>JAZKJV010002299.1:1200000-1637319 GCA_037367405.1 Ottelia alismoides | reverse complement strand
TATAAAAAAATTATATGGGATTTCCTTCCCAAAATATAAAAAAATGGAATAATTCACGTTTACCCCCACCAAAATAACATCCTTAAAAAAAGAATCAAGAACAACTTCCAATTTTCTTCTCTCGTTTCCTTATTCCGACTCCTCAACTACACAGAGAAGAAGATCGTCCTCAGCAATTTTGAAATGAAGTTCTTTCGTACGAGGTTCAAGTATCTATATAAAAAAACAACGGCACGTGAACATCATGAAAGAGACGTAATGACCATGTTTTCTCAATCAAGCCCAAATTTTTTTAACTTATTGGAGAGTAAACAGCAACTTGCAAAAGAAGACGGAGAAGCTCTGGAATTAGATGTAGGGATTAAATGAGACCAAAAAAACAGACATCACATATGTTGAGATCGCGACGAAGGACGAGTTTCCTAGCAGAACTCTGGACCTTGGTGTAAAGTGGAGAAATTTACTCGGGATTTGAGTTTCGATCAGAGGACTTAAGTTTGGTTTATTCAATGGGCACAAGCAGTGAGGAAGTTGCCAATTTGCAACACGTGAACCATGGCAGAACTCAGAAGCCGAAATTTACCTTCACAACTACTGTAAAAAATTACCATGATCGAAGCCCTTAATGTCTGGCAAATATTTCTAACTTTCTTGCGTTAAAATACAAGCAAACACTAAAAGAGAAACCCTGGATGTTCTTTTACATGAACACAGCAAACACTCCAGAGATTGGTCGATAATGGAGAGTAGAGAGAGATCTAGTAACATGGTGGTCGATAATGGCATAAAAACCTATTTATTGACAGTATACCAGAAAGGAAGGAGGTATTAGGTGCTCGCGTGAATATGAGAGAGACGTTCATGACAGAATTGATGTTAGGAGACTCTTGGGCCATTTTGGTTGCAGGGTTGGGCAGGGTTGGCCAACCCTGGTTACTATTCACAAGGGTACTTTCTCCTCACAGATTACTATTCACCCAGCCCAACCCAACCCAGTCCAACCCAGCAATCAAACAGGCCCTTAAAAATGACCGGGTCTTTATAAAATGGTCATGGGAGCCCTATCTCTTAGTGGAAAATAAGAAAATTACGAAACTCATCTCCAAACGACCACCAAAAATCCGAAGTACGCTGGAAACCCTACCAAAAGCAATCATACAAAATATAATATGATAATTTTTCTGGGAAATTATGATTTCAGGTATAACTTCCCGGAAACACCATTGACCCCAAAAACTTGAAATCGGAAGCAAAACTTAGAAATCCCGTCGGATTGAGTGTCTGATCGAGAGAAAAGAACCCTGGGATGATAATGGGGAAAGCAAGGTTGTCATCCATGCGAAAGAAGTGTTGAATACAGTACCAACAAAGTCAAGAAAATTACTTGAAATTACAAACCGATGAGGTGAGACAATCCATGAGATGGAACACAGAGACAAACGACCATGAGAAGAACTTAAAAAGTCGAACACTCCAAATTCGGTCGCGACTGGAATAGCCCAACTCGAGATTTGGCCTAAAATCAACGAAAGACCGGGGATATGCAAACGGAACATTCAGATCTGATCAAAAGGAGACGAATTATGGGGCATCCGGTGCCTTATCTTCAGGTAGAGAAAGCGGAAAGCACGTGAAAGCCAACTGAGAAAAGAGAAGAAAAGTTAGAGTTACGAGAGACGGAGAGAGTACCCAAATCTTCCTCCTCCTCCTCCTCCTCTTCTTTGGCCTCTGCTTCTTCCTTCCTTCGTTGCACGATGTGATTCCGTGGTGTGGATTTGGGGGAATAGAGGTGAGAGGAAGGAGCTTTGCACGACCGGATTGATTGGGAGAGGCTCTCAACTGGAAAAATGAGGGGGACTATTACGCCAATCATCCATCTGGTTCAAATAAAATAAATATTCTCTTATTTTATTACTTTTTAGTGGGACATGAGTACAATATAGATATAAAGTTCTGAATTTAAAAATCGGGCAGATCAGCCGATTCAACCAGTTGAACCATGAACCGGTCAGTTTCCAGCTGGTTTAACCTGTCTAAGTACTCTTCCATTAAAATTAATAAAATAGAGTTAGACTGTGGATAGATAGAACGAACTGGTCTGATTAGACCGACTGGACCATCAATGTTGGATTGACAAGTTTCAAATGGAATTTTTTTACGACTCCTTCCCGAATCTCGATTGGGATCACAAACTTCAAGCCCATGGTTTTCTCTTTCACAATTCTCTCCCATTCAGGAAATTCCCACAACTCTCGACAAATCAATGGTTACTCGGAAGCACTCGGCAAGTCGGCATTTTATTAGTCTTTCCCCAATCGAAGACATTTGCGAACACTGCGAAGAGGACAATTGCAATTGCAAGTTTGCAACTTCCCAATTGTATTTGTTCCACAATTCCACCATCCGTGGCATCTTTTGGCTTCGCACTGCTCCTACAAGTCCAACATATCCAACTCATCCAACATCAATGGTACCCTTTTTTCTTTCAAATTTTTAAAGTATGCTTGCTTCTAGTTCTTTAATATAAGGGATTTTACACCCAGAGCCTTGAGTAATTTCACAATAGCATTTATAACCCTGCATAATCGTGAATTACACAAGAAACCTCGGATAGTCACTCCGCCTCACACCCATAAACCTTCATTAATTTAATATGTTAACTCAACCATATGAGTGAGTTAATCTAATCGGTCTACCATCAAACGGTTAGGATTGGCCAAAATTAAAATAAAAGGAAAAAAATCAGCAGCCAAGGAAGGAGCTTGAAGCAGGAGAGGGAGGGGGTGCGGGGGGAGCTTGGTTTCCTGTGGGCGCATGACTCCATCAGCAGCCAAGGGAGGAGCTTGAAGCATAGAGGTTGGGCACGGGGCTACACAACGGTAGGGGGCCTAGGGGGCTGGCGCAGGGGGAGCTTGGTTTCCTGCGAGCACGGGAGTCCATCAGCAGCCAGGGGAGGAGCTTGAAGCTGAGAGGTTAGGCATGGGAGCTCCATCAGCGGTGAGGGGAGCTTGGGTTCCTGTGGGTCGTTTGTGGGGTGGGGGGGGGGGGGGGGGGGGGTTGGTGCTCGAGCAGGGACGTTGGGTGTGGAGCTCGAGCATGAGAGCTAGGCACGGGGCTCGCGGGGTGATGAATCCATGATTCATTAACTTTTCTGTCGTATGTTGTTTTAAAACCCTTAACAATCACATGTAAATATACATTAATTCTCATTTTTTATAAAAAACTTTATTCATGAATAAATATTCACTTTTAAGCATCAAATCATGTAAATAAAAAAAGAACAAAGAAAGAAAATAAGGCAGATTGGAAAAATGTATATATATACAATATGACTTATAAAAATAAATATAACTGCAAGGTATATTTATAACCTAACCTCCGAGACCAAGACAACATGGATTGATCGACAAACCAATAAGTAAGGGGAGATAAGGAAAGAAAATCATAAAAATAAATTAAGACACACTTCATATACTTCTCATCATTTATCAAATAAATACAAGACTTCAACAATTTTTAATTACTTCATACTTTCATATTTTTCACCAAACTCTTTTCCAATTATTTCTAAAAATGTATATAAAAAATATAAAAATGAACTAAAAATATTACCCTGTATATATGCCAAGAAATCCAGCATTTAAAATGTCAAAATCTCAACTTCCGAACATCATAACTTCTTCATACGAACTCCAATTTCACTCTACTCACCTTCAAAATTCATAAAATAATATTCTCTAATTAATAGACGTGGTTCCATTGAATGCGGAGTCCGTTTGTAAAAAATCGATTTTGTGACCAAATGACAACGGGGTTTCTGGGCTACTTATTTTATGTAGACCACATTATTTATAATTTTATTAATTTTATAATTTATAATTTTTTTTCATGATATTGTATTTTTATCCTAAATTATTTCAGAGTTTTTGGAGCTTATTTATTATTTTAATAAAATTCAAAACTCTAATTTGTAGATTAAAATGAACTGCTTAACTTATACCTGTATTTATTAATGTAAGTAAACTAAGTTATTAAAATCCCTAAAAAATTTACACAACCATTATTTATTATTTTAATAATTACAAAATTACAAAATTAATATTTAAGTATTTATTTATTTAATTAAATATCCAAAATCTATTTATCTATACATATTTATTAATATAATATTTATATTTCGAATAATATATATTATTTATAAAAAGTAATTATTCTCTAATGTAGATAATTTAATTATTTACATTTCTTGTTTTTACACTTAATTAAAATAACGTTATTTAATATTGAATTTTTAAGCAATTTAAACATCTGGCCAACCTGGTGTTGGCACGTGTCAGCACCTTGTTCATCTTCTTCAAGAAGCCAGTGCTGGAGTCTGTTCCAACTAACTGGCTCTCTTCACCAATTTTTCCCGCGTGCATCTTAACTGCTTCCGACGATCTAAACCCTTGAATCCCCTCTCCTAACAACCAAGATTCTCGGCCACCATTAGATTTAACTTGGAGATCGTGAAATCTCTCTATATAAGCCCCCAAAGTTGGCAGTTTGAAACCAACTCTCTCATAACCACCTGAAGCTAAAAACTCCAATGGTCGATCCCCCCTTTCCTCGCCTCGCTCCACTCGATCAGGAGGTGACAGCTCCGAGTAAAGGCACCCGCGTGGAAGAAGGTTCATCGGGGAGGAGTTCCAAGGCATCCACTCGCCTTGCATCACTGCCTTGCGTGCGTCCAGCTTCGGCAAAGATCGGCCATCGAAGCATCTACCGGAGGTAATACACCTCTACGTTCCCATATCTACTCATCCACCTTCGTCGATTTCTTTCTCGACATCCATGCCATGATTAGCGTGGTTGATCACGTAATTAGTTAGCCTAAGCATCTAGCTTGAACGCTCATTCCAAAATCGCATCCAAATCATTTCATAACTCAATCCAAATCGCGTCTTATTTCTCGAGTATTTCTCACGCACATTTCATCTATTCTGGAAGCATATTTTGATCTAGCAAAAACTTTAATCCATTGGCCGTTTTCTCGCAAATCGAGCACATGAACTTGTAAACTGCAGAATTAGCTTGCATCAAGAGCAAATTCGAATCATCTGGAGCCCTAAATCATCAAGAAATTTACGATTCAAAGAAGGCGAACAAACTCCATCGACGCCAGGAACAATGGACCGTCCACTTCGTCGACCTGTCGCAGCTGCTCTCAGTTGTCTCCGACCGACGTCCACCGCGGGCGAGCTCGAGGGTTAGAGGAGCTAACCCTCTGGCCCTGCCGGTGGCCCTAGCTCGTTGCCAGATGCTGGTGAAAAGTCAAGGAAGGGACCATTTTCGTCAACCATGCGAGGGACCTGAAGAACCTCAAGAACAGCCCGGTGTACAGGCTCTCGACACGTGGCAGCATTGGACGGCTAGGATTGCACCTGACGTTATAATCCAGACCGTTCAATTTGAATCGGTAGAAGAATTGCAGACTAATCCCAGAGGACTTCCATGATTTCGGACCGCTCTAAAATTTTCCAGAAATTACATTTAGGTCCCCGCGCGGGGCCCTAAATGTAAACTTTCATATTTTCTTTACAAATCTGTCCCTGCCAGAGGACCAACTTGCAGAACTTTTATTTCTTTTTCTTGCACTTATACCCCTGATCTGTAGGGGAGTTTTGGACATAATTTTGACACTATTTTTCGTAGTTTTTTTAGGGTAGTTACACAACTACTCCAGCAAGGTTTTCAGTATTTTTTGTGTATTTTCGATGTGTTTTCATCGTGTTTTGATTCGTCGCTAATCGACTCCGTTTTGATTTGATTTTGTGTGTTGTTCGAGCCCGCTGCTCGCCTACTTTACCTACTATATAATATCATCTATATTTCACTATATTCCACCTATTATATTGTAGGTAACATTTTTGAAAAATATCACTTTGAAAAAAATAAATAAAAATGGGAAAAATATAAAATCAAATAAAACTTTAAAAATCAAAATTCCATAAAAAATATCGTGTTTCTTCGATTGCTTTAAGAAGAGATAAAATAATCACAAGAATATATTTTCCATAAAAAATTTCAAGATATCCTATTCTGCCTCCTTGAGTTCGATCCAGGCACACTTACCTGGTTAAATAAATATTAAAATCAAATTTTATTTGATTGACTAGGATCTCTTTGCGATTTTCTACATCGACAACACTTTCATTTAAAACTGCAATCCAATCTTTAGCTGCATCAAAATGGTGCCGTTGCCGGGGAGGCGTTAGTGTATTTTGATTTTTTACATATTTTGTGATCTTATTTTCTCTCTTCTTATTGTTTTTCGTAGCTTCTACTCGATTTTTCTAACGGCTTTTCTCGAATCGTTTCTCGATCTTCTTTAGACGTTAACTAATTTTTACAGGGCCTCCAGAATGAGCCGGTTTCTTAGGAAGCCGAGTCAGTTGAAAGAGCGGAGGCCGATTCTTTCTTTACAAGTCGGCTGCATAGGGCAAAAATTAATTAGTGTAATTGTTGTAAAAGAGAGAAGGAGAGAGAACGTTGTATTGAACTCTAGTAGAAAGGAGTCCACTAAGGACATCCCGACTTGTACCTTCCCCCCCCATCATTTTTTGGGGTCTGATTCGCCGAGTACCATGTATTCGGGGGATCAGGGCACCCACCACGGTTTCTCGCATCGACAGTTTTTTCACGGCATTTTCGAGGATAGGTGCTTGCTTAGGAGTTTTCTTTTATTATATCTAATTGTGCAAACGTAGTTAGTCTCAAGACTTGCAACCTATGTGCATAATTTTAGGATTTTCATAAAAAAGAAAATGAAAAAGTATATGTTTGTTTGAAAAAACTCAAAAAAAATCCCAAAATAAAATCGGGACTACTGATATATCGGATTTAAAAAATAAATGTAAGGTTCATTTGACTTGGGAGAGTAATCCCCACACATTTTTCAGAGTGCGCGAGTAAGAGACGACCCTTAAAAATAATCCCGTTTTCTTTCAAAATACTATTTAGTCTATACACCTGATCACTGCTTTTCAGTGGGTACGCTCGGGTAGCCGGAAACGATCCGAGTTTACTTAGCAGAGTGGGGGATTTAGAGGACACTGCATAAGACTCCATCCTCAAGCAACACGGGCAGCTGGAAACGGTCTGTACTTACCTCCATACTGGCTGAGAGCAAGTGGTTTTCTGTAAGGACTCGGGACAATATCGCGGGGAAAAATTGGGCACCTATCATCTCGCATCACTTGTTTGCTAATTACAACCCTAAAACCGATAAGATTAAAGACTGATATCAAAGATGACGTCTGGACGGCTTTTCTGCTCAGACTCTGTGAGCTTTCGACCGTCCACCATCATTCGTACATCTTCACAAGCTTAGGATGATTCTCTTCCCAAGCTGGTTCCATCTGATCTCAAGGAGAGTCAGACCCAGACTTCCTCGCCTCCCGGCCAGAATAATGAGGCAGACCCTTGTCTCAATACATCATCAAGATCTCTAGCCGAGTTTTCGCTGAGTTCTTACGAGAGCTTTTCTTTTCCATATGATTTGAAACAGATGGCTCGCGGTAAAGGACCAGCAGCAGACGAGAGGCCACCAGCTGAGGAGCATCGTGACGGAAGACCTGATCCAGCCACAGATGTTACGACAGGTATTCTCGAGACTTTACAGCAGATGAATATCCAGATCCGAGAAAAGTTTAGAACTCAGAACGAGTTGCGGGCTGAGATAGCCACGCTGCGAGCAGGGGCTGGGAACCATTTACCCCCTGCAGTAGTTCCCGCTACTTTACGAGAAGAGTATGACCCGGGCGCAAGAACGCTCCATCATTGGATTCGGCTACCATCGAATCAAGGGCCATACGACTTTAGGCCGTACTTCATCTCACTGCTTCCCAAGTTCTACGAGAATGCTACAGAGGAGCCGTTTACCTTTCTGCAGATTCTGCAGCAATTCAAGATGATATGTGGTACGACTAGTTATCCAGGAGTTACGCAGGAGGCTGTCCGCCTCAAAGCCTTTCCCTTTGCCTTAGCCGATAAGGCGCTTTACTGGCTGAGTCACCTGGGAAGGGAAATTTCTACATGGGACGATCTGAAGTCCACATTCCTGCGTAAACATTTTCCTCTGGGAAGGATGAACATGATGAGGATTCAGATCTCCAATTTTACGTAGCATCCGCACGAATCTTTCCATGAGGCATGGGATAGATTCAAAGATCTTACAGAGAGATGCCCACATCATGAGATACCGATGATGGTGCTAGTTCAGAATTATTTCAAAGGACTCCGGCCGGACATCCAGGGGTTAGTGAGTGTCGCATGTGGTAGCAGCTATTTGAACAAGGATGCCGAGTCAGTCTGGGCCATTTTTGAAGGGATGGTTGAGAACTCGAGAGTCGTTGACTCTACTCGGTTATTTCCAAAAGCCCCTCAGCCACCACATCACCGAGAACATCATAAGGTGGCTAATATCTCAGAATCTGAATCCAACACCAACATGGGCTTTATTAACGAGAAGTTAACGTTGGTGGATGTGATTCAGAAGAAAGTTCGAGACTTACAGTCGCTGCGAGAGTTGGAGAAACTCTCATCTCTACCTCAGCAGCTGAGTGATCTTTCGAAGAAGGTTTCCGATCTTCAACTCCAGTACCAGCAGAGCCAATCTTCTTCGACCGCGCAACCTACACGAAGGATCTTACCCGCTCCACCCACCCGTCAGATTTATTACGTACAGAGCGAGCCAGAGATTCTGCAGATTGATTGGCATGAGGAACAGTCTCATGCCAATCCCGACCAGATCACCAGTGCTGCAGATATGGAGGTTGAGCCGTAAGCCACTCTCGAGATTAACGAGATTTGGTATATTTCAATCCAGCAACTGAGCATACCGCATCAACAACAGTAATATAGTCAACCACAGCATGGACGTCCACATTTTCAGCACCGACAGAACTTCACGCAGCAACAGTCTCACCAGCATGCTTATCAGAGATCGCAATCATATCCGTATCCTGCTAACCATTGAGAGACATATCCTTATCAGCAGCCGCAACAATCCTCCTCCATACCGCAGAGATTCTCCCAGCCGTCCACTTCTCAGCAATACACACCAACGTAGGAGAGAGGAGCGAGCCAGGGCCACCACACCGAATCTGAAATGAACTCACAGGCCGAAGCGCTAAATCAAATCATGGATGTGCTGAGTACGCTCCAGATTGCGCATAAGACAGAGATGGAGCAGTTTAACCGTCATCTAGACGAGTTAACTGCATCGAAGACCACTCTTCCAGCCCAGCCTCAGATGAACCCGAACAACAAGAGGAGGCATCCAGATCAGGTAGACAACACTACAGGTATGATCTCTTTTCCTGAATTTTTATCTAACTTCATTCGTCTCAGGAGCGGTAGATTGCTATGAGCACCTGCTAAAGTAGAGAAGCGGACACTTGATGAGGAGCATGAGCAAATCCATGAGCAGCCAGATTCTGATGCTGAGGAGGAGAATCAACACATTGATGAAGACCATCACAGAGAAGGGAGCGATGCTGATACAGTTGACATGGACACTGGTGAATCAGATGATGATATCACGCCAGACCATGCAGATACTCCCGACAAAAATATGTCTTCCCCTATTTTAGAGAGTTTTGTACATAATTCTGAAACTCTTGATGTACAAGCTGATTCCGATATCAATAAAAACTCTGATTTTCTCATTCCTGACATTGTTCCTTTTCCCGATGCTCTGTTTTGGAAAAGGAAAGAAAAAGAACAAAAAGAATGTTGTGACTCCAGAGACAGAAAGGTTATTAAAAGATCACATCTTTTTGAAGATCCCACTTCATGAAGCCTTAGATCTTTTTCCTACGCTTAAGAATCAATTGAAGAACCGATACACCACACGTAGGAAAAAGAGATCACAAGTTGAGAAACATATATTGACCAAGGCAACTTCGTGTGCTACTCGGAACAAGGTACCCAAGAAGAAGAAAGATTCTAGAGCTCACTATGTCACTTGTCAGATTGAAGATGCCGCATTCTATCGTACTCTCTTAGATAATGGTTCCTCGATCAATTTGCTTCCATCCTCTTTGCTTGATAAGCTCAAGCTAGGTCCTCTCTACAAATCACGAGCGATACTCCAGTTTGCAGATCGATCTGTGAAGAGACCTAGAGGTGTATTGAGGAACATTAATGTAACCATTCAAGGCTTGCATTTTCCAGTGGACTTTACTGTCATAGACATGACATGCCCTACACAGTTACACCTTGCTCCAATCATTCCCGGGAGGCCATTTTTGCAGACAGCGAGAGCACTCTTTAATTATGATGCTGGGAGAGTATCATTCCGCACAGAAAATGGAGGGATACACATTGAGATGGAGAGAGGATGTAGCAGTCCTAGATCAGTATTTTCATTCACTTCAGAGGACACCAGTCTTGCAGGCGATTGTCAGCACATAGATGAGACACAGTTTCCTGATCTTGAGAGCGTTTATTTTGATACCCACGATACCCTACACGAGAATAAGGTAGATCACATGGTACCTAGTTCTTGAGATGATTGTTCACATACGGAGATAGATTTCATATCATATTTAAATGAGCAGTCACTTGCAGTAGACATCTCAATGCCGCAGATTGAGAGTACATATATTACAACACGAGAGTTAATTGATTACATTTCATAGATCATACAGTCTATTCAGCATAAAGAGTTGGACGGTGTGATTCTTACACATATAGACACCTTCTGTAGTCCGACTCCAGAGACGCATATTTCAGAAAAGAGAGATATGCCACATACAGAGTTCACTTACAGAGGCAGCTCTACTTGTTCAGCCAAGGATCGACACACAAATAAAAAGCAGAAGATTCAATATGACCCTGGTTGAAATTATCTATTTTGTACAGGATTACTGATCATCCTTTCACTTCATCTCATCTTGTACAAATGCTTTTGAGCCATTCGATTTCTGGAGATCCACAACACTTGTATATTCTTCGTAGACCACAATCGTCCCCATTTTTGCTCGTCTTTATGCTTAGGATACCAGATCCTAAGTATGGGGGGACTGATTTCCCATTGATTCACATTTTCCATTTTATTCTATCTATTTTATATATCCATTCGTTTTTCACAAATTACTAGTTCCCGATTTTTTGATACATTCTTCGATATAATTAGGATGCCTTATCCTAAGTATAGGGGGGACTGAATGATTTCGATGATCTCGTATTCTTTATTCCTTTTGATCTTTCCTTATATATTATTTTCACTCAGTCATCCCGTTTTTGCTCTTCCGTTATACTTACGATTACCTGATCGTAAGTATAGGGGGAGGGTTGACTTACTTGTTTTCCTATATTCTTTTTCACCCACTTTTACTTAGCACGAGTTATGTAGCCCTTTTTCTTTTTTGACGCTATGAGGACATAGCTCAAGCTAAGTATAGGGAGGTGCATATATATTATATATATATTCTTTTGTCCATACCTCGTAATTTTTTGTATTTTCTATATCTATAAAATCCATAAAAAGTGGGTGAAGGTTAATTTAAAATCCATTTATTTATATATCTATTACTTATAAAACCTTTGTAAATAAGTAAATTCTGTTTAAAAATTTGTATTTAAAGTCTGTAATTAAGATATGTATTTTAAAATTAATACTTAATATTTGTATAATAATTATTTAAAATCCCATTTATTAAAACATGTGTAAAAATTATGTAATTATTGTAAAAATATCTGTAGATGAAATCTGTAAAATACATTAGATACTTAAATCCAATAAATATCTTGTAAAATTCGTGTATAAAGAAAAAAATGTTAATAAAAATAAGAAAATCCATAAAAAATACAAAGTCCTGAAAGTCATAAAAATTACAAAATCCTTAAAAATCCATAAAAATGAGTAAAATTCAGAAAACTGACTTCACAAAAACATGGTTGCATTTGCATTCACATTTTTCAGAATAAGTTTGATTTCATGAACTAATGATTGAGTCTAGTCTAAATGATGGAGCTTGATCACGGCTTTTAACTTCTATTGTAAGGAGCCTAGTTAGCATCTGGAATTTAGACTCTTCAGGTCTTTTGACTTAAAATCTTTGGATTCCATAAGACTCAATTTGAGAAATCAAGTCATATGTGCTTAAGTAGACCATTTGGTGTCATCCGTACAACTCTACACCAGTGAACCAATCTTGAACACATGCAGTCTGCACTTAGATTGACTTGCATGGAGTTGTGAAGGGTAGTACATCTTGGTAGTGCGTTTCTATCCTTGTCTTTGCGGCATTGAAGTCTAAAGACGAGAGAGATTGGGGTTGCGATAGTCGCTTCGGATGAGGGAAGGATCTGTTGACACAATTTTTCTAAGACCTCAAAAAAGGGAAGGAACAAAAGATGCTATATCCATCGAGGCACAAAGAGATGAATACAGTGCAAGCAAATTACAAAGTCAAATCAAAGAAGAAGACACCAAATACAAATACGACCACAATGGTCCAAGTATCCACCAAAAATGCCTACACATCTTAGTGGAGACTTAGCTACACCGGTTGAGCTTCACAAGGAGATGCGTCTACACTGGTCGCACTCCACTTCTTTTCTCATTCTTCTATATTCTCTCTATATTCGATTGTGGACATAGCACGAGCTGACCTCAGAAGAGGATACCTCCCTCCCGGAGGAAATAGTAGCTGGATGAGGAAGCAATATAAGTGTATAGCCGAGATGGACGGTTATCGTTTCTCTAAGCTGGAAGAGCTGAATCAATTCACACACTGTACAAATTGATTTCAAGGATGATAGAGTTTGCGGTATGAATAAGTGAGTCTGAACTAGCCGATGAAGTGATCTCGAATAAGGATTTGTGGAACCTAAGGACTGTTGAGGATAAAATCCTAATCCTAGTTAAGGCTCCGACAAAATGCTTGTTTCAGGCCCGATCGAGATCTGTCCTTTGTCTGTTCTCATGAATTGGTATAGGAAAACAAATTCATTCTAACTTTCTTTCTTTTTCACTTACTTTTTCAAATAAGTGTTTGCTAAGGGACTAGCAAAGTTTAAGTATAGGGGGTTGATGAATCCATGATTCATTTACTTTTCTATCGTATTTTATCTTAAAATCCTTAATAAATACATGTAAATATACATTAATTCCCATATTTTAAAAAAATTTCATTCATGAATAAATATTCACTTTTAAGCATCAAAATCATGTAAATAAATAAAGAACAAAGAAAAGAAAATAAGGCAGATTGGAAATATGTATATATGTACAATATGACTTATAAAAATAAGTATAACTGCAAGGTATATTTATAACCTAACCCCTGAGACCAAGCCAACATGGATTGGTCGACAAAACCAATAAGTAGGGGGAGATAAGGAAAGAAAACCATAAAAATAAATTAAGACACACTTCATATACTTCTCATTATTTATCAAATAAATACAAAACTTCAATGATTTTTAATTAATTCATATGTATATATTTTTCACCAAAGTCTTTTCCTAATTATTTCTAAAAATGTATATAAAAATATAAAAATGAGTTAAAAATATTACCCTATATATATGCCAAGAAATCCAGCTTTTAAATTGTCAAAATCTCAACTTCCGAACATCATAACTTCTTCATACGAACTCCAATTTCACTCTACTCACCTTTAAAGTTCATAAAATAATATTATCTAATTAAGAGAGTGGTTTCATTGAATTCAGTCTGTTTGCAAAAAATCGGTTTTGGGACCAAATGACAACGGGTTTTCTGGGCTTCTTATTTTTTGTAGATCACACTATTTATAAATTAATTAAATTTATAATTTGTAATTATTTTCATGATAGTGTATTTTCACCATAAATTATTTCAGAATTTTTGAATCTTATTTATTATTTTAATAAAATTCAAAACCCTAATTTATAGATAAAAATGAACTGCTTAACTTATACCTGTATTTATTAATATTTGTAAACTAAGTTATTAAAATCCTTAAAAAATTCACAACAACCATTATTTATTATTCTAATAATTAAAAAAAATTAAAAAATTAATATTTAAGTATTTATTTATTAAATTAAATATGCAAAATCTATTTATCTATACATATTTATTAATATAATATTTATATTTCGAATAATATATAGGGAAAAATGGGGCTGCCCCCTAGGGCAGCCAACATGGTTGCCCCCACCCCATTTTCCATAATTTTTTTATTTTTTTGGAAAAATATCACATGTATATTCATCCCTATATCCATTTTATATGTCATTCGAATTTCGTCAGAAACAGAGACTCCTACGGTCTCCATCCAGAAGCCATTTTTTTAACGGTCGCAGGATTTTTTAAATCGACTCTGTCTGGATGGAGGCCGTAGGAGTCTCTTTTTCTGATGAAATTCGAATGGCATATAAGATGGATATAGAGATGAATATACATGATGATATTTTTCAAAAAAAAAATAAAACAATTGCCCCAAAATGGGGCGGGGCAGCCATGTTGGGACAACCCCATCAACCCCTAATATATATTATTTATAAAAAGTAATTATTCTATAATATAGATAATTTAATTATTTACATTTCTTGTTTTTACACTTAATTAAAATAACGTTATTTAATATTTAATATTGAATTTTTAAGCAATTTACACATCTGGCCAACCAGGTGCTGACACGTGTCACCACCTGGTTCATCTTCTTCAAGAAGCCAGTTGGAGTCTGTTCCAACTAGCTCTCTTCAACAATTTTTCCCGCGTGCATCTTAACCGCTTCCGACGATCTAAACCCTTGAATCCCCTCTCCTAACAACCAAGATTCTCGGCCACCATTAGATTTAACTTGGAGATCACGAACTCTCTCTATATAAGCCCCCAAAGTTGGAGGTTTGCAACCAACTCTCTCATAACCACCTGAAGCTAAAAATTCCAGTGGCCGATCCCCCGTTTCCTCGCCTCGCTCCGCTCGATCAAGAGGTGGCAGCACAAAGTAAAGGCGTCCGCGTGGAAGAAGGTTCATCCGGGAGGAGTTCCAAGGCATCCACTCGCCTTGCATCGCCGCCTTGAGCGCGTCCAGCTCCGGCAAAGATCGCCCGTCGAAGCATCTACTAGAGGTAATACACCTCTACGTTCCCATATCTACTCATCCACCTTCGTCGATTTCTTTCTCGACATTCGCCACGATTAGCATGGTTGATCACGTAATTAGTTAGCCTAAGCATCTAGCTTGAACGTTTATTCCAAAATCACATCCAAATCGTTTCATAAATCAATCCAAATTGCTTCTTATTTCTCGAGTATTTCTCACGCACATTTCATCTATTCTGGAAGTATATTTTGATCTAGCATAAACTTTAATCCATCGGTCTATTTCTCACAAATCGAGCACACGAACTTGTAAATTGCAGATCCAGCTTGCATCAGGAGCAAATTCGAATCATCTGGAGCCCTAAATCATCAAGAAATTTGCGATTCAAAGAAGGCATAACAAACTCCATCGACGCCAGGAATAGTGAACCGTCAACTTCGTCGACCAGTCGCCGCTGCTCTCAGTCGTCTCCGACCGATGTCCACCGCGAGCGAGCTCGATGGTTAGAGGAGCTAACCCTCTGTCCCCGCCGGAGGCCCTAGCTCGTTGCCAGACACCGGTGAAAAGTCAAGGAAGGGACCATTTTCGTCAGCCACGCGAGGGACCTGAAGAACCTCAAGAACAACCCGGTGTACAGGCTCTCGACACGTGGCAGCATTGGACGGCTAGGATTGCACCTGACATTATAAACCAGACCGTTCAATCCGAACCAGTAGAGAATTGCAGACTAAACCCAGAGGACTACCAAGATTTCGGACCGCTCCAAAGTTTTCCACAAATTACATTTAGGTCCCTACGTGGGGACCTAAATGTAAACTTTCATATTTTCTTTACAAACCAGTCCTTGCCAGAGGACCAACTTGTAGAACTTTTATTTCTTTTTCTTGCATTTATACCCCTGATCTGTAGGGGAGTTTTGAACGTAATTTTGACACTATTTTCTGTAGATTTTTTAGGGTAGTTACGCAACTACTCCAGCAAGGTTTTCAGTAATTTTTGTGTATTTTCTATGTGTTTTCATCGTGTTTTGATTCGTCGCTAATTGACTTCGTTTTGATTTGATTTTGTGTGTTGTTCAAGATCATTGCTCGCCCACTTTTCTTACTATATAATATCATATATATTTCACCTATATTCCACCTATTATATTGTAGGTAAATTGTTTGAAAAATATCACTTTGAAAAAAAATATAAATGGGAAAAATATAAAATAAATTAAAAATTT
Source organism: Ottelia alismoides (assembly GCA_037367405.1). Lineage (NCBI taxonomy): Eukaryota > Viridiplantae > Streptophyta > Magnoliopsida > Alismatales > Hydrocharitaceae > Ottelia > Ottelia alismoides. The sequence goes on along the minus strand of JAZKJV010002299.1, from coordinate 1,621,005 downwards.
AAAAATCAAAATTCCATAAAAAATATCGTGTTTCTTCGATCGCTTTAAGAAGAGATAAAATAATCACAAGAATATATTTTCCATAAAAAATTTCAAGATATAGTATTCTGCCTCCTTAAGTTCAACCCAGACACACTTACCTAGTTAAATAAATAGTGTAGGTTTTTAAAACCGATTTTTTGTTTGATCGACTAGGATCTCTTTGCGGTTTTCTACACCGACAACACTTTCATTTAAATCTGCAATCCGATCTTTCGCCGCATCACAGGGGGAGCTTCCAGGAGGAGGAGCTTGGTTGGCCAGGGGAGGGAGGGTTGGGCGCGATAGCTCCATCGACAGGAGGGGGGCATCCGAGCCCACGGGGAGAGCTCAGGAGGGGGAGCTTCGGTTCCTGTGTTCTAGGGGAAGAAGAGAACGGGGGCATGGGGCTGCATCGGCAGCAAAGGATCTAGGCACGGGGCTCGTTAGGAAGAGTCGGGGGTGTTGGACATACGAGACTACATCGAGCCATTATGTAATAAATTTTATTGCAAATATCATTCCCTGATCTGAAATGAAGAATAACTAATTTCTATAATAGGTCCTTTAGTACAATTATGGTTATGTACCATGGCCATCTTAATGATCATACATCAATTGATTCTATTATTAAATCATTGAGGCTGGTGCTTGGATGAATATCTAATAAGTTGGATTGAGGACTCATCAAGCACCGTCAAATGATTGTTAAGAGATGATCACTAGCCTGAGTAGGAGATGGAAATCCTTTCTCAGTTAGGTTGATATCTGACCGACCTCTTGATGCAGACCCTCTGCATAGGAATAGAGATTCAGAGGTGTCAGATTAGTTAGGTCAAAGAGTTGACTTAACGAGATCGAGATAACCAAAGTCCTATATCATATGCTGTCATGATATAGGCACACATCCTCCGACCGGAGACATATGTGTTACTATATGTATGAGTATGTACATTTGGCATACCAATAGGTTGATGACCTAATCAAGGTCTATTCACCGGCACGCTGGTGTGCATATAAGGCCATATGAGTGATACGATCTCTCAAAGGAATCCAACAGGTTCATTTACTGAACCTGAAGACATGAGCTCACTCATGAGATATTGGGAAGAATCGAATTTCGTGCACGGTTGTCTCACTTTGGAAGCTTGACTGAATTTGTAGGTTTGATATATACTATTGGAAAGTATATGATCAAGCCCTAGGTATGATATATGATCGATACCAACTCCCAATGATCAAATGAGAAACTTACTGATAAAACCATGAAGTAGACAGTATAAAGTTGATCTAATACTTTGGGTTTATTCTTAGTCTTCCAGTATGCAGGAAGTACAGTTATTGGGAATTCCTGAGGGTGATGTGATCATAAACGATTGCATAACCATGACGCTTCCATTCTTAGGGAGTGATGAAACAGGTCTGGATTTTAGTGACTCCTCTCAATAGAGAAGTGATCTAATCTTGGTTCAAATGTTAGACATTGATCTGAATGTGATTCAGATGCAATGAGAAGATTACATTTGCGGACTTGATTTACTCAAGCATCTATGGGAGGCCAGCGATATGGATTTGAGATATGATCTCAATATCCAAGTTACTATACGTGGACCAATACAATCGCCCTATCCTTATCTCCAAGTATCTGCGGAGAAATCCCATTATTCTTGAAAGTGTTCAAGGATAATTCCATAGTTGAATTATATATAAGCAATGGGAAATTGATAACTAAACGTGATTTAATTACCTTGATGATTGTGGAAATTATCCAATATAAGTAAATGTGATTTAATTATTATGGAAAAAAGTAATGTGGATAGCAATATCAAATTATTCATAATATATTATCAATGTGATTTATAATGTATTAGAGAGAGATAATTATAATTTATATTTATTAATTAATTATTGATGTGTATTGGATATACATTGTGTAATTAATTGAAATTGTAAATTACATTTTGTTTTGGGTTGTGAATGTGATTCATAAATTTCCAATGGCAAGATTGCAATATTCTCAAAGTTAATTGTACATTATTTTTGAAGAATAAATCACAACAAAAGTTGTTGGATTAAATAATGGATATTTCCATGGAGATATGCAATCTCAAGAGATTTCATGAGATTGCTCCCCACTTGGAAACAAGTGGACGACCACCATAACCAATATGGAAATTGGTGGACGTCCACCATGATCCATGGGAGATGCAATCTCCATGTTGGTTAATCTCCTTATTTGATTGATGTAATTTAGGATTGATGTATATTTGATTTATCAAATATATTTGATCTAAATTAAATCATAAGTCGTTGGCTTTTACCAACAATATTCTAGACCATTGGATTAAACTTAAATCAATGTCATCCATTGATTTTAAGTGTCCATGGATTGAGATCTATGGATCCCAAAACCCTACAAATAGAGGCATACCATGCTCTCTATGGTTATGCTTTTGAAGCACATCTCTCTCTCTCTCCCCCTTACACACGCCAACTCTCTCCCTCTTCTTCTTGGTGGCCGTCCACCTTACCCTAGAGGAGAAAGCTGTCGTCGCTCTGCCGCCGCGCCACTGCTTCAACGTTCTTCGGTTCTCCATCTTCTTTGGAGTGCTACGCTCACAAAGGAGGTCCTTTGATCTCGTACGACGAGATCAGAAGTTCACCGTTCTTGGATCAACTTGTTGGATTGCGAGGATCACACGGTTCATTCCCACGCTCGCAAGCGTCTTCTCTGACGATCAGACTTGAGACAGGAGGTCTCTTTTAGTAGAGACTCGATCAACCACGCTTCAAGAGGTATTCCTTTATACTTGTTGTGGTTCTAGACGAAATGATCCGAGAATCATTCTTGGATCATGTGGTTTCATTGAATGAAAAATTTTTAAATTCCACTGCATAGAACAACTAGTACGACTAGTCGTTCTTCGTCCTATTCAATACGACACTCACACTTATGTGATGCGCTTGAGGATAATACCATATTCTTCAAGTGGTATCAGAGCCTTCGGTCAATGTTTTTGGATATGATCCGTAAACCTAGGACGACTTGGGTTCATTAAGGTTGTGAAAGTTTTTGTCGCATTCGATTTTCGCACATCTGTTTAGTGAATAAATTCGGCCCTGTTTAAATTATTTAAACACAAATTAATCACTTGTTTTTCTTTCCCTAATAAATAAGAAAACCATAGGATCTGAGTTTACGTAATTTGGATTCCGTTTGCTCGAGATATGGTTGTTTAATGAACATGTATTTACTATTGCGGGAACTGCGAATCTTAACATGATTAATGAGTTAATTACTGTTTTGATCCCCTTGAAATGCATTAAATATAACTTAAGTTATGTTCTAAATCAAATTAGAAATATTTAAAAATTGATTTTGTGTAATTTGGATTTAAATTGATTGAGATATGCTAATTTTAGTAAGTAGGGGTCATTGCTGAAATTACAGTCCTAATCAAGAACCATGTCATTGTCAATTAGAGAAATTAATTGTTAATTTCATGAAATAAGTATGGAAAATATTTGAGAAATATTTAATGATGATTATTTCCTTAATTGACATGGCCTCAACCAATAAATTGATTAGATTTGATCTAGATCATAATTGGAAACACAATCATCAAACTCCTTGCTTGAATAGGATTGGGAATTTGTGTAGCAATTTCTTTATAATAAAAAATGTTTTCATGATTACTATATGGTATAATTTCTGTTGAAGAACCGATGATCATCTCAAGTATAAATTGATCTGTATGGCATTATCCTTTCCTGAGGTGGATATGGTGTCTAGTCCAGAAGCATTGTGTTAAAGACCGAATTGGGAGATACAAGTTGGACTTGCAAGGTGGAATGTGTTCCCGCTTCTTTTTATCCGAGTAGCAGATTCTCATATTATTTGGATGTAACAAACATAAGAAAGGAGATCCCAGATCTTGCTGAGATACGATGGTAAGTATATCTCTTACATTGAATGTGATTAGGAGAATGGACTTTCAGTGTTGACAAGGCAAGACAACTTTGATATGAAAATTCCTAAATCAAAGTAAAATATATATTTATGCAAATTTCTTATTTCAAATAATCCTTCATTAAACCCACTCAATAATATACTCAATAATAACTAGTAAATAACATGGATTGTACTCATGATCCAGATATTGTACTTATAGTTGGACACATAATGTATGTGATTGCAATGTGCAAATTTCCTCATAATAATGAGGAATGACAATTAAATAGATAATAGGACTACAACCCTAGGGTTTGTATGTCTCTATAGTCTTGATCTCTCATCGGATGTACTTTGGAAGTGACATGTCGATGGTGATCGCAATTGTCAAATAATCCTTATAAAATCAATAAAGATATTCTGGCATACATATGTGCTCTTGACATTTATCATGAATGAGATGGTTCACTGCATCATGCAGAATGGTGGCTCTATAAGAGATGATGTATTCAAAATGTCTGAATACCTACCTAAACCAATGTTTTTAAGAGTCTAGATGGATGTAGACATTATGAGTGTCATCATTTTACTGTCTATGCTCTAGTCATTCATGAAGCTTCATAATATTCATATTGTATGAATTGAATAAAGCATGTATAAATGTTGAAATGCTCTTACATTGAATTCCTTTGAGTTCAACATAAGAGATCCTTTATCTTAAGCAATGGTTGTTTATAAATAAAGGGAGCGCAGTGGAAGCATGGGTCAGACCCAAGATGAGAAATAAAGTCAAAAAGTTGATCGTACTTCTATGACTTTCATATGACATCCAAATAGTTGGATAAATGCCAATACTGTAATAAGTTGATGTGTTGATAGTATGACTATCAAGTCTGTCTAGAATCCTTAGACAAGGGCTCGGATAGAGCATCAAAATAATCTACATAAATCATTGAAATTGACTTTCTTGTTTGATAAGATAAAGTCCAGTAAATTGTATCTCAATCTTCTAATGACACTGGCAATTGGATGCATATATATTAGAAGATTAGAAATTTGATCTTAAAGTTTAATGGTCATCCGTGTTGGAATTGATGCAATTGTTGCAATAAATTCTATTGGATCAATAGACTTCATTATTTCAGTGGGAGAGCCCTTGGTCTTAGAGAATGTCTCTATGACCTAGACATTAGAATACACTCAATGTTTGTTTCCAAATGTTGGAAATAAACATGAATTCTGGAATGGACCTATCATAAAAAGTTATGATGGGCATATTTCTGGAAGTAATCTAACATCCAAAGGACTCTACTAAATTAAAAAATTAATGAATGGTTCATTAACATTTCTAATAATGAAATTAAATCTTTAAAGATCAATAGGAGGATAAAGATCATTTGATAATGATCTGGCATCAAGCTTTAGACGTTTGCTTGTTGATTTGATCAATATACAAGTAAGAATGAAACTTTTGAATGTCTAAAATTTCAAAACTTACATACTTATGAATATTGTATTCAAAAGTAAAATATGTCCAATACACCCTTCCTTGGGAAAGGTGTAAGATGTCAAGGTATTCAGGATCTCATACATATTGATGTATGTGGATCATCTATATTATAATGAACATTGTGGATATGTGATATCTATTGATGATTATGTATGATATTCTTCACCTAAGAAACCTTTGAAATGTTCAAAGATTTCACAAATTTGTTTTAGAACCAAAGATTGATGGAAGATTAAATGAATTTGATGTAATCAAGGTAGCAAGTACCTATTAGATGAATTCATTGAATACCTTATGGAGATATGAATGTCATTTCTATCTCACTCCTCCTAACACACCTTAACTCAATAGAGTTATAGGGAGATACAATTGAATCATGGGTGTGAGTGTATGATAGATGTGTACAACATCCAGATATCTGCCATGCAATAGGAGTAGTAAAGTGTTGTTAATCCTACTATGGAGACATAGTACTTTATTGCAGTAATAACAAAATCTTCAAAGATGACAAAACTTCCGAGATAGTGATCTCTAAGTCTTATCTTCAAGAAATTAAGACTATATAGATAGTGATCTAAAAAGTCTTAACTTCGGATACCTTTGGAGATAGAGATCTCTAAAAATAAGGGTATTCTGATACGGATAATAGAAATACTGGTTATGATAATTATTAAGATGTAGTGTCAAGGACACTGTAACTAACAAGAATCGGTATTGGTTGCATAAGATGTGACATTTGCCTTAGATGCAAGCACTGTTACCGGGGATATGCAAGTGCCGTAAAAGGACTTGGCGTAGTCTCTTGGGAATAGTGTGACTGATCAGCTTACCTAGTTAATTTTCTAAATAGCCTATGATTGTGACACGAGTGCGGGTTTAAATGATTAGCCCATTAATGGCTCTTTGGGCTAGAGGGAGATTGTTGGACATGCGAGCCCACAATAAGCCATTATGCAATAAATGTTATTGCAAATATAATTCGCTGATCTGAAATGAAGAATAACTAATTTGCATAATAGGTCCCTTAGTACAATTAGGTTTATGTAGCATGGCCATCTTAATGACCATACAGCTGTTGATTCTATTATTGAATCATAGAGGTTAGTTCTTGGATGAATATCTAATAAGTTAAATTGAGGACTCATTAAGCACCGTCAAATGATTGTTAAGAGATGATCTCTAGCATGAGTAGGAGATGACAATCCTTTCTCAGTTAGGCTGATATCTGAATGACCTCTTGATGTAGGTCCTCTGTATAGGAATAGAGATTCAGAGGTGTCAGATTAGTTAGGTCAAAGATTTGACTTAACGAGATCGAGAAATCCGAAGTCCTATATCATATGCTGTCATGATAAAGGCACACATCCTCTGACCAGAGACAAATGTGTTACTATATGTTTGAGTATGTATATTTGGCAGACCAATAGGTTAATGACCTAATCAAGGTCTATACACCGACGTGCTGGTGTGCATATAAGGGCATATGGGTGATATGATCTCTCAAAGGAATCATACAGGTTCAGTTACTGAACCGAAAGACATGAGTTTACTCATGAGATATTGGGAAGAATCAAATTCTGTGCACGGTCGTCTTGCTTTGGAAGCTTGACTGAATTTGTAGGTTTGATATATACTTTTGGAAAGTATATGATTAATCCCTAGGTATGATTTATGATTTTGGTAAGTATATGATCGATACGAACTCCCAATGATCGAATGAGAAACTTACTGATAAAACCATGAAGTAGACAATGTAAAGTTGATCTAATACTTCAGGTTTATTCTGAGTCTTCCAGTATGCAGGATGTACATGTAATGGGAATACCTGAGGGTGATGTGATCATAAACGATTGTATAACCATGACGCTTCCATTCCTAGGGAGTGATGAAACGGGTCTGGATTTTAGTGACTCTTCTCAGTAATGAAGTGATCTGATCTTGGTCCAAATGTTGGACATTGATCTGAATGTGATTCAGATGCAATGAGAATATTAGATTTGCGGTCTTGATTTAATCAAACATCTATGGGAGTCCAACGATCTGGATTTGAGATATGATCTCAATTTCCACGTCACTATACATGGAACAATACACTCGCCCTATCATTATCTCCAAGTATCTACGGAGAAATCACATTATTCATGAAAGTGTTCAAGGATAATTCCATAGTTGAATTATATCTCAGCATTGGGAAATTGATAATTAAATGTGATTTAATTATCTTGATGATTGTGGAAATTATCCAATAAAATTAAATGTGATTTAATTATTATGGATAAAAATAATATGGATAGCAATATCCAATTATTCATAGTATATTATAAATGTGATTTATAATGTATTAGAGAGAGCTAATTGTAATTTATATTTGTTAATTAATTATTGATGTGTATTGGATACACATTGTGTAATTAATTGAAAATGTAAATTACATTTTATTTTTGGTTATGAAAGTGATTCACAAATTTCCAATGGCAAGATTACAATATTCTTAAAGTTAATTGTGAATTATTTTTGAAGAATAAATCACAAAAAAAGTTGTTGGATTAAATAATGGAGATTTCCATGGAGATATGCAATCTCATGAGATTTCATGAGATTGCTCCTCACTTGGAAACAAGTGGACGACCACCATAACCAATATGGAAATTGGTGGCCATCCACCATGATCCATGGGAGATGAAATCTCCATGTTGGTTAATCTCCTTATTTGATTGATTTAATTTAGCATTGATGTATATTTGATTTATCAAATATATTTGATCTAAATTAAATCATAAGTCGTTGGCTTTTACCAACAACAATCTAGACGATTGGATTAAACTTAAATCAATGTCATCCATTGATTTTAAGTGTCCATGGATTGAGATCCATGGATCCCAAAACCCTATAAAGAGAGAGGCATACCATGCTCTCTATGGTTATGCTTTTGAAGCACATCTCTCTCTCGCTCTCCCTTCCACACGCCAACTCTCTCCCTCTTCTTCTTGGTGGCCGTCCACCATACCCTAGAGGAGAAAGCCGTCGTCGCTTTGCCACCACGCCACCACTTCGACGTTCTTCAGTTTTTCGTCTTCTTTGGAGTGCTACGCTCGCAGAGGAGGTATTTGATCTCGTACGAAGAGATCAGGAGTTCACCGTGCTTGGATCAACTTGTTGGATTGCGAGGATTCTACTGTTCATTCCTGCGCTCGCAAGCGTCTTCTCCGACGATCGGACTTGAGACATGAGGTATCGTTTCGTAGAGACTCGATCAACCACGCTTCAAGAGGTATTCCTTTATACTTGTTGCGGTTCTAGTTGAAACGATCCGAGAATCGTTCTTGGATCATGTGGTTTCATCAAATGAAAAGTTTTTAAATTCCACTGCACAGAACAACTAGTACGACTAGTCGTTCTTTGTCGTATTCGATACGACGCTCACGCTTCCATGATGCGCTTGAGGATAATACCATATCCTTCAAGGGGGGTCTTCGAAAGGGAGGCTAGGCTTCGTGTAATTCACGATTATGCAGGGTTACGATTGCTATTGCGAAATTACTCAGTATTATGGGTTAAAAGTCCCTTAATATAATAACTTCATTGTTCTATTCTATTGATTTGATGTTTTCATGTGTTGTATAAAAGGGATGATTTGTATCCAAAATGAAAAATATAATAATAATAATAATAGAGATTGTGATATTATTATACAACTAGAAGATTCAAAACTTAACCACAATTTATTTGTCAGGCTTTGATGTTGAAACACCACAAATGCTTTGAGTTTTTCCAATTAGAAGTCATTAAATGTTATGACGTATTGAGTAAAGTAGCAAATGTATTATTATTCAAGTTAGATAAGCAAAATCTAATTATTCTAAACACCACACTTTGGCAATGTTTTTTGGCACCCAACTTTAAGTGATGAATGAATGCATCATATTGAATTGCTTATAAACTATAAATCATATTATTATTTCAATTTGAGAATCAAATATAAGAATAACACATGTACATGAGTATATACATTAAATTTCTAAAAGAATAGTAGTCTATGTCTACTTCCTTTTATCCACTATCCTATCTTTATTGTGATATCATCAAAAAAACTTGTATCTCATTGGAGATATTGTGGTACACACTGTGCACCAATGCTATCTTGATCTACGCTAACTTAAATGATGTTGTTATACAAATTTTAATATAAATTAGAAGCCATACTTCGTAGTTTGTGTAGATGGAAGGATCACAATTTGTACAAACATCAGTCGAAGTGAATGCTATTTTTTAATCGTCAAGAGATGTTATAACAAATGTTAGACAAGAATTGACTTTTCATGGTAGCATGTGGTTTTTAAATAAAATGGTATAAAGAAATGTACATATTTTGAAATAAAATCCACAGGTTTAAGAAATTTAACTAAGAAGAGAGGCTCTGTTGCATCTTGTAAGAAGGTTTTCAATAATGTTCATTTTCAAATGGAAGCAAATATGGATGAATATAAAGTAGAGAAAAGGAAGAGAACTTTTGTATCTTCTTGCAATTCTTTCAGTGTGGATAACACTGAAGATGATCCTATAAGAGTACAATCTTTTCATAAGACAAATCTAAAAGGAGATTTTTCATCCAAGATAATTAAGTCCATGTTCTTTTCATCAAGTGCTACTGTTGAACATGGAACTCCACAGATTTTAAATTAATGAATTATTTGCAATGTCATTAAGAAAGTCTCAATAAAAATTATTTGTTTATTCATAGCTTAAGCCAACAAGCAAGAAAAGAATGTAAGCAAGAGAAAGTGATTGCTATTTAAGTAATATGTAAAGCGTACTGATAAATCCAGATTTATCATCATTAATCTTCATTATTAACTCCATACTTAAGTTCAATCACCAAATTCAGTAAACAATTAACACTAAGTACTAACTACTGTGTTGCAGATAATTAAGACTAATTATTATATATTAATATGGTGTAATATTTAATGTATTTATTTCCTATCAAAAATCAAATAAAAGTAGAAAAAATTGTGTATAAATAAAATAATACAAAATAATTAAATAAAAATAATAATAATCAAAGAAAATTGTTTATGTGATTCTTAATAGTATTTAATTTTTATTTATGTATAGATGAACTCTAATCTCTTTGACTTCTGCATAAAAGTTGTAGATCTCATCGAGATCTACAACTTTTATGTCCATGACTTTTTCTAATTCAACTTATAACTAATTCTTTTCTAATTATCTCTAATTTATTGAATTTCTTCAATTTTTATTACGCTACATGGCTCTTCCTAAGCCGCTTACATGGCTCGCTCTTGGTCAACCACCTACTTTCTATTGGACATGTGTGAGCCCACAGCGAGCCATTATGCAATAAATGTTATTGCGAATATCATTCCCTGATCTGAAATGAAGAATAACTAATTTGCATAATAGGTCCTTAGTACAAATAGGGTTATCTATCATGGTTATCTTAGTGACCATGCAGCTATTGATTCAATTATTGATTCATAGAGGCTGGTGCTTGGATGAACATCTAAAGAGTTAGATTGATGACTCATCAAACACCGACGAATGATTGTTAAGATGTGATCTCCAGCCTGAGTAGGAGATGGCAATCCTTTCTCGCATAGGCTGATATCTGACCGACCTCTTGATGCAGGTCCTCTGCATAGGAATAGTGATTCGAAGGTGCCATATTAGTTAGGTCAAAGATTTGACTTAACGAGATCGAGATAAACAAAGTCCTATATCGTATGCTGTCACGATACAGGAACACATCCTCTGACCGGAGACAGATGTGTTACTATATGTCTGAGTATGTACATTTGGCAGACCATTAGGTTGATGACCTAACCAAGGTCTATACACCGGTGCGTTGGTGTGCATATAAGGGCATATGAGTAACACGATCTCTCAAAGGGATCATACATGATCACTACTGAACCGGAAGACATGAGCTCACTCATGAGATATTGGCAAGAATCAAATTCTGTGCACGGTCGTCTCTCTTTGGAAGCTTGACTGAATTTGTAGGTTTGATATATACTTTTTGAAAGTATATGATCAAGACGTAGGTATGATATATGCTTTTAGAAAGTATATGATCGATACCAAATCCCAATGATCAAATCAGAAACTTACTGATAAAACCCTGAAGTAGACAATATAAAGTTGATCTAATACTTTGGTTTATTCTGTGTCTTCCAGTATGCAGGATGTACAGGTGTTGGGAATACCTGAGGGTGATGTGATCATAAACGATTGTATAACCATGACGCTTCGATTCCTAGGGAGTGATGAAATGGGTCTGGAGTTTAGTTACTCCTCTCAGTAGAGAAGAAATCTGATCTTGGTCCAAATGTTGTACATTGATCTGAATGTGATTCAGATGCAATGAGAAGATTAGATTTGCGGTCTTGATTTAATCAAGCATCTATGGGAGGCCCAAGATCTGGATTTGAGATGTGATCTCAATATCCAAGTCACTATACGTGGAACAATACAATCGCCCTGTCCTTATCTCCAAGTATCCGCGGAGAAAGCGCATTTTCCTTGAAAGAGTTCATGGATAATTTCATTGTTAATATAAGTATCTAAGCATCGAGAACATTGATAATTAAATGTAATTTAATTATCAAGGATAATATTAATTTGAGTCATATTATAAGGAGAGATATCTAAGATAATTAAATGTGATTTAATTATCAAAGATATGAATAATGTGAATGTGATTCATGTTATTTGGGCACATGAGAAAAGAGATCCAAGATGATTAAATGTGATTAATTATCATGGATATGAATAATGTGGATAGCACTATCCATATTAATCATATATATTATAAATGTGATTTAGAATATATAAGAGAGAGCATGTTGTGATTTATATTTAATTAATTATTATTTTGTGAATTGGATTCACATTAGATGATTATTTGAAAATATAATTTACATTTTATTTTGGGATGTGAATGAGATTCACAATTTTTTTGATGGCATGATTGCAAGATTTCACAAGATAATTATGAATTATATTTGTGAAATAATTTACAACAATTGTTGTTGTAAATTTTGGAGATATAGCATGAGATAATGAGATCTCATGAGATAAATGAGATCTCATGAGAAGAGTGTGAAGGATATGGTTAGGTCCTCAAGCGCATCATGGAAGCGTGGAGCGTCGTATTGAATACGACGAAGAACGACTAGTCGCACTAGTTGTTCTATGCAGCAGAAATTAAAAAAAATTTTATGCGACGAAACCACATGATCCAAGAACACTTCTCGGATCGTTTCATCTAAACCACACACAAGTAATAGGATTACCTCTTGAAGCGTGGTTGCGATCGAGTTTCTAAACGAAGAGACCTCCTGTCTCAAGTCCGATCCGACGAAGGAGGCGCTTGCGAGTGCGGGGATGAACTACGTGCTTCTCGCAATCCATGTTGATGATCCAAGCGGTAGATCTCCTGATCTCGACATACGAGATCCGACGTCTTCTTCATGAGCGAGGCGCACCGAAGGAGACGGAGATCCACGAGAAAATGATTGGGCAGCATAACGACGACACTGCGGCGATGGAGAACTCCCTCTAGGGCATCCATGGTGGACGGCCGTATGAGAGGGAGAGAGAGTAGGCGTGTAAGAAGAAAGAGAGAAAGAGAGAGATGTGCTCCAATAGCATGTATGTCCAGAGAGCATGGTATGCCTCTCTATTTATATGGTTTTGGGATCCATGGATCTCAATCCATGAGACATATAAAATCAATGGATGAGATTGATTTATGTCTAATCCAATGGTCAAGATTGTTGTTGGTAAAAGCCAACAAATTGTGATGTAATTTAGATCAATAATATTTGACAAATCAAATATACATTAATCTTAAAATTAAACTAATCAAATAAGGAGATAAATTCCATGGAGATCTCAATACCATTGGAATATAGTGGATGGCCACTTATTTCCAAGTGGGGCAATCTCATGAAATCTCATGAGATTGCACATCTCCATGAGATTCTCTATTATTTAATTCAACAACTTTTGTTGTGATTTATTCTTCAAAAACAATACATAATTAATTTTGAGAATACTGCAATCTTGCCATTGGAAAATTGTGAATCACATTCACAACCCAAAACAAAATATAATTTATATTTTCAATTAATTACACAATGCGTGTCAAGTACACATTAATAATTAATCGACAAATATAAATTATAATTAACTCTCTCTAATGCATTATAAATCACATTTATAATATATTATGAATAATTAGATATTATCCACATTATTCATATCCATGTTAATTAAATCATATTTAATCATCTTGGATCTCTTTTTCTCTTGTGCCCAAATAATATGAATCACATTCACATTATTCACATCTATGATAATCAAATCACATTTAATTATCTAAGATAACTCTCCTTATAATATGAATCAAATTCATATTATTCTTGATTATTAAATCACATTTAATTATCCATTTTCTCAATGCTCGGATACATATATCAACAATAGAATTATCTGTGAACTCTTTCAAGGATAATGCACTTTCTCCGTGAATACTTGGAGATAAGGACAGGGCGATTGTATTGTTCCACGTTATAGTGACTTGGATATTGAGATCATCCATATCAGGGCCTCCCATAGATGCTTGATTAAATCAAGACCGCAAATCTAATCTTCTCATTGTATCTGAATCACATTCAGATCAATGTCCAACATTTGGACTAAAATCAGATTACTTTTCTACCGAGAGGCGTCACTAAAATGCAGACCCGTTTCATCACTCCCTAGGAATGGAAGCGTCATGGTTATAGAATCGTTTATGATCACATCACCCTCACGTATTCCCAATACCTATACATCATGCATATTGGAAGACTTATATTAAACCCGAAGTATTGGATCAACTTTATACTGTCTACTTCATGGTTTTTATTAGTGAGTTTCTCATTCAATCATTGGGAGTCGGTATCGATCATATACTTTCCAAAAGCATATATCATACCTAGGTCTTGATCATATACTTTTCCAAAAGTACATATCAAACCTACAAATTTAGTCAAGCTTCCAAAGCGAGATGACCGTGCGCACGGAATTTGATTCTTCTCAATATCTCATGAGTAAGTTCATGCCTTCCGGTTCAATAAATGAAACTGTATGATCCCTTTGAGAGATTGTATTACTCATATGCCCTAATATGCACACCAGCGTGTCGGTGTATAGACCTTGGTTAGGTCATCAACCTATTGGTCTGCAAAATGTACACACTCAGACATATAGTAACACATCTGTCTCAAGTCAGAGGATGTGTGCCTGTATCCGACAACATACGATATAGGACTTTGGTTATCTCGATCTCGTTAAGTCAACTCTTTTGACCTAACTTATCTAACACCTCCGGATCTCTATTCCTATGCAGAGGACCTACATCAAGAGGTCGGTTAGATATCAGCTTAAATGAGAAAGGATTGCCATATCCTACTATGGTTGGAGATCATCTCTTAACAATCATTTGATGGTGCTTGATGAGTCCTCAATCTAACTCTTTAGGTGTTCATCCAAGCACCAGCCTCTATGATTCAATAGTTGAATCAACAGCTGTATGATCATCAACATGGCCATGGTATATAAACCTAATTGTCCTAAGGGACCTATTATGCAAATTATTCATTCTTCATTTCAGATCAGGGAATGATATTCGCAATAACATTTATTGCATAATGGCTCACCGTGGGCTTGCATGTCCAACAATCTCCCACTAGCCCAAAGAGCCATTAATGGGCTAATCATTTAAACCCACACTCATGTGACAATCATAGCCTATTTAGAAAATAGCTAGGTAAGCTGATCAGTCACTCTGTTCCCGCGAGACTACGCCAAGTCCTTTTACGACACTTGCATATCCCCAATAACAGCACTCGCATCTAATGCAAATGTTGCATCTCATGCAACCAATAGTCAGTCTTGTTAAAGCTATTATAGTGTCCTTGACACTATTGCTTAATAATTGTCATAACAAGTATTTCCATAATCGTTGTCAGAATACCCTTATTCCTGGAGATCATTATCTGTTAAGGTATTCACACTTAAGACCTTCTAGATCTCTATCTATAAAGTCTTAAGTTTTTGAAGATAAGACTTTGATATCACTATCTCAAAATTCTTGTCATATATGAAGATTTTGTTATTACTGCAATCAAGTGTTTTTCTCTCCATAGTAGGATTAGCAACACTTTACTACTCCCACTGCATGGAAATTCTGGCTTTTATATACATCTACCATACACTCAGCTTCTCGTAACTGATACATAAGGGCAACCAGTTTTAGCATTCACTTCCTCAACTCTTTGAGGTGCTATCCCTTTAGATAGATCAGTATCATATCTTAAGGGATGGAAGCCTTTCTTGGAATTTCTAAGAATAGAATGTCCAAGGTGTACTACAAATGTGACAGTCCCAATATCCTCTTCTCTGTGCTTCTGAACAACTTCAGAACTAAGATCTAAGAGCTATCTTTGAAATCATATTTCAAGATATGGAATAGCCAGTCAATTAAATGCTTATTATCATCCTTATGTCATTCTAAATGATTAGGATATTATCTACATTTAGCATGATGAACACAAATGACACTCCCACTAAGCTTCATATGGTTCATCAAGATTCTATATGAAATCATAACATTTATAATTTCATCAAATCTTATGTTCCAACTTCAACAAGCTTATTTGAGTCCATAGAGGGATTCCTTAGCTTGCACACCTTGCTTTTCTCAACCATGAAGCCCTGGGGCTACTTCATGTGAATATCCTCAGAGAGGAATGCAATATTGACTTACATCTTGAAGATGCAATAGTCAAGTTGTGTAGCTAAAATTAGCAATATTCTGATGGTTTTAAGCATGGTTACCGAAGAGCAAGTCTCACTGCAAGCAATGTCTTCTCTTCCGGTGTGTAGCTCATGGCTACGAACTATGCTTTGAAGGTCTCTACCTTCTCATCAGGTTCCCTTTCTCTTGAAGATTCATTTATACCTTTTTAGATCTTACCTATATAGATGGATCCTCGAGAGTCCATATACAACACTTGTATATGAAGTCTACATTAGACTTTTATTGCTAACATCCATCTATCCATGCTATGATCTTCAGAAGCTTCATCACATGAAGTTCGATCATTGTCAGATTTCTCTGCCATATGGAATCCTTCCTCAAACTCATTTGAAGAGGTTTTAGTGTTTCATCTTTAATTGTCCTTTTAGTTTCCATTTTCAGGAGCCTCATTATCTTCTCAAGATCATATGAGTTCCTACACTTCATTTTCATCTTGATTCTCAAGAGTCTCAACCTCTAAGAATCACATTCTCAAAGATGAGATATTTTAAGAATCTCAAGGTCACAAAGTAGGTATCCAATACCATCCTTTATTTTCCTAATGAAGTAGCACTCTCTAGTGCTCAATTCCAGCTTACTTGCATGGATATATAATGTAGTCTTTACTACACATATATACCTAGAAACTAAGGGATAATTATGTTAAAATTCATCATTGATAAGATCATGTCACACATGATCCAATTGTATCTCCCTATAACTCTATTGAGTTAAGGTGTGTTAGGAGGATTGGGATAGAAATGATATTCATATCTCCATAAGGTATCCTTTGAATTCATCTAACAGGTACAAGCTACCTAGATTAGATCAAATTCATTTTATCTTACTTCAAACTTTGGTTGTAAACCAAAATTATGTGAATTCTTTGAACATTTCAAAGGTTTCTAAGTGAAGAGAAGAAATCTCATATCAATAATAATCATCAGTAGATATCACATATCCATAATGTTTACTATGATATAGATAATCCACATACATTAATATGTATGAGATCCTGAATACCTTGACATCTTACACCATTCCCAAAGAAGGGTGTATTGGCATTTTACTTTGAATACAATATTCAAAAGTATGTAAGTTTTGAAATTTTAGACATTCTAAAGTTTCATTTCTTACTATTCTATTGATCAAATCAATAGACAAATGTCCAAGGCTTGATACTAGATCATTGTCAAATGATCTTCATCCTCCTATTGATCTTAAGGTTTAATTTCAATACTTAGAAATGTTAATGAACCATTAATCAATTTTCTAATTTAGTGGAGTCCACTAGATTGTTAGATTACTAACTGAAATATCTCCATCATAACTCTTTATGATAGGCCCATTCCAGAATTCATGTTTATTTCCAAGATTTAGAAACAAACAATGAGTGTATTCTAATGTCTAGGTCATAGAGACATTCTCTAAGACTAAGGGCTCGCCCACTGAAATTATGAAGCCTTTCAATCCAATAGATATTGTTGCAACAATTGCATCAATGTCTATGTGGATGACTATAAGCCTTAAGATCAAATTTTCTAGTCTTCTAAAACATATGCATCCCATTGTAAGTATTTTAGAAGATTGAGATACAATTACAAGACTTTGTCTTATTCAATAAGCAAGTCAATATCAATGATTTATGTAGATTATTCTGATGCTCTATTCTGAGTCCTAAGGATTCTAGACAGACTTGATAGTCATACTATCAACACATCAATTTTCTTCAGTATTGGCATTCATCCAACTCTTTGGATGTCATATGGAAGTCACATAAGTACGGTCAACTCTTTGACTATCCTTCTCATCATGGGTCTAACCCATGCTTCCACTGCACTTCCTTTATCTATAAACAACCATTGCTTAAGACTAAGGATCTCTTATGTTAAATTCAAAAGAATTTAATGTAAGAGTATTTCAACATTTACACATGCTTCATTAAATTCATACAATATGAATATTATGAATCTTCACGAATGACTAGAGTATAGACAGTAGAGTGATGACACTCATCATGTCTACATCCATTTAGACTCTTGAAACATTGGTTTAGGTAGGTATTCAAACATTTTGAATACATCATCTCTTATGGAGCCATCATTCTGCATGATGTAGAGTACCATGTCATTCATGATTAAATGTTGAGAGCACATATGTATGCCAGAATATCTTCTTAGATTTTATAAGGATTAATTTGACAATTGCGATCATCACCGATACGTCACTTCCAAAGTACACTCGATATGAGATCAAGACTATAGAGTCTTACAAACCTAGAGTTGTAGATCTATTGTCTATTTAATTGTAATTCCTCATTATTATGAGGAAACTTGCACACTGCAACCACATACGTTATGTGTCCAACTGCAAGTACAATATCTGGATCATGAGTCCAATCCATGATATTTTACTGGTTATTATTGAGTATAACATTAAGTGGGTTTAATGAAGGATTATCTAAAATAAGAAATTTGCATAAGTGTATATATATATTACTTTGATTTAGGCATTTTTATATCAAAGTTGTCTTCCCTTGTCAACACTGAAAGTTAAGTCCCTTAATCACATTCAATGTAAGAGATATACTTACCATTATATCTCAAGCAAGATCTGGGATCTCCTTCCTTATCTTTGTTGCATCCCAATAATATGAGAACCTACAATTCGGATAAAAGAAGCAGGAACACATTCCGCCTTTCAATTCCAACTTGCATCTCTCAATTCGGTCTTCAACACCCGGGCCCACCACCCCTAAGGAAATGTTGACCCATCATTGATTGAACCAACCGTCAACAAGAATACAACTCGCTATGCGCAATCCAATATCGCCCCAATAATATGAGGACCTGATATTGGGGTCACTACGCATACGTCCTTACTCTTTCGAGAAGCGAATAGCCCGATCCAGATGCGCTTGGATACATGAGCTGTCACTTCAGACATGCGTCTCCTGCATACAATCCCTGGCGACGGAACCCTCCGCCTTGACGGGAGACCATGGATGTCACTTATGTGATCCTCCATATCATATTCAAATTCTAGTTAATCATTATCATTCATAATAAATATGATTCATAATGATTAATTCTTCCATGGGAAATAACATCTCTATTCATAATAGAGTGTTTTAATTTTAATTAGATTTCAATTGATCTAATCATATTAAATTAATGATCCAATTAATATCCAACAAACATTTTTAATTGTTACTTGAATTATGGTATTATATCAAATATGTATTATTTCGAATTTTGATAATTAAAAATACATCATGGTTTCTTAAGCATTATACTAACCATACCCGCTGTCATGGCCAGTACCGACGGGAGTGGGATGGACCACATACGTTGCAACCCACAATCCCAATGCTCTCCGACTAGACACCATATCCACCTCGAGAAAGGATAATGCAAAATAGATCACTTTGTACTTGAGATGATCATCAGTTCTTCAACCGAAATTATACCATATAATAATAATCAAAACAATTTTGATTAACATTATAATGAGATTTGCTAAACAAATCCCAAATCCTATTCAAGCAACATGTTTGTTGGAATGTAGATCATGTAACCAATTAATGATTTAGATCACATCTAATCAAATATTGGTTAAGGAAATCTCATTTAAGGAAATAATTATCATCAAATATTTCACAAATATTTACAGGAAATTAAACAATTTAATTTCACAAATTGATTAAATGACAATCACTAGGTTCTTGATTAGAAAAGTATTCCCAGCAGTAACCCTCACTTACTAAAAATACCATATCTCAATCAATTTAAATCCAAATTAAGCAAAGTAAGTTCCTAAAGTTTGCTAATTTGATTTACAATAGAACCTAAGTAATTTGCACGCATTTCAAGGTGTTTCAAAATCCGCATCTAACTCTTGAATTACGTTGAGATTCGCAGTCCCCGAAACTGTGGATACATGTTCACTAAAATGAGCATATCTTGAGAAAACAGAATCGAAATCACACAAACTCAGATCCTACAGTTTCCTTTATTTAATGGGGAAAAAAATCCAATTATTATTTCTGTTTAAAAAATTTAAACAGTGTCGAAAATAATCTCAAAACATAGATGCGAAAATGAAATGCAAGAAAACTTTCGCAAACCCTAACGAATCCAAGTCGTCCTCGGTTTATGGATCATATCCAAAAAGACCGACCTAAGGCTCTTATACCACTTGAAGGATATGATTAGATCCTCAAGCGCATCATGGAAGCATGAGCGTCGTATCGAATACGACGAAGAACGACTAGTCTCACTAGTTGTTTTATGCATCGGAAATTAAAAAGATTATTATGCGACGAAACCAAATGATCCAAGAAAACTTCTCGGATCATTTCATCTAAACCACAAACAAGTAATTGGATTACCTCGTGAAGCGTGGTTGCGATCGAGTCTCTAAATGAAGAGACCTCCTGTCTCAAGTCCGATCCGACGGAGGAAACACTTGCGAGCGCAGGGATGAATCGTGTGCTTCTCGCAATCCATGTTGATGATCCAAGCGGTAGATCTCCTAATCTTGACATACGAGATCCGACGTCTTCTTCACGAGAAAGATGCACCGAAGGATACGGAGATCCACGAGCAAACGATCAGGCAGCATAACGACGACGTTGCGGCGATGGAGAACTCCCTCTAGGGCATCCATGGTGGACGGCCATATGAGACGGAGAGAGAGTAGGCATGTAAGAAGAAAGAGAGAAAGAGAGAGATGTGCTCCAATAGCTTGTATGTCCAGAGAGCATGGTATGCCTCTCTATTTATAGGGTTTTAGGATCCATGGATATCAATCCATGGGACATATAAAATCAATGGATGAGATTGATTTATGTCTAATCCAATGGTCAAGATTGTTGTTGGTAAAAGCCAACAACTTGTGATTTAGTTTAGATCAAATATATTTGACAAATCAAATATAAATCAATCCTAAAATTAAACCAATCAAATAAGGAGACAAATTCCATGGAGATCTCAATCCCATTGGAATATAGTGGACGACCACTTATTTCTAAGTGGGGCAATCTCATGAAATCTCATGAGATTGCATATCTCCATGACATTCTCCATTATTTAATTCAACAAACTTTGTTGTGATTTATTCTTCAAAAATATTACATAATTAATTTTGAGAATATTGCAATCTTTCCATTGGAAAATTGTGAATCACATTCACAACCCAAAACTAAATATAATTTACATTTTCAATTAATTAAACAATACGTATCAAATACACATTAATAATTAATCAACAAATATAAATTATAATTATCTCTCTCTAATACATTATAAACAACATTTATAATATATTATGAATAATTAGATATTGCTATCTATATTATTCATATCAATGATAATTAAATCATATTTAATCATCTTGGATCTCTTTTACTCTTGTGCCCAAATAATATGAATCACATTCACATTATTCACATCTTTCATAATCAAATCACATTTAATTATCTAAGATAACTCTCCTTATAATATGAATCAAATTCATATTATTCATGATAATTAAATCACATTTAATTATCCATTTTCTCAATGTTCGGTACATATATCAACAATAGAATTATCCGTGAACTCTTTCAAGGATAATGCACTTTCTTCGCGAATACTTGGAGATAAGGACAGGGCGATTTTATTGTTCCACGTATAGTGACTTGGATATTGAGAAAATATCTCAAATCCAGATCGCGGGCCTCCCATAGATGCTTGATTAAATCAAGACCGCAAATATAATCTTCTCATTATATCTGAATCACATCCAGATCAATGTCCAACATTTGGACTAAGATCAGATTACTTCTCTACCGAGAGGAGTCACTACAATCCAGAACCGTTTCATCACTCCCTAGGAATGGAAGCGTCATGGTTATACAATCGTTTATGATCACATCACCCTCAGGTATTCCCAATACCTGTACATCCAGTATACTGGAAGACTCAGATTAAACCCGAAGTATTGGATCAACTTTATACTGTCTACTTCATGGTTTTTATCAGTAAGTTTCTCATTCGATCATTGGGAGTCGGTATCGATCATATAATTTCCAAAAAACTTATATCATACCTAGGTCTTGATTATACTTTTCCAAAAGTACATATCAAACCTAAAAATTCAGTCAAGCTTCGAAAGCGAGACGACTGTGCACAAAGAATTTGATTCTTCCCAATATCTCATGAGTGAGCTCATGCCTTCCGGTTCAATAAATGAACCTGTATGGTCCCTTTGAGAGATCGTATTGCTCATATGCCCTTATATGCACACCAGCGCGCCGGTGTATAGACCATGGTTAGGTCATCAACCTATTAGTCTGCCAAATGTACACACTCAGACATATAGTAACACATATGTTTCTGGTCAGAGGATGTGTTCCTGTATCGTGACAGCATACGATATAGGACTTTGGTTATCTCGATCTCGTTAAGTCAACTCTTTTGACCTAACTTATCTAACACCTCCGAATCTCTATTCCTATGCAGATGACCTGCATCAAGAGGTCGGTTAGATATCAACCTAAATGAGAAAGGATTGCCATCTCCTACTCAGGTTGGAGATCATCTCTTAGCAATCATTTGACGTTGCTTGATGAGTCCTCAATCTAACTCTTTATATGCTCATCCAAGCACCAGCCTCTATGATTCAATAGTTGAATCAACAGCTGTATGATCATCAAGATGGCCATGGTACATAAACCTAATTGTACTAAGGGACCTATTATGCAAATTAGTCATTCTTCATTTCAGATCAGGGAATGATATTCACAATAACATTTATTGCATAATGGCTCGTCGTGGGCTCACATGACCAACAGAGTGGTCGTCCCCTATTTTTAGGGGATATGGTTCATCTCCTCATTATCTCCAAAGATAATAAATTAATTTGATTTGAAATTAAATATATTTATTTATCTATATATATTAAATTAAATTAATTGTTGTTGTGTTTTTCACAACAAGATCATGGCCATTGAAAGAAACACAAATCAATCTCAACCATTGATTGTGTGTTGTCCATGAATTGGGATCCATGGACTCCCAAAACCCTATATAAGAAGAGGCATGCCTTTCTCTTCGATTTACACCGACTCGACGAGTCTCTCTCTCTCTCTCTCTCTTATTTTCTCTACACGTCAAGTATCTATCTCTCTCTTATAATGGCCGTCCACCATGGAGCCATTGTGAGAGACGTCATCGATGCAACATCATCATTATGCTGTCGGATCATCTACTTGTGGATCTCCATCTCCTTCGGTGCATCTCGCTCGTGAAGAAGATGTTGGATCTCGTGTGATGAGATCAGGAGATCTGCCGCTTGGATCATCAACATGAATTGTGAGGAGCACACGATTCATCCCTGCGCTCGCAAGCGTCTCCTCCGACGGATCGGACTTGAGACAGGAGGTCTCCTCGTTTAGAGACTCGATCGCAACCACTCTTCAAGAGGTAATCCTATTACTTGTTTGTGCTTTAGATGAATCAATCCAAGAAGTGTTCTTGGATCATGTGGTTTCATCACATAAAAAATTTTAATTTCCGCTGCATCGAGCAACTAGTGCGATTAATCGTTCCCAATCGCATTCGATGCGATCATCACGCTTCCGTGATGTGCTTGAGGATTTTTTCCGTATCCTTCAAGTGGTATCAGAGCCAGGTTTTTGAAGGTTTGGATTAGACCTATGAACCTACAAAGATTTTGGCTCGTTCGGGTTCGTGAAGATTTTAGCATTTCGATTTTCACGGCCCTATCTTGTGATAAAATTTCAGCCCTGTTTAAAATGTTTAAACACGAAATTTTAATTTGTGGAAATAGTAGGATTTGAGTTTGCGTAATTTGGATTCCGTTTGCTCAAGATATGGTCGTTTTATTAACCATATATCCACTGTTTCGAGGATGGCGATTAGAGACGTAACTAAGATGTTAATTATGGTTTTAAAATGCCTGGAAATGCGTGTTTATCACATGGTTTTCTTTTTAAATCAAGTTATAAATCTCTGAAAATTGATTTTGCTTAATTTGGATTTAAAATGAATGAGATATGCTATTTTTAGTTAGTGAGGGTCACTGTTGGAAATTGCATGATTATCCAAAACCTTGTGATTGTCATTCAAATAAATTTATGGAAATTAATTGTTAATTTTCTGAAATGATTATTTATAAATAATTGTGAAATATTTAAGGATGATAATCAATTCCTTGAATGACATTTAACCAACCAAAATGATAAGATAATTGATCTTGATCATGATTGGTTGATATGCAATCATCAATAAACATTGTTTTCATGGAAAACCATAGTTTATCCTACAATAGTTGTAGGAGAACTTTTACATGCAAAACCCTATTGCTTGAATAGGATTGGGGATTTCTTTATTAAATCTCCTTATAATATTATCAAAATGGTTTTGATGAATATTATGTGGTATAATTTCGGTTGAAAAACCGATGAGCATCTCAAAGTACATAATGATCTATCTGGCATTATCCTTTCCTGAGGTGTCTATTCGAAGAGCATTGGGGTAGCGGGTTGCAACGTATGTGGTCCGTCCCACTCTCGTCGAAACTGGCCATGGCAATGGGTAGGGACTCAATAATGCTGGAGAAATCAAAGTGTATTTTTCTAATTATTAAAATTCGAATAATATGTACTTTGAGATTATACCTACTATTCAAGTAATAATCAAGTTGTTGATTGAAAATTGGATTTATAATTAATTTAATGTGATTAAATTGATTATATTAAATTAAAAGCACTCTATTATGAACATATGTATATTTCCCTTGGAAGAATAGATCATAATGAATGTGATTAATGATGATTAATTAGAATTTGAATATGATATGGAGTATCACATTAGTGACATCCATGGTCTCCTGTCAAGGCGAAGGGTTCCGTCGTCAGGGATTGTATGTAGGAGACATCTATCCGAAGTGACAGCTCCTGTATACAACCACATCTGGATCAGGCTCTTTGCTTCTCGAAAGAGTAAGGCCGTATGCGTAGTGACCCCAATATCGAGTCCTCATATTATTGGGGCGATATTGGATTGCGCATAGCGAGTTCTAATCTTGTTGACGGTTGGTTCAATTAACAACGAGTCAACATTGCTTTAGGGGTCGTGGGCCCGGTGTTAAAGACCGAATTGGGAGATGCAAGTTGGACTTGCAAGGTGGAATGTGTTCCCACTTATTTTTATCGGAGTCACAAGTTCTCATATTATTGTGATGTGACAAAGATAAGGAAGGAGATCCTAGATCTTGCTAGAGATATAATGGTAAGAATATCTCTTACGTTGAATGTGATTAAGGGAATGAAGTTTCATTGTTGACAAGGCAAGATAACTTTGATATAAAAATTCTTAAATCAAAGTAAAATATGTATATATAATATATATACACTCTTATGCAAATTTCTTCTTTCAGATAATCCTTCATTAAACCCACTCAATGTTATACTCAATAATAACCAGTAAAATATCATGGATTGGACTCATGATCCTGATATTGTACTTGCAGTTGGACACATAATGTATGTGGTTGCAATGTGCAAGTTTCCTCAACATAATGAGGAATTACAATTAAATAAGACAATAAGACATCACCTTAGGGTTCGTATGTCTCTATAGTCTTGATCTTTCGTTGACTGTACTTTGAAAGTGACATGTTGATGGTGATCCCAATTGTCAAATAATCCTTATAAAATCTAAGAAGATGTTTTGGCATACATATGTGCTCTTGACGTTTATTATGAATGACATGGTTCACTGCATCATGTAGAATGGTAGCTCTATAAGAGATGATGTATTCAAAATGTTTGAAAACCTACCTGCACCAATGTTCTAAGAGTCTACATGGATGTAGACATGATAAGGGTCATCATTCTACTGTCTATACTCTAGTCATTCATGAAGCTTCATAATATTCATATTGTATGAATTTAATGAAGCTGTATAAATGTTGAAATGCTCTTATGTTGAATTCTTTTGAATTCAACATAAGAGATCCTTAGTCTTAAGCAATGATTATTAATAGATAAAGGGAGCGCAGTGGAAGCATGGGTTGGACCCAAGTACAAAGGAAAGTCAAAGAGTTGACCTACTTCTATGACTTCCATATGGCATCCAGATAGTTGGATGAATGCCAATACTGCAATTAGTCGATGTATTTATAGTATGAATATCTGGACTAGCTAGGATCCTTAGAGATGGACTCGGATAGTGCATCGAAATAATCTACATTTGATCATTGAAATTGACTTTCTTATAAGATAAGATTAAAGTCTAATAATTGTATCTCATTCTTCTAATGACACTTGCAATTGTTACATATGTTTTAGAAGACTGAAAAATTTGATCTTAAGGTTTATAGTTATCCATATGGATATTGATGCAATTGTTGCAACAATCTCTATTGGATCGATAGACTTCATGTTCTCAGTAGGAGAGCCCTTAGTCTTAGAGAATGTCTCTATGACCTAGATATTAGAATACACTCATTATTTGTTTCTAAATGTTGGAAATAAACATGAATTCTGAGATAGAATTATCATAAAAGGTTATGATGGATATACTTCAGATAGTAATCTAACATCTAGTGGACTCCACAAAATTAGAAAATTAATGAATGGTTCATTAAGATTTCTAATATTGAAAGTTAAACCTTTAAAAGATCAGGAGGATGAAGATCATTTGACAATGATCTAGCATGAAGTCTTGGACATTTATCTATTGACATCATCAATAGACTAGTGAGGTATTGAACTTTAGATTGTCTGAAGGTTCAAATCTTACATACTTGTGAATATAGTATTCAAAGTAAAATGTCCAATACACCCTTCTCTAGGAAAGGTGTAAGATGTCAAGGTATTCGGGATCTCATACATGTTGATGTATGTAGATCATCTATATCATAGCAAACATCATGGATATATGATATCTATTGATAATTATGTACGATATGAGATTTCTTCTCTTCACCTGAGAAACCTTTGAAATGTTCAAAGATTTCACAATTTTGGTTTAGAACCAAAGTTTAAGGAGGATTAAATGAATTTGATCTAACCTAGGTAGCTTGTACCTATTAGATAAAATTCAAACAATACCTTATGGAGATATGAATATCATTTCTATCTCACTCCTCCTGATAAACTTGAACTCAATAGAGTTGTAGGGAGATACAATTGGATCATGTGTGACATGATTTGATCAATGATGTTTTTAGCATAATTACCTCTTGAGAATCAAGAAGAGAATGAAGTAAATGAACTAATTTAATCTTGAGATGATAATGGGGCTCCTGAAATCGGAAACTAAAAGGATAATTAAAGATGAAACATTAATACCCCTTCCAATGAGTTTGAGGATGTATTCCATGTATCAATTAAGTCTGAAAATGATCGGACTTCATGTGATGAAGCTCCTAAGGATCATGACATGGAAAGATGGATATTAGAAATAAAGTCTAAAGTAGACTTCATATACAAGTGTTGTATATGGACCCTCGAGGATCCATCTATATGGGTAAGACCCATAAAGGTGTAAATGGATCTACAAGAGAAAGGGAACCTTATGAGAAGGTAGAGACCTTGAAAGCACGGTTCATAGCCATGAGCTACACACCGGAAGAGAAGATATTGCTTGCAATGAGACTTGCTCTTCGGTGACCATGCTTAAAATCATCAGAATATTGCTAAACCATTGCTACACAACTTGACTATTACATCTTCAAGATGTATGCCAAGATTGCATTCCTCTAAGAATACCTCTCTAAGGATATTCAAATGAAGTAGCCCCAGGGCTTCATGATTGGGGAAAGTAAGGTGTGAAAGCTAAAGAAATCCATCTATGGCCTCAAAAAGCTTCTTGTTGGAACATAAGATTTGATGAAATTATAAATGTTATGATTTCAGATAGAATCTTGATGAACCATATGAAGCTTAGTGGGAGTGCCTTTGTGTTCATCGTGCTAAATGTAGATAATATCCTAATCATTTAGAATGATATAAGGATGATGATAAGTGTTTTATGATCTGGCTATTTTGCACCTTGAGATATGATCTCAAGTATACCTCTTAGATCTTAGTTCTGAAGTTGTTCAGATGCAAAGAGAAGAGAGAGAATTGTGATTGTCACATTATTGGTACATCCTAGATATATCCTATCCAAGGAAGGCTTCCTTGCCTTAAGATTTGGTAGTGACCAATCTGAAGGGATAGCATATCAAGTGTTGATAGTGCTAAAACTGCTTGCCTTTGTGCATCGGTTGCTAGAAGCCTCGTATGTTCTAGATGTGTATGAAAGGTCAGATGTCTGCCATGCAATGGGAGTAGTAAACTGTTACTAATCCTACTATAGAAATAAAACACTTGATTGCAGAGATAATGATTTCAAAGTCTCATCATCAAGAACCTAAGACTTTATAGATAGTGATCTAAAAGGTCTTAACTGTAGATGCCTTGGGAGATAGAAATCTCCAGGAATAAAGGTATTCTGATAAGGACTATGGAAATACTGGTTATAATAATTACTGAGCAATAGTATCAAGGACACTATAATTGCTTTATCAAGATTGAGTATTGGTTGCATAAGATGCAACATTCGCATTGGATGCGATCACTGTTACATAAGGATATGCAAGTTTCGTAAAAGGACTTGGCATAGTCGTTTTGGAACAGAGTGACTGATCAGCTTACCTAGCTATTTCTAAATACCTATGATTGTCACATGAGTGTGGGTTTAAATGATTAGCCCATTAATGGCTCTTTGGGATAGTGGGAGATTGTTGGACATGCGAGCCCATGACAAGCCATTATGCAATAAATGTTATCGCGAATATCATTTCCTGATCTGAAATGAAGAATAACTAATTTGCATAATAGGTCCCTTAGTACAATTAGGGTTATGTACCATGGCTATCTTAGTGATCATACAGCTGTTGATTCAATTATTGAATCATAGAGGCTGGTGCTTGGATGACCATCTAAAGAGTTAGATTGAGGACTCATCAATCACCGAAAAATGATTATTAAGATGTGATCTCCATCCTGAGTAGGAGATGACAATCCTTTCTCGCATAGGCTGATATCTAACAGACCTCTTGATGCATGTCCTCTGCATAGGAATAGAGATTCAGAGGTGTCAGATTAGTTAGGTCAAAGAGTTGACTTAACGAGATCGAGATAACCAAAGTCCTATATCGTATGCTGTCACAAGACATGCACGCATCCTCTGAGCAGAGACAGAGGTGTTACTATATGTGTGAGTATGTACATTTGGCATGCTAATAGGTTGATGACCTAAGCAAGGTATATACACCAGCGCGCTGGTGTGTATATTAGGGCATATGAGTAATACGATCTCTCAAAGGGATCAGACAGGTTCACTACTGAACCGGAAGACATGAGCTCACTCATGAGATACTGGGAAGAATCAAAATCCGTGCACGGTCATCTCGCTTTGGAAGCTTGACTGAATTTGTAGGTTTGATATATACTTTTGGAAAGTATATGATCAAGACCTAGGTATGATATATGCTTTTGGAAAGTATATGATCGATACCAAATCCCAATGATCAAATGAGAAACTTACTTATAAAACCCTGATGTAGACAATATAAAGTTGATCTAATACTTCGAGTTTACTCTGGGTCTTCCAGTATGCAGGATATACAGGTGTTGGGAATACCCGAGGGTGATGTGATCATAAATGATTGTATAACCATGGCGCTTCCATTCCTAGGGAGTGATGAAACGGGTCTAGATTTTAGTGACTCCTCTCAATAGAGAAGTAATCTAATCTTGGTCTAAATGTTGGACATTGATCTGAATGTGATTTAGATGATATGAGAAGATTAGATTTGCGGTCTTGATTTTATCAAATATCTATGGGAGGCCCGAGATCTGGATTTGAGATGTGATCTCAATATCCAAGTCACTATACGTATAACAATACAATCGCCTTGTCCTTATCTCCAAGTATCCGCGGAGAAAGCGCATTATGCATGAAAGAGTTCATGGATAATTTCATTGTTGATATAAGTATCCAAGCATCAAGAAAATTGATAATTAAATGTGATTTAATTATCATAGATAATATGAATTTGATTCATATTATAAGGAGAGATATTTAAGATAATTAAATGTGTTTTAATTATCAAAGATATGAATAATGTGAATGTGATTCATGTTATTTGGGCACATGAGAAAAGACATCCAAGATTTTTAAATGTGATTTAATTATTATGGATATGAATAATGTGGATAGTACTATCCATATTAATCACATATATTATAAATGTGATTTATAATATATAAGAGAGAGCATATTGTGATTTATATTTAATTAATTATTAATGTGAATTGGATTCACATTAGCTGATTAATTGAAAATATAATTTACATTTTGTTTTGGGATGTGAATGAGATTCACATTTTTTTGATGGCATAATTGCAACATTTCACATGATAATTGTGAATTATATTTGTGAAAAAATTTACAACAATTGTTGTTGTAAATTTTTGAGATATATCATGCGACAATGAGATCTCATGAGACAATGAGATCTCATGAGATAAATGAGATCTCCTGAGAAGAGTGGCCGTCCCCTATTTTTAGAGTATATGGTTCATCTCCTCATTATCTCCAAGGATAATTAATTTGATTTTAATTTAAATATATTGATTTATCGATATATATTAAATTAAATTAAATTAATTGTTGTGTTTTTCACCACAAGAACATGGCCATTTAAAGAAACACAAATCAATCTCAACCATTGATTGTGTGTTGTCCATGGATTGGGATCCATGGACTCCCAAAACCCTATATAAGAAGAGGCATGCCTTGCTCTTCGATTTACATCGACTCGACGAGTCTCTCTCTCTCTCTCTCTCTCTCTTATTTTCTCTAAATTCCAAGTCTCTATCTCTCTCTTATAATGGTCGTCGACCATGGAGCCATTGTGAGAGACATCATCGACGTAACATCATCATTATGCTACCGGATCATCTACTCGTGGATATCCATCTCCTTCGGTGTGTCTCGCTCGTGAAGAAGATGTTGGATCTCGTGTGACGAGATCAGGAGATCCGCCGCTTCGATCATTGTTGAATCGAATTTTGCAGAGGTCGTGTCGATTCACAAGGCGAATCAACAGTTGATGAGTTGACCTCATGCGAAATCCGAAATTCAAACAACAATTAACGCACAACAATCAAATAAGGTAATGAATGTGTATGTGAAGTTAAAATTTATTATAACTCTCCAATAAAGATGTGTATAGGTGCAAGTATATGTAGAGGTCGAACACAGGGAGCACACAAGTAGAACGAGGCAAAAATGCGCAAATGCGAATGTGAAGACTTGTCTATTTATGCTATTTTTTGTGGTTTTTTAATTTTATATTTTTTATATTTTAAATTTTTTTGAATTATATATTTTTTATCTTTTGATTTTTAATTTCTGATTTTATATTTTTTTATATTTTCATATATTTTTCTTTTTCTTTGAATAGGATATATATACAAAGTAAGAAAGAGAGAGATAAAGGATTTATAAAAATACATAAATAAGGAAAATTCATAACATAAAATATTTGTAGACCTTTTATATTTTTCTAATGTTTTTGTGATTTTTCTAGATTTTTCCTATTTTTTTGGTATTTTTAAAGTCTAAAATACTAAAAACAGTGAATAAATGTTGTTGGCTGAAATTAAAATGAGGATAAAAAATAGTAAACAGTAACAAAAATTCCTTAAATTAATTTTAAAATAAAGGTAATATAATAGGGAAAAGTCAGCATCTGAAATTAAATTTTTAGGATTTTTGTAGAATTTTTAATATATTTATAAATTTTTTTGGGTTTTTAAAATTTTTAGGCGTTTTCTTTTGTATTTTTTAGTGATTTTTGGTCTGGAGTTAAAATACACTAAAATAGGTAAAATATATTTTTTTTGGAATTTTCTGAGATGTTTTTATAATTTTTATGTATTTTCTAATGCAAATAGTGCTGAAAATGCATGTTTTTGATTTTTAGTAATTATGGAAATGCAATAAAAATACAATACAAAAATATGGCGTGAAAGAGCAAGCAAACAAAAACTTATGGTAATTTTTAGGGATTTTTTCGAGATTTATAGAGGCATGAAATAATTACTAGAAACATAAAGAAAATAGAACCTGGAAGGGGTATTTTTGTAAATGAGCAAAAGTCCAGGGGGTTGATTGCAAAATTTCCAGAAATTATTTAACTAAATTTAAAATCTTACAGACTAAACATAAACGCCCAGAAACCCAAGGGTGTGGCTGCAAAAACGCAAGAGACCACGTGACACACACGTGGTCTAGCGAGGATGAAAACACAATATTCAAAAACTCTGGGGCCAATATGAAATACTTCCAGAAATATAGAACTATAATTAAAACCTTTTCTAGACTATTTAGAGATATTCAAAATGGTGAGGGTTCCCCTGCAAAAATGCCAAGGCACGCGTGACTTGCACGCACCTGGCGGGGGCCCACTTGTAAATACCCAAAATCTGGGGGTCAAAATGCAAAATAATAAAAAGTTTTTAGCCTTTAGATGAAAGTTTAAGCGTTAAACTTTAAATACAAAAACTTGTGGGGCGTAATTAGCAAAATACCCATGCAAAGCGGAATGCAACGACCGGAGAGGTTTCATTTGCCACGTGTCGGCGTTTGGTCACCCGATACCCCTTCGCTTGTGCGGCTGAGATCAGATCCTCCTCGGTTGATCGAATGGTTGAGGCGGGAGGAGATCAGACGGCAGAGGGTGGAACTGGGGCTGTAGGTTGATCCGATGGCGGAGGGTCGCGTTGGAGGAACATGGAAGAAGGTCCGCCCCAACGGACTTCCTCCAATGATTACGCCCTCCTTTGGCGTCCGGGTAGCTCCAAAAGTGCCCAGGCTCCTCCTGCAGGCTTAAGCAAGACGTAGGTGGCCCAAAAAGTCTCCGGTGGATGCCGGAGCTCGTCGGCGAGGTCGAGGAAGCTGAAGGGCTCCAGGAACCTCCAATGAGGCTTAAAATGACCCCAGGTCCTTCAGTAATGCGCATACCTGCAAAGATAGATTAAGGGGGTCGTGGACAAACTGCCGCGACCCCTCTGGTGGCAAAAAGAGGGCTGAATGGTGGACGTTGGTGGCTCGCCCGAGCAAGCTCCGGCGAGGGAGGTGCGAGTGGAGATTGAAAGGGTTAAATGCGGAATGGAAGTGATGGTTCTAATACTACGAGTATTGCGGATCTAACTATGCAAGAAAAACAAAGAGAAAACGTACCTCGATGGCTTGAAAACCAGAGATGAGTACCTCATGACCAAGGTGGTCGGATATGGGTGGAGACCACGATTCACCAAGCCAAACTCCGTCGCGGCAAGGCCGGAGAGTAGCTGTCACCTTCCTCAATCCAGGGCGCTCGGAGGGAGAAGTTAGGCAAGGGCAAAAAGGTTTCAAATTTCCAAGGAGGCGGAGGGTGAATTTTTGTATGAGTTGGTGAACGAGCTCCAAAAATGATGCGACAACGACCGGATCAGAGATCCAAAGCTCGAAAAAATCCTTGGGCGTGATTCATGGATATGTGGGGAACAAAAGTGGTGAAGGCTTCGACATCAAACGGTGAAAGACGAGGCTTGGAAAAATCCAAGAAGATGGGACAAATCATGTTCTGACAAGGCTGCAGAGGAAGAGTCAGACAGTTGACCCGTGGTCAACTGTCAGACTCACCTGGTTGGTCCACGTGGACCAACCAGGAAAAACCTATAAAAAAATGTTTTGTAAATTAGATTAAAAATAGTTAATGAATTTATTAAATTTTGATTATAACATAAAAAATGTTTGTTATTTTCTAAATTAATTTATTGTGATTTTTAACTATTTTTCAGAGGTATAAAATAAGAGTTGTCTTTTATAAGTTATATAGGTATATACATCTACATATTTTTACTTTATTTATTTATTTTTGTTTATTATTTTATAAATTTATAAAATATTTTTATACACTTAAATATATTTTTATTTTATTTTTCTGAAGTAATTTGTATACTTAATAAAATTTGAGTATTAAATATACAGGTATATGTATAGTATTATACCTATGTATTATAATACAAGTGTTTTATTTTATGTTTCTTTTGTGTTTTTATTCTGATTTTTATATACAAATATATTATAAATAATATTTAAAAAATTATAAAAACATAAAATTATAAAAAATAAAGAATAACAAATAAATTGAATATTTTAATCTGTACAAGTATACTATAGGGGGTCCAAAACTCAACTTTCAAACCATAACTCCGAAAAATACAAAACCACCTTCATTAAATTGCTTATTTTAAACTATATACAATTAAATGTGAGTTTGGTTATTTCGAGTTTTTATTTGCAAGATACAGGTCTGGAAAGTTGGAATTCTGGAATCTTATTCAGACCATAACTTTTTATCTGTATATTATTTTTGTATGAAATAAATTTTGTATTTTTCTATATGAAATTATCTACAACTTTCATGTTCAAAGTTTCTTTATTTGAAGTATAAAAAGTGGAACCAAAAATAGGTCCCAAAATGAATATAGAATGAATTAAATAAGAGGTATTTTTATTGTATTTTGGCCCTTATCTCCCCCTACTTTATTCCTTGTCGACCTATTCATCAAGATGCCTAGGTCTCAGGGGTTCTGGGTCATAAAATATTTACAATATTTTATTCTTTTTCTTTTCCTTTATTTATTCTATAATTTTGGCTTTAAATACAATATTTTATACACTATTTACATGCATATGCATGGATGCTATGATTCTGGAATTAAAGGTATTTACACGCATTTGCCAGGATTTTTGATGCCAAAATGTTAGAATAAAGATGATGAAATGTGGCTTCATCATCCCCCTATACTTTACCTTTGCTAGTCCCTAGCAAACGCTTATGCAGTAAGTGTAAAAATAAAGAAAAGAAAAAGAAGAAGGTGTATTAAGTTCAATTATCAAACTTGTCTCCACAAGATCGAAGTTTGGAGCTCATGTAGGACCTTTGAAATTTTAGTGCGGGCGGAACCTTAATGAGAATCAGATTTGAAATCCAATAGCCTTCGAGAATCCCAAAACTCTGCTCAAGTCTCCTCAATAGCTATGTCAGAAATACTTCTACTCATAAGCAAACCCTTATGACTATGAATCTGACTCGTACGATGTAAGTGACGGTGGCTCTCCCCAACTGAAATGACAAAGAGTCTGACTTCTCCAATATGACAACCCAATGATTCCCCAATCCAACAACTCGTTCCTCAAGGAGCAGGGTATTCCCTTCTAAGTTCTAGTGGCAACCAGCCCAAGAGGAGGGGTAAAGAGAAGAATGGACGGTATCCAGTGTAGCTACTTATCCTAGGATGCAAGACCAGTGTAGTCAAGTCATCCAGCTGCAGGCTCACATGTTTTGACTTTGAAGCACAAGCTTGCTTATTTGACTATACAACATATGTACACTCCGGGAGGCATTTTTATTTTTGTACAGGACTGTCCACTTTTTTGGAGTTTTGCTTTTTGCAATTTTTTTTCGAATACTATATACAACAACATTTACATAGGGAGTTTTCCTCTTGAGCCAGTAGACTATCCCTCTTTTGAAGCTTTATCGCAACCCACGATCTCCTATCCTCGAAACTCATCATCACTGGATGGGTTGGGATGCACTTCCCTCCCTAGAGTAGGACAAGTATTTCCACCTGTGTGCGTCTCATACCGGTAAATCCAGCCCCCTCACCACTCCAACTGAGTTGAACCATGTGAAAGGTGCAGGTGTCCAAGTTAGGTCATTATCAACAAGAGTCGTACGCGTGCTCCGAAATACTCTACTTAGGCAGTCAAGAATTCATTGAACCAAGTCCCATGATTCTCGAAGAATTAAGCCAACTAGACCCGAAGTACCTCAAACCCAGTTCCTATAAGGTTCCTGTTAATTAGGTAGATTTTAAGGTCCAATCAAGCTCCAATCTTCGGATTTTACTTAGAATCGTTCAATTATCAAACTCAATCCGAAAAATGCTCATGCTATGCAAATGCTATGCAGAAAATATTTTTGTGAGTCAATTTTCAAAGGTTTTGAATTTTTTTATGGATTTTTGAAAAGATGATGCATATGCATTTTTTTAGATTTTTCAAAAAGGTTTTTCAAATGTTTTTGGATTTTAATTTTTGCAAATGTTTTTGTGATTTTTGAACACAAAGGTTTTGGCTAAAAATTAAGTACAAATATTTACATATGAGTGCATATTATATATACAAGAAGTGGATTTTAAGAATTTACAGGGTAAGTGATCAATTTTATAAGTATATACATAGTGAATTTTGGTGAGATGTATGTATACCTCAAACTTATTTGACACGGGTTTTTCAAACAATTTTGAAAACTATAGTCCAAAATAACTTTTACAAACAATTTTTACAAACATGTACACGCATTTGAAATTAATTTTGCAAAGGTTTTCCAAATGGTATAGATAGTTTTTTCAAATATTTTTGCAGCCATTTTTCAAACCATTTGCAAATCGTTTTTCAAACATTTTATTTCACACAAAGAAAATAAATTTTTATAATCAAAATATTTTTACAAAGGTTGAAAACATGTAACAAAATGTTTTACAAATAGTTTTCAAAAGATTTTCACAAGGATTTTCAAACTATTTTTCAAACATTTTGCAAAAAATATTTTCACCGATTTATTAATCAGTAAGTGCACAAAGAATTTGAGAAATAATCACATCTTTTTATTAAGGTTTTTAATGAATTTTAAAAGTATTAGCCATATTTATTAGTAAAAGATACGAAAGTACGAGTTATGGCTAAACTATATACGTAATATATACGACCCCCTATACTTAGCTTGAGCTATGTCCTCATAGATCGGAGAGAAAAGAGAAGACATAACTCGTACTAAGTATAGGTAAGTCTAAAGAATAAATGAATAGGAGATGACTGAATAAATGAATGAGAAGTCGACCGTCCCCCCTATACTAAGAATGAAATAATCCTAAGTATAGCAGACTGTACACAAAGCAGGGAGGGTCAAGGGTGGGAATGAACAGATCGTACTTAGACTGTCTCCCCCTATACTTAGGGTAAGATATCCCTAAGTATAGATAAGAAGAGGAGACAATGGAGAGGATCAAAGAATAGAAGACTCGAGGTGCACACCCCCCCATACTTAGGACACAACACGTCCTAAGTATAGAAGTCTGACAAAAAGGGGCGGCACCTTTTCGGTAGATGAAGAAGATAGAAGAGGAAAAGAAGAAAAGAAGAAAAGAGACCAACAGATGGAAGAAGATAGAGAAAGATGTACGCATCACTCCCCCTATACTTAGCGTAAAAGAAGCCCTAAGTATAGGCAACAACAGGAGCAATGAGACGGAACGTTGAATGAACACTCGGCTCGTCCACCCCCCTATACTTAGGACAAAGTACGTCCTAAGCAAGACAAACATGAGAATGGGTGGACGAGCAATACGGAAGAGAGACTAGAGGTGAACACAAGTGAATATACAACAGAGATGGACATACACATGATCAAGAAGGTAGAAAGCAAACCTTCTTGTGAGACCGCTGAGGGATAGATCTAGTGTGATGCAAGTCGACATCGGGGTCCACAGTGGATGGAAGCTGATTAGGGTCGACAGGGTGGAGGCCCTCAGTGGAGTCAAATCGAAAAGGCAAGAATTGGTCAATGGAAGTAGTATGGCTAGGTCCGCCCTTTGTGGTCCTATGGTGTGAAGGCGCAGACGGGCAAGTGGAAGAAGTACGACTAGGTCTGGCCTTGGGGGTCTCGCTGATATCAAAGTGGAATGGGACAAACTCATCATCCTCGGAAGATGTGTAATCAGAGTTGTCCTGCGAGGTGTCCTCCAGGTCAAAACCAAAAGGAACGAAATCATCAGTGGAAGAAGTCGAACTCTGTTCGTCCTCAAGAATCTCACCCGTATCATCTTCTTCATCAGGAGGCCAGAATTTCTGAGAATAATGATTAGCATCATAACCGACCTCAATCATCATTACTTTAGAGTGACCAGGAACGGACTTATCAGTGGAAGTAGTCAAACCAGGTCCGTCATGTCTAGTCTTGGTATCTGCCCTCCGCTCTATGGGATCAATCACGTAAATTCCTTGGATTTCATCAACACATCCCCACACACCAGAAGGAGGAACTGCGAGGTCTATGCTTTCTGAGTTCCCCTCCTTTCGGAGGATTCCTCGGGTCTCATCAACGGTCACAAAGCAAGCATCTCTAATATCATCAGATCGGTCACATGCCTCGGAGTCAGCTAGAATAGGTGAAGGTGCATCAGGTGCAGGTCTCTGGTCAACTGTGGGTGCGATGATCGACGTTTTGCTTTCGTCAACAAGACGGAAGCAAATCTCTCCTGATCCATAGTCAATAAAGACCCTCGCAGAGGTGAGGAATGGTCATCCCAGGATGATTGGAGATGGCTCCCCTGTGGATGTCTCCGTGGGCAACACGACAAAGTCAACATGGTAGCTCATGCCCTGAATAGAAATGACGACATTTTCAAGGATACCCTTCGGCCTCTTGATAGATCCATCAGCAAACTGGACGATCATCCTGGTTTTCTTTAGAGGCCCTAAGTGAAGAGACTGTACCAACGAGAAGGGTAATATGCTAATTGACGTACCGCCGTCCAGGAGAGTGTGATCACATGTATGGTCAGAGATGGTGCAAGTGATGAAAGGGGTATCTGTGTTCTTCTTTCTAAGAATGGGTCGGTGTGTGATGGCATGGGAAGTGGCCATGGTCAGAATGTGACGCTCAGATCTGCTCCTCCGCTTTCTCTTCTTGGGAAGAGGAGCAGATAAATCGGTCATGGCCTGCTGAAGTGGGGCACGAATAATCTCATGAATAGTAGCCACCACTTCCGGTTCAGTCAACATTTTTTTGAATTTTTGGACCTCCTCCATACAAGGGAGGAAGTCAGAATCAGCATATACACGAGGCATACCAAGAGCAGTCTGTACAGCGGCATCCTCGGGGTCAAAGGTGGGACAATGTGTGAAAGGTTGTATGGTCAAAGGGTCTGGCAAGTGGGCACTCTCCTCACAGTTTGAATCAACCAAAGGTCTCCCGAACTCTTTTTTGTGTTTTTAATTTTTTCTCATTGTTTTGTATTTTTGGTGATTGCAAGCTCCCATGATCACCCACAAGGACATCCGTATGCTCTACGAAAGGAGCATTAATCTGATTCTCTCTCAAAATGGAAAGATAATCGCTCATCACATTAATGTGCTCTTTCATTAGGTTCAAGACAACACTCATGGAGATCGCGGGAGGTGACTCCAACAGGTCAGACTCGGGTGGATGTGAAGGTGGAGGTGTATAATATACAGGTGGAGGTGGAGGTGGGTAGAAATCCTAGTCCTGATACTGTGGCTGAGGCGGATATGTACAAAAGTAAGGAGAAAAGTCCTCCTGGAAAAAAGGAGTGGACCGGTTGGAGTGAACGAAGGATCCGCAAAGTCTCGATAGAAGACGCTCTAGGGGTCCATCTCAAAACAAGAGAAAAATGATAGTCGGGAGAGCATGAAGGTCAAATCAAGTGAGTGAAGAAGAAGGTGCAAATGGGAAGAGGCGATCTAGAATACACACAAGCAAGAACAAACAAACTCACACAAGATAAACCCTTAATTCACCTACTCAACTCTGTAGAGACCGAAAAGTCAGTCTTTTTATCTTGTCTGTTTTAGATTTAGGTGAGAAGTCCAAAATTGCACAAACACTTAGGGGATGAATGGGATTTGGGCACTAATCCTTAGTGTGTGCGCGAGCAAGTAAAACGAAGACAATGAGCGGATTACTTGCCCCAATACAAAATTTTTCCTTTTGGTCGATTTTAGGGTCAACTAATGTTAGCAGCCCCAATTTTATTTGTTATCACTTTTTTTGGATTTTTAGTGAAAATGCACACACCTAACGAGGAATCAATTTAGTTAGCACCTAGGTTGGCAAAATCAGAGGGAGAGGCGGAAAAGCAATGCAAGCGGCAAATAATGATGAATGCTAAAGCGTAAATGCTCACCTTGCCTCCAGCACTCTACATGCAAGGATGCTTAGCAGAATTGAAACCTATCTATATGCAAATGCAAGCCAATGAAATCACCCTAAGTTTCAGAAAATTGCTATCATCGTGAAGAACCAATGCTAATGACTCAGAATGGAACCGAAGTGTCTGGTCTTGGAGTTTCCTCGGTTCCCACCAATGTGGGTCCTGCACGCGCTGTATGGAGAACTCTCACGGTGCGGTGGTTCCGAGACTAATTGAGAAGCAATTCAAAATTTGACTAAGTCCAAACGAGTCTATAGGCACAGGCAAATATATTAGGTGTTTGGCCTTAATCTATCGCAAGCAATCCTAAAGCTAAGAGCTTAATCACACAAAATAAGGAAAACAAAACCGAGAAAACAAGGGAAAAAATGCGATGAAAACCGATAAAACCATGGTCAAACCCCAAGTGAACAAACACTTGGAAATTGGGCCCGAATGTCCAAGTCCTGAGTACCTGCATGATTACAAATATAAAGGTCTCTCTCTCACAAAAATTACACAAGTAAATGCAATCAAATAAAATGCTCAAAATTTATCTTCAGACACTCCAAGTCCTCCTTTGTGCTAGGTCAAAGCCGCCTCACGTGGGTGCGCAGGTGCTCTAGAGAGGAGCTCCTCCCTCGATCCGCGTACCTCGCATAAAATCCAAGCAAGGAGAGTGGTTAGACAATTCAACAAGATATATCAAAAATAAGGAAAATAAAACAAGCAGAATTAAAAGCCATGAAATAGACAAATAATCACAATCACAAACAAAAAGTCAAACTACGCGTTGTTGCTCCACGGCAACGGCGTCATTTGTTGACCGAATTTTGCAGAGGTCGTGTTGATTCACAAGGCAAATCAACAGTCGTTCAGTTGACCTCACGCGAAATCCGAAATTCAAACAACAATTAACCCACAACAATCAAATAAGGCAATGAAGGTGTATGTGGAGTTAAAATTTATTATAGCTCTACAACAAAGATGTGTATAGGTGCAAGTATATG
The DNA here is from genome assembly GCA_037367405.1 of Ottelia alismoides. Taxonomy (NCBI): domain Eukaryota; kingdom Viridiplantae; phylum Streptophyta; class Magnoliopsida; order Alismatales; family Hydrocharitaceae; genus Ottelia; species Ottelia alismoides. The sequence goes on along the minus strand of JAZKJV010002299.1, from coordinate 1,579,527 downwards.
TAGAGGTCGAACACAGGGAGCAGACAGGTTGAACGGGGCAAAAATGTGCAAATGTAAATGTGAAGACTTGTTTATTTATGTTAATTTTTGTGGGTTTTTAATTTTATATTTTTTTATATTTTTTTGAATTATACATTTTTTTATCTTTTGATTTTTAATTTCTGATTATATAAATTTTTATATTTTTATATTTTTTTTCTTTTTCTTTAAATAGGATATATATATAAAGTAAGAAAGATAGAGATAAAGGATTTATAAAATAGATAAAAATAAGGAAAATTCAGAAAATAAAATATTTTTAGACTTTTTATATTTTTATAATGTTTTTGTGATTTTTTTAGATTTTTCCTAAATTTTTTTGTTATTTTTAAAGTCTAAAATACTGAAAACAGTGCATAAATGTTGCTAGCCGAAATTAAAATGAGGATAAAAAAGAGTAAATAGTAACAAAAATTCCCAAATTAATTTTAAAATAAAGGTAATAGAATAGGGAAAATTCAGCAGCTGAAATTAGATTTTTAGGATTTTTATAGAATTTTTAATATTTTTATAAAGATTTTTCGAGTTTTATAACTTTTAGGAGTTTTCTTTTCTATGTTTTAAAGATTTTTTGTCTGGAGTTAAAAGACACTAAAATAGGTAAAATATATTTTTTGGGAGTTTTCTGAGATGTTTTTATAATTTTTATGTATTTTCAAATGAAAACAATGTTGAAAATGCATGTTTTTGATTTTTAATAATTATGGAAATGCAATAAAAATGCAATACAAAAATATGGCGTGAAATAGCAAGCAAACAAGAACTTCTGATAATTTTTAGGGATTTTTTGGAGATTTATAGAGGCATGAAATAATTACTAGAAACATAAAGAAAATACAACCTAGAAGGGGTATTTTTGTAAATGAGCAAAAGTCCAGGGGGTTGATTGCAAAATTTCCAGAAACTATTTAACTAAATAAAAAAGTTTACAGACTAAACATAAATGCCTAGAAGCCCAAAGGTTTGGCTGCAAAAATGCAAGAGACCACGTGACACGCACGTGGTCTGGCGTTGATGAAAACGCAATGTTCAAAAACTATGGGGCTAATATGCAATACTTCAAGAAATATATAACTGTAATTAAAAGCTTTTCTGATGTATTTAGAGATATTCAAAATGGTGAGGATTCCCCTGCAAAAACGCTAAGGCACACGTGACTTGCACGTGCCTGGCGGGGGCCCACTTGCAAATTCCCAAAATCCGGTGGTCAAAATGCAAAATATACAAAGTTTTTAGCCTGCAGATGAAAGTTTATGATTTAAACTTTAAATACACAAACTTGTGGGGCGTAATTAGCAAAATACCCATGCAAAGCGGGATCCAACGATCGGAGAGGTTTCACTGGCCACGTGTCGGCGTTTGGTCACACGATACCCCTTCGCTTGTGCGGCTGAGATCAGATCCTCCTCGATTGATCGAATGGTTGAGGCGGGAGGAGATCGGACGACAGATGGTGGAACTGGGGCTGTAGGTTGATCCGACGACGGAGGGTCGCTTTGGAGGAATAGGGAAGAAGGTCCGACGCAGAGGACTTCCTCCGATTATTACGCCCTCCTCCGGTGTCCGAGTAGCTCCAAAAGTGCCCAAGCTCCTCCTGTAGGCGTAAGCTAGATGTAGGTGGCCCAAAAAGTCTCCGGTGGATGCCGGAGCTCGCCGGTGAGGTCGAGGAAGCTGAAGGGCTCCAGGATCCTCCGACGAGGCTCAAAATGGCCCCAAGTCCTTCAATAATGCGCGTACCTGCAAAGATAGATTAAGGGGGTCGTGGGCAAACTGCCGCGACCCCTCTGGTGGCAAAAAGAGGGCTGAACGGTGGACGTTGGTGGCTCGCCGGAGCTTGTGGTGATTGAAGGGGTTAAATGGGGAATGGAAGTGATGGTTCTAATCCTACGAGTATTGCGGATCGAACTATGCAAGAAAAACAAAGAGAGAACGTACCTCGATGGCTTGAAAACCAGAGATGAGTACCTCATGACCAAGGTGGTCGGAGATGGGTGGAGACCACGATTCACCTAGCCAAACTCCGTCGCGGCAAGGACGGAGAGTAGATGTCACCTTCCTCAATCCAGGGCGCTCGGAGGAAGAAGTTAGGCAAGGGCTAAAAGGGTTCAAATTTCCAAGGAGGCTGAGGGTGGCATTTTGTATGAGTTGGTGAACGGGCTCCAAAAACGACGCGACAACGGCCGGATCAGAGATCCAAAGCCCGAAAAAAAATCCTTGGGCGTGATTCATGGATATGTGGGGAACAAAAGTCGTGAAGGCTTCGACATCGAAGGGTGAAAGACGAGGCCTGGAAAATCCAAGAAGATGGGACAAAACATGTTCTGACAAGGCTGCAGAGGAAGAGTCAAACAGTTGACCCGCGGTCAACTGTCAGACTCACCTGGTTGGTCCACGTGGACCAACCAGGAAAAACCTCTAAAAAATGTTTTGTAAATTAGATTAAAAATAGTTAATGAATTTATTAAATTTTGATTATAACATAAAAAATGTCTATTATTTTCTAAATTATTTTATGGTGATTTTTAACTATTTTTCAGAGGTATAAAATAAGAGTTGTCTTTTATAGGTTATATAGGTATATACATCTATATATTTTAATATTTTATTTTTATTTTGTACACTTAATTTATTTATTTTTGTTTATTATTTTATTAATTTATAAAATATTTTTATACACTTAAATATATTTTTATTTTATTTTTCGGAAGTAATTTGTACACTTAATAAAATATGAGTATTAAATATACATGTATATGTATAGGTATTATACCTATGTATGATAATACAAGTGTTTTATTTTATGTTTCTTTTGTATTTTTATTCTGATTTTAATATATACATATATTATAAATATTATTTACAAAATTATAAAAACATAAAATTATAAAAAATAAAGAATAATAAATAAATTGAATATTTTAATATGTACAAGTATACAATAGGTGTCTAAAACTTAACTTTCAAACCGTAACCCCAAAAATACAAAACCACTTTCATTAAATAGCTTATTTTAAACTATATACAATTAAAGGTGAGTTTGGTACATTTTGAGTTTTTATTTGCCAGATACAGGTCTGGAAAGTTGGAATTCTGGATCTTGTTCAGACCATAACTTTTTATCTGTAAATTATTTTTGTATGAAATCAATTTTGTATTTTTCTATATGAAATTATCTACAACTTTCGTGTTCAAAGTTTCTTTATTTGAATATAAAAATTGGTACCAAAAATAGGTCCCAAAATGAATTAGAGAATGAATTAAATAATAGGTATTTTTATTGTATTTTGGCCCTTATCTCCCCCTACTTTATTCCTTGTCGACCTATTCATCAAGATGCCTAGGTCTCGGGGTTCTGGGTCATAAAATATTTATTCTTTTTCTTTTCCTTTATTTATTATATAATTTTGGCTTTAAATACAATATTTTATACACTATTTACATGCATGATGAATCCACGATTCATCATCTCAATATCTTGATCTTAGCAAAATCCCTGAGTAAAAGCTCATAAAAATGTCCATAAAATCAATAAATTAACAAAATGTCTCTTGTAAATAAAACACACTAATTATTGTATATTAGATTGTACAAAATAAATTACACATAAAAAGCCGCAAAATCAAAGGAGTTTTATACATGTAAACAACCCAAAACTTTATATATTTTTAATAATCTCATATCAACTCCTTTTTGGCTAATTCTTTCTCCAACATGTTCATATCAATGTATATAAAAATACAAAAATACAAAACAAATTTTACCTCAAATAAATACTCCTAGATCCCAATGGGAAAAAGCCGTAAAGACCAACTTCCAAGCTAAATTCCCGCTCCGTATGAACTCCAAATTCACCAAACTCACTTTTAAAGTTCAAGTTAGAAAATTATCTATCCAATAGAAGTGGTTTCATTAAAATCGGAGCTCGTTTGCAAAAGTTGGGTTTTGGGACCTAGATGTACATTGTATACCATGTATATATTCATTCTTTCTTTAATTTTTATTGTATCTTTCTTAATTATAAAAATACAAAAAAAATCATACTTGTGTTGTATTTTAATTGTAGTATTTTATTGTATTTTTTTCCGTTGTAAATATCTCTTATTAAAAAGACAAAAAATTATATAAAAAGAAAAGCAAACAAAAAATGTACATGTTGTATGTATTAACTTGTAAATTCACCATTTTTTCCCTCTTTATTTTTGTTGTATTTAAAGTAGCATACTTTATATCATTATTTATTTATTTTCCCATTCTCTACAATAACCTCCAAGTCTTCATTCAACACGATTATTCATCTAACTTCCCATTCAACCCCATCACTAATTTAACCTCCCATTCAACACCACCACCATTCTAACTTCCCTTTCTCTTCTCTTTATATTCTTTTGTACATCCTCATTTTTTCCCAATCCACCATTCTTATAGAATAAGGAGAGAGCTTGGAGTGTTTTGTTGGTGACAGCGGCGAAGCATCGTCCTCAAGCGACGACCTCCTTCAGGTGAGATCCGCGGAGCTCCGCCCCGCGTCACGAGTTCCCCATCGAGCTCGCGTAGCTTCTCCGATTTTTGTTTCGCCAATCGGATCGAGGCGACAACAGGAGTCCAGCGTAGCTGCTCTGCAAACCCGGCGAACAACAGGTAAGTATTCCTCATCATTTCTCTTGTGGTTTTATTTCATCTAATATCTTACTTTCTTGTTGTCTTGATCATTTTTTTTATTACCACCACTTCATCACCTATCATTTACATCCCTCATACCACCTTCTCACTTATTTTTATTTCATCACTCCCATTTCTCCACTTTCATTTCCTGTTTGAAAAAAAATTTTAAAAAAATATAACATCCAAAACAAAAAAATTAGAACAACAAAAAGAAAAGTAAAAAAAATCAAAAAAAAAAATAAAAAAATTTTGCAGGGAAGCAGCAGCCCACGGCCGCCGCCCCCCTGCATCTCCACCACACGCCGCTACCGCGGGCGGCACCTCCAGCCAGCGGCTCCGCCCCCCAACCCTCCTCCGCGCAGCCCCGCGTGGCCGGCCACGCCACCGCCGGCCGTTTTTCTCCGCAGCCCTCCAGGCCGCAGTCAGCGGTTCCGCCTGCCGCCGTACCTTCGACGCACCCCTCCGCTCCTCCGCCCCGCCTCGCCGTTCTCGCGGCCGCGCACGGCCGAGACGTCGCCGCCACCTACCCGCCGCCTTCTCACGGCCGCGCGCGGCCGCGGCGCCCGCCGTCGACTCCCCCGTTTTTTGGGTTCTCATCCCACGACCCAAGCAGGAAGAAGAAGATAGGTTTGCTTTTGTGTATTTTTTTTATTCCGTGAAATTTGCATAATTGTATAGCAAAGTTCTCGTAACTATAAATAGGTCCTTGTAATTATTTTGTTCTGGTTAAGTTATTTTCTGTTTTGCACACATAACCCTGTATTGTCTTTTTATTTGGACCTTATTTTGGCATCTTTTTATTCAATGAAAAATTCCATTATGTTGAGCAACTAATTGTCTAAGTTCTGAATATTTATTTGTATTTTTGTGAGATATGGGTAATTAACTAAAATTGTTCAACTGAAATTTTGCATAGTTTACCCATTTTGGACTCTTAAAATTATATCTGACTCACGGTTGCTCCAAAAAATGCACAAAAATTAGGAATGATGCCTGGAAATGTGATTAACTTACAGTATAAATTTCATCTAAATTGGAGTTGTCTTGTGCTTAGAATAATTTGTAGAGTGGATATAGTGTTTGATTTTTAATTAAATCTACATAAATCATTTTTGCGAAATTTCAACTCTCCTGTATTGCTTATCTAAATATCTTTTTGAGATAATTTGCTCTCGGACTAATTTGATAACGTGGATTTAATAGGAATTAATTACTCATTTCCACTCTGTTTTCACTAAAAAAATCCATAAAAAATTCATAACTTGTCAAAAATTCTAAAAATATTATTGTAGCTTCCTTGCATCATCGTTTAGTTCCAGTAATTTTTTCATAATTTTTGCTTACTGTTTGTGTGAGAAATTGCGAAAAGACCCTTAAAAAGTGTGCATTTTTCATTGTTGCATTTTAACCCATAAAATTCCAAAAAAAAGTACCTTGTATTCATCTCTGGATTAAGACTATAGGAAATATATAACTTTGCTAAATTGGACTTATTTTCTATTCAAATTAATTTGGCTAAGTTGTATGCTTTCTTAGTATATTAGTTCATTTGCATTGTGCATTTTGGCATCCTATTTGCATTAAAAAAATATAAAAAAATACCGTTTGGAAATCTAAAATCTTCATTTGCAAATTAAACCCAAGTTGTTCCTTTGCCTCCCTGAGTTCGACCCCGGACTTGCCCGGGATATAAATTAAAGCCGAGACACTCTTCACGGAGATCCTTCTCTCGGTTCTGACCGAATCGCTAAGTACACGTATTACAACGTGACCAAACTAAATATCGTATTTAGCGACTCGTCAGATGGCGCCGTTGCCGGGGAGGCAAACGGCTTAGGGATTAGTTTAAAAATTTGGATTTAGATTTCATTTACTCGGGTAGTCTGACCCCCGAGCCACTTTGTAATTAATCCATTTTCTGTCATTTTTTCTCTTCAATATTTTTGTATATATTTTGTTGTTTATCTCTCTAATATAAATCTCATTTTCCTTGCGAGGGCCCGGTGGACTTGGAGTGCATCGGAGGTCGACGGACGCGACGCGCGCCGACTGCTGAAGATCGAGGAGAATTAGTTTATTTTTGAGAGAATTTTTGTAATTATTGTAATAACTTAGATAATTCGCTCTTTCCAGCGGCTCTTGTTTGAGAGCTCGCGCTTGTATCTGGATTGGACTTTGGACCCGCTCGTGGTCGTGTGGTTGATTGACGTAGAATAGGACTTGCACTCGCGGCTCTTAGAGCATTTTATTAGAATATCTTGATTGCTTGAGCTCGTAATTTTTAGGACCACACATCACATTTAACGAGACGCACTTAGACCGCAAGGCTATTAGTCAAATTTAACTTGTTCATCACTCGCTAATAGAACTGCCTGTCTAGGAACGGTTTTCTCGTTTGCATTCATTTATTGCATCCCGCATGTAGAGCGCGAGGATCACTGTAAGTCTCCTGAACTGGGCATGCATCATTGATTTCATTATTTGCATCGGTTTTTCTCGAATCCCTTCCCTTGGTTTTTGAAACTTAGGTTAAAAGGAAATCGGGACTGATCGTTAGGCGTGCTTTGTTTGGTGGACTAATCAAGTGATAATCAAACTTAAAATCGGGACTGCTAATCAGAGTTGATCAAAAAAAATTGACTAAAACTAACAATTGTTTTGGGAGAGTAAAACCCTCATTGTATGCTTGGCTAATTGTGATTGTTGAGAGGTGAGGACGTATCCCTAGGATAGTGCCCAAAACCTACTTTTGAGCCTTGCGTAATTGGATTTATATCATGATTTATCACCTAATTAAAACTGAAAAGATAAATGGTCGGACTTTTGCGACCATCACTGTGTTGAGTAGGTGAACTCAGGGTTTGCTCTTGTGTTTGTTTGTCTTGTGTGTTATTCGGTGCACTTGCACGCTTTCTTCCTTGATCCGCTTCATTCTCCCATCTCCCTTCCAAGATGTCAGAATATTGGTCATCATATCCATGTCATCCTTCATCGACCTTATTCCGATCATCTCCACCCTCTTATTCCTCTTCATACCCTTACCCTGATCGCGAAGTCAGAACTTCGACTGACTTCTCCACTTCTTCATCCTTCTCACCTACCTCACATTCTTACCTCCTTGACCCACAACCACCCTGGATTGACTACCCATATTCTCGTCCGCTTGCTGGAAATAAGGAACAAATCACAGAGCAAGCCACTACTGAGATGAATAATTGGCAGAATCAGTTGCCCCCTCATACCTCATTTTCACCTCGAGTTAGGACCGGACAACATTTGACCTATACACATCCTGACTTGAACTTTGGGTACAACACGGTCGATCAAACTAACCGAATGGAGAGGCCTACACCAAACGATCTTCCTGACTTAATTGACCTGAGTGATAGAGACCACATTGACCAACCTTCATATCACCCATTCGGAGAGCCGACATATACAGGGGATTGGATTCATGCGATTGATTTACAGATCCCCTGTCTACTAACTCCGCCTAATGAGGCTCCGACCAAATTCTGCCATACAGAAGGGCCATACTCAACCCAGTATTACACGCCTGAGTCAAGGTGTGTTGAGTATAAGAGCCCGAATTCTCAGCAGTATCCTCCAATTACACAGACTTCTCTCATGAGGTGTAATGAGAACTTATTGGAGGATGACATTTGTAGACCGATCAAGAGTCCAGGTAGGAATGTGGATCATGGATTTCGCGGATTGAATATTGAAAACCTGGAAGACATCGGATTGACCACACATCATGTACAGCTGGAGTCCCTTCTACCTCCCTCTTCTACTAACCACTTTCCCTCCAAACCAAAGTCTGTACATTCTCCTAGTCCTCCTTCACCTACCAAAAAGACCAAAAAAATTAAAAACTCAGAAAATACCATAAAAATTGAAAAAGGAAAAGATCTAAAAAAATTGGATCCTGCGGTTAGGGAAGCATTGGATAGAAAGTTGATTTTTGAGCTTCCCTTAATAATGGCCATTGAGCACTTTCCCGACCTTAAAAGATTTGTGAGAAGTAAATTGATGCCTAAAAGATCGGGCAATAAGAGAACAAGGACTGAGATACATATAGTGTCTATGGCCACATCTTTGATGATAGGGAGAAAAACCAAGAGCCGCAGAGTAAAGCGGCTACCTAGATTTGATTGTGAAATCAAAGATACCACATTCACCCATGTAAGAATCGATGATGACTTACCAATTAATATCCTCCCGACCTCCGTGTTTGCCAAGCTCAAACTCGGATCTGCCAAGAAGTCAAGAGAGACCATTCAGTTGGCGGATCGGTCTGTTAAACGGTCGAGAGGAACCATTTCAGTCATCATCACTTTTCAAGGTGCTCTACTGGAGATAGACTTCACGATCATTGACATTGAGCACCGAGGAGAGTTCACCCAGTCTCCGATCATTCTTGGGAAGCCGTTCTTAGCCTTGGCTAAGGCAACTATAGATTGTGAGACTCGGGAGATCGATTTCTCTGCATTGGGAGCACTCCGACCTCACCCGATCTTTGAGGACACACGATATTCCAAGGTAACCCGTAAGGTTGCACACAGTCGTGACCTTCGAGAGACAATTGAGTCCTGTCTCTGTACTACACCTGAAATACCGACTGTCCAGACGACCATTGGTTTAGAGACTCCCTACAACCACACACCGCCTACTGCTTGCACCACCATCGCGACAGCTTCTAGAGAGGACTCACGACCAGAAGCTATCATTGAGTCGGACATGACCTTTGTGGATTGCCTTGATCATCCGACACAAGAAACCAACAATGTCAAGCCAACTGAGAACAATGTACCTTATCAGAAACGTGTGCTGACCTTGCAGGAGTATTACAATGCATATGGTGACTCATCTGATGATGAACCTCTGGTCAGAACCTCACACACACTACATCCAGGACATACACCAAAGGAGACAACTAGGACCAAATTGACCAATCTTGATAAATCGATTGCTCCATCCTCTAGTCAGTCATCTGGTAAGAAGAAGAAGAGTATTGATTCCTCGAGGTGTTCCCCCGAACCCCTCAAGACTTGTCACTCTCCTCTTCCTCTTCATGCTTCAGGTTCTAGAAAACCGATTAAGAAAGTTGCCTTCGACTTACCAGAGAAGGAACTTTCTGAGGAGTCCTCATCAGGTCCGGATGAGGTGATCTATATGAGTGAACTCAGTTCAGCTGTTCTGAAGCCATATTTGAGCAAGCAGCCATGTGTCGACCCTCGTTGGACGTTCCCCACACCTCACTATTATTCCTCTACGAACGATTCTGACAGCGACACATATGTATACTACCCACCCCCTCGCTCCCGCAAGAAGGTCCGTCACAAACCTTCTTGATCCCTGTACAGATTCAATCACTCTTGTACATTCTCCCCTCTTTGTATATTCTCCAGATCACATCGGTTCTCACACTTACTCTTGTCCTATACTTAGGCTTACCAAGAGCCTAAGTATAGGGGGAGCCGATGCCCGTCATGTGTACATACTCATCCATTTCTCCTCTTGACCTCGTCCGCCCCATTTTTGCTCTTCTTCTACACTTAGGCTGTCCAGAGACTAAGTATAGGGGGGGCGGATCGACTTCTATACTATACTATTTATTATTTTAGCAATCCTACGCTTAGCACGAGCTATATCTTTTTCTCGCTTCTTGTGCCATGAGGACATAACACATGCTAAGTATAGGGGGGCGTGTATATATTACATATATACTTTACCCATAGCTCGTACTTTCACGTATTTTTGTATATATTCTACAATAATTATGAGGTGGGTAAAAAAAAAACTTTTTCCTAAAAAAAAAACTCTTTTTCCTTATTTGCTAAAAAAAACTTTTCAAAAAAAAATCCTCTTTTAAAAAAAAAAAACAAATTTTTTCAAAAAAATCTTTTCTTATTTACCTATCTTTTTCAAAACAAAAAAAAACTTGAAGATAAAGAAAAAAAAAGAGATTTCTTTGCCTTTGTCTAGAAAAAAAAATTCTTTGCCTTTATTTGAAAAAAAAAAACTTTTCTTAAAAATCAATCAATCATTAAAAAAAACTAACTAATAAGTTGGTTTGACCCCTGACACATTCACTTTCACACAAGACTAGTGATGTTCAAGAACACTTGGTTTATGAGGTATTGAGATTTTGAGTTAACCTGCCTTAGTCATTAGGGTCTTGGACTTAATTATTCACATTTCCCTAGTTTGAAAGATTTGTATGCTATATTGCATGCTTAGTCTCTACCTTAAGAATATGATCAGCACCTCACATACACGACTGCAGTTATGATGAGATGAGTTGAAATTTCACTTGAGGATCTGGGATGAGGGATTTGAGTTTGGACTTGATTTAATGATGCTCGAGGATGGGATAAAATCAATGAAGGCTTCATGAAACCTGAGTGTCAGCATCTTTAGCCAGTATGAGAACATGGTTCTTGTACTATCTCTTGACATCTACCTATGTGCCAGGGTGTGATAAAATAAAAAAATTGTTGATCAGTGTGCGCCAACTCTTGGTAAAAGCAGTGGAGCTAGCCAAAAATACTACAAATCAATGAAATGTCAAAGAAAAGCTCTCATTCCATACAAAGTCAATTATCAAAAGAGCTTCCACCAAAGGCGAGCGCTCCCAACCATTTCAAAGTGTCCACTTGGACCACCGCTATTAGGACCAGGAGTCGGGCTTGCACCAAAAAAGGGCTCTGCATCGTAAATGCTACAAGTCTGGGTGTAGAAGGTATAATAGATACTCAAAAAAGACACACCCCGGTGTACTCCCAGGAAAACAAGTGCAGACGGCTCCAACTTCTTTTGACGGACACACTGATCAACACCAAAAAAAAATGCGTTGCGTAATAAGGCACTTGAGAGGATCCTTGTTCCAATGAGAGGGAGAGAAGAAATGACACAATCCTATGCCCTTCATCAACTGGCCTTCCATCTACACTTTCAAGTCTGACAACTAAAGAGATGGTGGATTGGATGCAAGAAATGATTTATTCCCTAGTGTTGAGGATCGGGTCCTTAGGAGAGTCTCTTGGACTGGAACCTTGGGTGACGTTGTGACTCTACTCTTGTAACTGCGGTCAACACTTAAAGTCATATCCCTTATATATATGTATACAAAGAGAGTCTGATGATTAGGGAGATTGGGTACCTTTTGACTAGAGCTTGGTTCAGCTTAGAATTTTAGGATCTCTAAAATCGAGAGTTCTTGAACGGATCAAGTCTTGTATTCACATGCACAGTCAGGGGATAATCCAATTTATTCATTCCTTATTTGCTCGAGGACTAGCAAAGTTTAAGTATAGGGGGGTGATGAATCCACGATTCATCATCTCAATATCTTGATCTTAGCAAAATCACCGAGTAAAAGCTCATAAAAATGTCCATAAAATCAATAAATTAACAAAATGTCTCTTGTAAATAAAATACACTAATTATTGTATATTAGATTGTACAAAATAAATTACACATAAAAAGCCGCAAAATCAAAGGAGTTTTATACATGTAAACAACCCAAAACATTATATATTTTTAATAATCTCATATCAACTCCTTTTTGGCTAATTCATTCTCCAACATGTTCATATCAATGTATATAAAAATACAAAAATACAAAACAAATTTTACCTCAAATAAATACTCCTAGATCTCAATGGGAAAAAGCCGTAAAGACCAACTTCCAAGCTAAATTCCCGCTCCGTATGAACTCCAAATTCACCAAACTCACTTTTAAAGTTCAAGTTAGAAAATTATCTATCCAATAGAAGTGGTTTCATTAAAATCGGAGCTCGTTTGCAAAAGTTGGGTTTTGGGACCTAGATGTACATTGTATACCATGTATATATTCATTCTTTCTTTAATTTTTATTGTATCTTTCTTAATTATAAAAATACAAAAAAAATCATACTTGTGTTGTATTTTAATTGTAGTATTTTATTGTATTTTTTTCCGTTGTAAATATCTCTTATTAAAAAGACAAAAAAATTATATAAAAAGAAAAGCAAACAAAAAATGTACATGTTGTATGTATTAACTTGTAAATTCACCATTTTTTCCCTCTTTATTTTTGTTGTATTTAAAGTAGCATACTTTATATCATTATTTATTTATTTTCCCATTCTCTACAATAACCTCCAAGTCTTCATTCAACACCATTATTCATCTAACTTCCCATTCAACCCCATCACTAATTTAACCTCCCATTCAACACCACCACCATTCTAACTTCCCTTTCTCTTCTCTTTATATTCTTTTGTACATCCTCATTTTTCCCCATCCACCATTCTTATAGAATAAGGAGAGAGCTTGGAGTGTTTTGTTGGTGACAGCGGCGAAGCATCGTCCTCAAGCGACGACCTCCTTCAGGTGAGATCCGCGGAGCTCCGCCCCGCGTCACGAGTTCCCCATCGAGCTCGCGTAGCTTCTCCGATTTTTGTTTCGCCAATCGGATCGAGGCGACAACAGGAGTCCAGCGTAGCTGCTCCGCAAACCCGGCGAACAACAAGTAAGTATTCCTCATCATTTCTCTTGTGGTTTTATTTCATCTAATATCTTACTTTCTTGTTGTATTGATCATTTTTTTTATTACCACCACTTCATCACCTATCATTTACATCCCTCATACCACCTTCTCACTTATTTTTATTTCATCACTCCCATTTCTCCACTTTCATTTCCTGTTTGAAAAAAAATTTAAAAAAAATATAACATCTAAAACAAAAAATTAGAACAACAAAAAGAAAAGTAAAAAAAATCAAAAAAAAAAATAAAAAAATTTTGCAGGGAAGCATCAGCCCACGGCCGCCGCCCCCCTGCATCTCCACCACACGCCGCTACCGCGGGCGGCACCTCCAGCCAGCGGCTCCGCCCCCCAACCCTCCTCCGCGCAGCCCCGCGCGGCCGGCCACGCCACCGCCGGCCGTTTTTCTCCGCAGCCCTCCAGGCCGCAGTCAGCGGTTCCGCCTGCCGCCGTACCTTCGACGCACCCCTCCGCTCCTCCGCCCCGCCTCGCCGTTCTCGCGGCCGCACACGGCCGAGACGTCGCCGCCACCTACCCGCCGCCTTCTCACGGCCGCGCGCGGCCGCGGCGCCCGCCGTCGACTCCCCCGTTTTTTGGGTTCTCATCCCACGACCCAAGCAGGAAGAAGAAGATAGGTTTGCTTTTGTGTATTTTTTTTTATTCCGTGAAATTTGCATAATTGTATAGCAAAGTTCTCGTAACTATAAATAGGTCCTTGTAATTATTTTGTTCTGGTTAAGTTATTTTTTGTTTTGCACACATAACCCTGTATTGTCTTTTTATTTGGACCTTATTTTGGCATCTTTTTATTCAATGAAAAATTCCATTATGTTGAGCAACTAATTGTCTAAGTTCTGAATATTTATTTGTATTTTTGTGAGATATGGGTAATTAACTAAAATTGTTCAACTGAAATTTTGCATAGTTTACCCATTTTGGACTCTTAAAATTATATCTGACTCACGGTTGCTCCAAAAAATGCACAAAAATTAGGAATGATGCCTGGAAATGTGATTAACTTACAGTCCAAATTTCATCTAAATTGGAGTTGTCTTGTGCTTAGAATAATTTGTAGAGTGGATATAGTGTTTGATTTTTAATTAAATCTACATAAATCATTTTTGCGAAATTTCAACTCTCCTGTATTGCTTATCTAAATATCTTTTTGAGATAATTTGCTCTCGGACTAATTTGATAACGTGGATTTAATAGGAATTAATTACTCATTTCCACTCTGTTTTCACTAAAAAAATCCATAAAAAATTCATAACTTGTCAAAAAATTCTAAAAATATTACTGTAGCTTCCTTGCATTATCGTTTAGTTCCAGTAATTTTTTCATAATTTTTGCTTACTGTTTGTGTGAGAAATTGCGAAAAGACCCTTAAAAATTGTGCATTTTTCATTGTTGCATTTTAACCCATAAAATTCCAAAAAAAAGTACCTTGCATTCATCTCTGGATTAAGACTCTAGGAAATATATAACTTTGCTAAATTGGACTTATTTTCTATTCAAATTAATTTGGCTAAGTTGTATGCTTTCTTAGTATATTAGTTCATTTGCATTGTGCATTTTGGCATCCTATTTGCATTAAAAAATATAAAAAAATACCGTTTGGAAATCTAAAATCTTCATTTGCAAATTAAACCCAAGTTGTTCCTTTGCCTCCCTGAGTTCGACCCCGGACTTGCCCGGGATATAAATTAAAGCCGAGACACTCTTCACGGAGATCCTTCTCTCGGTTCTGACCGAATCGCTAAGTACACGTATTACAACGTGACCAAACTAAATATCGTATTTAGCGACTCGTCAGATGAGAAGTCCAGCGTAGCTGCTCCGCAAACCCGGCGAACAACAGGTAAGTATTCCTCATCATTTCTCTTGTGGTTTTATTTCATCTAATATCCCCGAGTAAAAGCTCATAAAAATGTCCATAAAATCAATAAATTAACAAAATGTCTCTTGTAAATAAAACACACTAATTATTGTATATTAGATTGTACAAAATAAATTACACATAAAAAGCCGCAAAATCAAAGGAGTTTTATACATGTAAACAGCCCAAAACTTTATATATTTTTAATAATCTCATATCAACTCCTTTTTGGCTAATTCTTTCTCCAACATGTTCATATCAATGTATATAAAAATACAAAAATACAAAACAAATTTTACTCAAATAAATACTCCTAGATCCCAATGGGAAAAAGCCGTAAAGACCAACTTCCAAGCTAAATTCCCGCTCCGTATGAACTCCAAATTCACCAAACTCACTTTTAAAGTTCAAGTTAGAAAATTATCTATCCAATAGAAGTGGTTTCATTAAAATCGGAGCTCGTTTGCAAAAGTTGGGTTTTGGGACCTAGATGTACATTGTATACCATGTATATATTCATTCTTTCTTTAATTTTTATTGTATCTTTCTTAATTATAAAAATACAAAAAAAATCATACTTGTGTTGTATTTTAATTGTAGTATTTTATTGTATTTTTTTCCATTGTAAATATCTCTTATTAAAAAGACAAAAAAATTATATAAAAAGAAAAGCAAACAAAAAATGTACATGTTGTATGTATTAACTTGTAAATTCACCATTTTTTCCCTCTTTATTTTTGTTGTATTTAAAGTAGCATACTTTATATCATTATTTATTTATTTTCCCATTCTCTACAATAACCTCCAAGTCTTCATTCAACACCATTATTCATCTAACTTCTCATTCAACCCCATCACTAATTTAACCTCCCATTCAACACCACCACCATTCTAACTTCCCTTTCTCTTCTCTTTATATTCTTTTGTACATCCTCATTTTTTCCCAATCCACCATTCTTATAGAATAAGGAGAGAGCTTGGAGTGTTTTGTTGGTGACAGCGGCGAAGCATCGTCCTCAAGCGACGACCTCCTTCAGGTGAGATCCGCGGAGCTCCGCCCCGCGTCACGAGTTCCCCATCGAGCTCGCGTAGCTTCTCCGATTTTTGTTTCGCCAATCGGATCGAGGCGACAACAGGAGTCCAGCGTAGCTGCTCTGCAAACCCGGCGAACAACAGGTAAGTATTCCTCATCATTTCTCTTGTGGTTTTATTTCATCTAATATCTTACTTTCTTGTTGTCTTGATCATTTTTTTTATTACCACCACTTCATCACCTATCATTTACATCCCTCATACCACCTTCTCACTTATTTTTATTTCATCACTCCCATTTCTCCACTTTCATTTCCTGTTTGAAAAAAAATTTAAAAAAAATATAACATCCAAAACAAAAAAATTAGAACAACAAAAAGAAAAGTAAAAAAAATCAAAAAAAAAATAAAAAAATTTTGCAGGGAAGCAGCAGCCCACGCCCCCCCCCTGCATCTCCACCACACGCCGCTACCGCGGGCGGCACCTTCAGCCAGCGGCTCCGCCCCCCAACCCTCCTCCGCGCAGCCCCGCGCGGCCGGCCACGCCACCGCCGGCCGTTTTTCTCCGCAGCCCTCCAGGCCGCAGTCAGCGGTTCCGCCTGCCGCCGTACCTTCGACGCACCCCTCCGCTCCTCCGCCCCGCCTCGCCGTTCTCGCGGCCGCGCACGGCCGAGACGTCGCCGCCACCTACCCGCCGCCTTCTCACGGCCGCGCGCGGCCGTGGCGCCCGCCGTCGACTCCCCCGTTTTTTGGGTTCTCATCCCACGACCCAAGCAGGAAGAAGAAGATAGGTTTGCTTTTGTGTATTTTTTTTATTCCGTGAAATTTGCATAATTGTATAGCAAAGTTCTCGTAACTATAAATAGGTCCTTGTAATTATTTTGTTCTGGTTAAGTTATTTTCTGTTTTGCACACATAACCCTGTATTGTCTTTTTATTTGGACCTTATTTTGGCATCTTTTTTTTCAATGAAAAATTCCATTATGTTGAGCAACTAATTGTCTAAGTTCTGAATATTTATTTGTATTTTTGTGAGATATGGGTAATTAACTAAAATTGTTCAACTGAAATTTTGCATAGTTTACCCATTTTGGACTCTTAAAATTATATCTGACTCACGGTTGCTCCAAAAAATGCACAAAAATTAGGAATGATGCCTGGAAATGTGATTAACTTACAGTCCAAATTTCATCTAAATTGGAGTTGTCTTGTGCTTAGAATAATTTGTAGAGTGGATATAGTGTTTGATTTTTAATTAAATCTACATAAATCATTTTTGCGAAATTTCAACTCTCCTGTATTGCTTATCTAAATATCGTTTTGAGATAATTTTCTCTCGGACTAATTTGATAACGTGGATTTAATAGGAATTAATTACTCATTTCCACTCTGTTTTCACTAAAAAAATCCATAAAAAATTCATAACTTGTCAAAAAATTCTAAAAATATTACTGTAGCTTCCTTGCATTATCGTTTAGTTCCAGTAATTTTTTCATAATTTTTGCTTACTGTTTGTGTGAGAAATTGCGAAAAGACCCTTAAAAATTGTGCATTTTTCATTGTTGCATTTTAACCCATAAAATTCCAAAAAAAAGTACCTTGCATTCATCTCTGGATTAAGACTCTAGGAAATATATAACTTTGCTAAATTGGACTTATTTTCTATTCAAATTAATTTGGCTAAGTTGTATGCTTTCTTAGTATATTAGTTCATTTGCATTGTGCATTTTGGCATCCTATTTGCATTAAAAAATATAAAAAAATACCGTTTGGAAATCTAAAATCTTCATTTGCAAATTAAACCCAAGTTGTTCCTTTGCCTCCCTGAGTTCGACCCCGGACTTGCCCGGGATATAAATTAAAGCCGAGACACTCTTCACGGAGATCCTTCTCTCGGTTCTGACCGAATCGCTAAGTACACGTATTACAACGTGACCAAACTAAATATCGTATTTAGCGACTCGTCAGATGAGAAGTCCAGCGTAGCTGCTCCGCAAACCCGGCGAACAACAGGTAAGTATTCCTCATCATTTCTCTTGTGGTTTTATTTCATCTAATATCCCCGAGTAAAAGCTCATAAAAATGTCCATAAAATCAATAAATTAACAAAATGTCTCTTGTAAATAAAACACACTAATTATTGTATATTAGATTGTACAAAATAAATTACACATAAAAAGCCGCAAAATCAAAGGAGTTTTATACATGTAAACAGCCCAAAACTTTATATATTTTTAATAATCTCATATCAACTCCTTTTTGGCTAATTCTTTCTCCAACATGTTCATATCAATG
The DNA here is from genome assembly GCA_037367405.1 of Ottelia alismoides. NCBI lineage: Eukaryota > Viridiplantae > Streptophyta > Magnoliopsida > Alismatales > Hydrocharitaceae > Ottelia > Ottelia alismoides. Next base: position 1,561,091 of record JAZKJV010002299.1, on the reverse strand, counting down.
TATATAAAAATACAAAAATACAAAACAAATTTTACTCAAATAAATACTCCTAGATCCCAATGGGAAAAAGCCGTAAAGACCAACTTCCAAGCTAAATTCCCGCTCCGTATGAACTCCAAATTCACCAAACTCACTTTTAAAGTTCAAGTTAGAAAATTATCTATCCAATAGAAGTGGTTTCATTAAAATCGGAGCTCGTTTGCAAAAGTTGGGTTTTGGGACCTAGATGTACATTGTATACCATGTATATATTCATTCTTTCTTTAATTTTTATTGTATCTTTCTTAATTATAAAAATACAAAAAAAATCATACTTGTGTTGTATTTTAATTGTAGTATTTTATTGTATTTTTTTCCGTTGTAAATATCTCTTATTAAAAAGACAAAAAAATTATATAAAAAGAAAAGCAAACAAAAAATGTACATGTTGTATGTATTAACTTGTAAATTCACCATTTTTTCCCTCTTTATTTTTGTTGTATTTAAAGTAGCATACTTTATATCATTATTTATTTATTTTCCCATTCTCTACAATAACCTCCAAGTCTTCATTCAACACCATTATTCATCTAACCTCCCATTCAACACCACCACCATTCTAACTTCCCTTTCTCTTCTCTTTATATTCTTTTGTACATCCTCATTTTTTCCCCATCCACCATTCTTATAGAATAAGGAGAGAGCTTGGAGTGTTTTGTTGGTGACAGCGGCGAAGCATCGTCCTCAAGCGACGACCTCCTTCAGGTGAGATCCGCGGAGCTCCGCCCCGCGTCACGAGTTCCCCATCGAGCTCGCGTAGCTTCTCCGATTTTTGTTTCGCCAATCGGATCGAGGCGACAACAGGAGTCCAGCGTAGCTGCTCCGCAAACCCGGCGAACAACAGGTAAGTATTCCTCATCATTTCTCTTGTGGTTTTATTTCATCTAATATCTTACTTTCTTGTTGTCTTGATCATTTTTTATTACCACCACTTCATCACCTATCATTTACATCCCTCATACCACCTTCTCACTTATTTTTATTTCATCACTCCCATTTCTCCACTTTCATTTCCTATTTGAAAAAAATTTAAAAAAAATATAACATCTAAAACAAAAAAATTAGAACAACAAAAAGAAAAGTAAAAAAAATCAAAAAAAAAATAAAAAAATTTTGCAGGGAAGCAGCAGCCCACGACCGCCGCCCCCCTGCATCTCCACCACACGCCGCTACCGCGGGCGGCACCTCCAGCCAGCGGCTCCGCCCCCCAACCCTCCTCCGCGCAGCCCCGCGCGGCCGGCCACGCCACCGCCGGCCGTTTTTCTCCGCAGCCCTCCAGGCCGCAGTCAGCGGTTCCGCCTGCCGCCGTACCTTCGACGCACCCCTCCGCTCCTCCGCCCCACCTCACCGTTCTCGCGGCCGCGCACGGCCGAGACGTCGCCGCCACCTACCCGCCGCCTTCTCACGGCCGCGCGCGGCCGCGGCGCCCGCCGTTGACTCCCCCGTTTTTTGGGTTCTCATCCCACGACCCAAGCAGGAAGAAGAAGATAGGTTTGCTTTTGTGTATTTTTTTTTTATTCCGTGAAATTTGCATAATTGTATAGCAAAGTTCTCGTAACTATAAATAGGTCCTTGTAATTATTTTGTTCTGGTTAAGTTATTTTCTGTTTTGCACACATAACCCTGTATTGTCTTTTTATTTGGACCTTATTTTGGCATCTTTTTATTCAATGAAAAATTCCATTATGTTGAGCAACTAATTGTCTAAGTTCTGAATATTTATTTGTATTTTTGTGAGATATGGGTAATTAACTAAAATTGTTCAACTGAAATTTTGCATAGTTTACCCATTTTGGACTCTTAAAATTATATCTGACTCACGGTTGCTCCAAAAAATGCACAAAAATTAGGAATGATGCCTGGAAATGTGATTAACTTACAGTCCAAATTTCATCTAAATTGGAGTTGTCATGTGCCCAAAATAAATTGTAGAGTGTTTTTAGTATTTGATTTTTAGTTAAATCCACATCTATCCTTTTTGCGAAATTTCACGTCTCCTGGATTCCATATGAAAACATCTATATAAGATAATATGCTCTCTTAGTGTATTAATTCCGCCGCATTTGCATTTGCTTTGGTTTCTGCATAAAAAAAATCTAAAAAAATATCACTTGGAAATCTAGATCTTTATTTTAAAATTAAACCTCAAGTTGTTCCTTTGCCTCCCTGTGTTCGACCCCGGACTTGCCCGGGATATAAATCAAAGCCGAGACACTTTTCACGGAGATCTTCTCTCGGTTCTGACCGAATCGCTAAGTACACGTGCTACAACGTGACCAAACTAAATACCGTATCTAGCGACTCGTCAATGCATATGCATGGATGCTAAGATGCTAGAATTAAATGTATTTACACGCATTTGCCAGGGTTTTTGATGTCAAAATGATAGAATAAAGATGATGAAATGTGGCTTCATCAATCATCAACATGAATTGCGAGGAGCACACGATTCATCCCCGCTCTCGCAAGCGTCTCCTCCGACGGATCAGACATGAGACAAGAGGTCTCTTTGTTTAGAGACTTGATCGCAACCACGCTTCAAGAGGTAATCCTATTAATTATTTGTGGTTTAGATGAAATTAATCGAGAAGTGTTCTTGGTAATGTGGTTTCATCACATAAAAAATTTTAATTTCCGCTGCATCGAGCAACTAGTACGACTAGTCACTTCCAATCGCATTTGATGCAATCATCATGCTTCCGTGATGCGCTTGAGGATTTTTCCCGTATCCTTCACTTTCATCTAGGCCATCTAATGCTTCTTGATTAGAAGCATCTTGGTCATTGGTCAGCACCTTAATCTCAACCTTAGATCTATTCTCCAAATCAGATCTCAACCACTTGATGTCGTCCAAACGATGATCATCTGATCTTGAATAAATGGTTGATTTATCATCCCTAACCTCCACCCATTTCTCTCATACGTCACAACTTTTCATTTCATGGTAACTTCCTTCAATTTTGCCAAACACCTTATGCATCATCTCCTAACAAAAACTCCACTAATCGCTTCACCATTCATCACTAACTTCCGCTAACTTCCTATCTCATTCGAACTCCAACAACCCAAACAATGGAGGAGGATGAAACTTCCATCAAAAACGTCTTACAACCTCCATCGTCTCCTCTTTAAATTTTCCTCAATCTGCCACCTTTGTTGGCTATCCGCCATTCTGGACTTGTACACAAGCCTCTCTAACCTCTAGTGACAACACAAGGGACATATAGAGGGTTACGATGGTCGTGCTTCTCCGACGAGATACTTGGTTTTGTTGCCAAGTTAAAACCCAAGTTTGAGGTTATTTGGACTTCATCTAGGGTTTGTTGCTAAGTTTCATAGCCAGGAACTTCAAACGAAGACCGTGAAGCTTCAAGCATCGCAAATCGGCTCAAGATTCAACCCGATTTACTTCATCTTCAACCTTCAATTTTATGTTAAGTTCTGATTATTAGTTCTTGCTGTTGTTCTCATTTTTATCGCATTTTAATACTTCATGAATCTAAAATCATAACCTACCAATACCTTCACTAACGTACCATGTTTCACGCGTATCTTCCCTCGTTCTCAATCCATTTCTCCATTAAGTAGATCATTCCATTCCTTGATCTGCTTTTGTATGAAGAAGACACTCAATAGGGCTTAATCTTACATCAACGAATAACCTTCCATTCCATTCCATATCTCCTTCACATTGTTTGCGGGTTGCTAGTCTATTATCTAGACTAACATTACTGGTTAATATGACTTCAATGATCAGAGATTGAGCGCAAGCTCTGATCTCCCATTTCTTCTCCAGTGAAGCCTCATCATCAGGGCTTTGTAGTCATCCTTACATCTTATTCAAGCATCAGACATCATCACTAAAAACTGACGAAGGTGTTGGGATCTTCAGAGATCATCAAGAAGCACGACAAAGCATTTCAACATGCGTCGGAGCACGTCCCTACCACCTTCGTATACAGAGAATCTTAAGAACAATCAGGAAGCATATGTCGTAGATCTCTCAAAATTGGGTGAGATCCAATGGACGGGGTTGCACTACATCACTAGCCTGAAGCAACATTTCGATCCTCAGGCTCGTGTGTTGAGCCTGTATCTGAACCTCGCACGGAGCACCTGGGGTTGACGCATGCTCCCAGCCTTGTACAAGCCTGCGACGAGTCACGTGGAATTGGAGACTTTTCAGCACTAGTCCTAAAGTTTCCAGCAATGACTGATAAGTCCTCCATCCTATTTGTAATTTGCACATCAGCCCTGCAGGTTATTATATTTACATATGTCCCTGTATGTCCTGTTTTTGCAATAAAACGTGGCGGTTTTTATTGAATTCGTACCCCTAGGTTCATTGTTGAATACCTCTTTATCTTGAAATCCAAATAATGTAATTTTGGTCTTGTTGTAAAGCTTGTTTGAGACTCTACCTTGTAGCATGTTCGTGGATGATTTTAATTTAAAATTCATGCATTAATTGTTTAATGTTTAAAGGGACTTGGTTGAAAACATACTTTGCATGAACATGTAAACCCATATAGGACTTTAATATTTAATGCTCTATTGTTAAAGTAAATGTAATCATTATTAGGTCATAACATCATTTACTTGCTGGCTAAAACCATTAGATAATTTAAATGAGTTTTGTTAACCCATGTTCAACTAAGTTTTGAAACTAATATCACATATAACTAGCCAATATTACAAGAAATTAATTCAGGGTATTTTCATGAGCTACCTGAGTTATTTGTAGAGTTCTTTTAAATGTGGTTATTATGTTCATGTTGTTTGTGCTTCATTGTATGCATGTAATATAGTGCATAAAAAAGTGTTTTAGAAGAAATCTATCCTATTTTGTTTTGTGCATCTACTTAATATAATTAATCTCCAAATTACTATCTAAAATATTTGACCTTTAATTTTAATCAATAAATTGCTTGCATCCTTGTGTTCGACCCTGGACTCCCCATGTTATAAATTAAAGCTGACAACCTCATCATTGAGATTCATCTTGGTTCTGTATGAAAAGCTAAGTGCTCATGTTACAATAGATCAAAATTAATACATGCATTCATCGCTTCATCAGATGGCGCCATTGCCTGGGATGTGGCACATTTTGTGATTATTTTTAGGAGCAAATATTTTCTTAGTAATTCTTGAGCTTAATTCTTGTTGAGTTTGTTTCTTTGTTGCATTGTTCTTGTTATTTCTTTTTAATTTCCATTATCTCTCCGAAATTTCCTTATAAATTTCATTGTTTTGTGTAGGCCCATGGATCCGACTAATTTTGAAGGACCGCGGAGGAAAGAAGATTGGAATAACTTGCTGGAGAGCCACGAGACAAAACTTTAGTTGAGCGATTATTAGTTTAGTAGAATTATTCCATTTCCCAATTACATCTGTTCTTGATTTAGATCTTGCGCATGTAAAAAAGGCCTCTATAACTTTATTTGTTCTTGTGTGTGGTTGTGTTGAGAGTGGTTCTCGACTTGAGTGACGTTTTAGACTCAAGCTTTACACCAAACAGAAAGATCATAATAGGTCAATTCATTGCTTGATCTATTTCGTAACTTAGGACACACTTCACAAATCTCTTAAGATTCACAATTGCAAAAATCTTAGGAGATTCATAGGCATACATAACATATGTTCTACTTAGTCAAATAAATCAATTTCTTCATCACTAATGGAAATACTACTTAGGTGCGGATTTTTGACTTGCATCATATAGTTATATTTAAAAAATCTGTTTTACATCCACAGGGAGAGTGTTGGGAAGCGCTGTAAGTATCTCTAACGACTGCATGCATCATTGATTTTCAACTGCATTCTATTTCTGATTTCTCCCTCAGTTTTCACCAACTTAAGGAATAAAGAAAAAGAAATTATATATTAGGTGATATTTGCGGTCACTTAACCAAAACTCTTAAAATCGAGACTGATTGATGCAAGTTAAGCTAAAAATTGGAATAAAATCAACATTGTTTTCAGGTAGTAAATTTCTCATCATTTGGAGGTACGTTTCTGTGAGAGTGGGATGACATTAGGTTAGAGCCATGCCAAATGATTACTCGCTTATTAGTGATGATCTATGGGTAGCCTGTAAACGGTCCAGATTGTCTTAGAAGAGTGAAGGATTTATAGGACACTGTGCAAGGCATGGTCCTCAAGTAAACGGGTAGTAGTATTTATACGATTCGACTTACCTCCATACTGGTTGAGAGTGGATGAAACTAGTCATAGGAATCGAGATAGTTTGTAAGGAAATTTAGGTTCCTAATAGCTTGTAACTTTGACAATACTTGTGTTTGATCACCAATTCAAATTTGATAAGATAATAAGGCCATCATCTCGGCCTTTAGTATTGAGTTGCTGAATTAACCAGGTTTTGTATTTATTGTCCTGTGTGAGTCACTCTACACATTTACGTGCCCAGTAAAATTAGGTTCTTTTGAAAGCTAGCATGATCAAATTCCTTACCTCTTGAAATTGAAGATGAATAACTGGTCGGATATTTGCTCAGACTTTGCGAGCCTTTCATTGAACTACCCAAATATCACATCTTTGTCGGTCCAATCCCCTTCTTCTCCTTTTACTAGACCATCCCGATTCGAAAATAATCCTTTTCTAGAATTGCAGTATCATGATTCACTCCTTGGGGAAGGTTACATCTTGACCAACCCCTTTCCTTCTTCTTTTCTCACTAAGGAAGATCATTGCCTAGGTGAGATAGACGTGATTTTGTTATCTTCGACTAGATCTCATTCCAATCCTTTCTTTGATGAAGGTATTGAAGACACATTAAAGATGCCTCCCAAAAGATAAAATGGGAATGGGGAGGAGGAAGAATGGGAAGACCTGATGCATCCAATATTGGTTAGGTTAGCTGAATCTGAACAAAATCAAGCACTTATGAGAGCACTGCTTGGACCTATGGATGCAACTTATAATCCTAGGTAGTTTGAGATGAGAAATTGGTTGATCTCAGCTGATACTGAAATAGAATATGAGTTGAAGCTGCAATTCCTTAGTTTGCTGCCACATTTTCATGGGAATGCTCATGAGGAGCCGTATGCATTCCTTAGGGACTTTGAGTTGGTATGTTCTAACCTTAGTCATGTAAGGCTCAAAGCCCTTCAATTTACCTTAAAGGATAAAGCTGATTACTGGATGAAAAACCTGGATGTTGATGTAACCACTTATGCTCAGTTCAAAGACTTATTCCTGAAGAAGTTCTACCCTTTGAGTAGAACAAACTTGATGCATTCTCGTATCATGAGTTTCTCTCAACTTCCCAGTGAAGCCTTCTGTACTTCATGGGAGATATTCAAAGACCTACTACAGAAGTGTACTTATCATGACTTAGAGCCTACTATCCTGGTTCAATCTGTATATTGCGGTCTACACCCTAATGTGAAAGGTTTGGTGAGTGTTGCTTGTTAAGGCAACTACACATCAAGAGGAGAGGACACCGTCTATAAGGTGTTCGAGTGAATGTCTGAAACAAGTAGAGCACAAACTATTAGTAGAGCTCAGCTAGAGTCCCCTAATCAACTTTTGTCTTGTGGGGGAGTGAAGGCTACAATACATCCTTTTGATATGGGATTAATAGCAGATAAACTTACAATAGTCAAAAGGATAGATAGGCAGATGAATGAATTGGATAATAATTTGTCCATACTACCTAGGCAGATGGCAGAGCTTTCTGAGAAGGTATCCAAGATGTGGGTACATTCCATGATTGCATCTGCTGCTCCTATAAACCATGTTCATCACATTCAGGAACAACAGGTGTCAGGGCCATTACAACCATGGGAAGAGGATTAGATTTTATCCCATCCTTGTCAACAACGACCACCATTTGTAGAAACAATTACCGAGGATCCTTCACAAGTGTCGGAGGTAAATGGTGTTTGGTACACCAATGACCCTGCTAGGCAGGGAAGTTTTGGGGATAAATTCTCAAATCAACATCCTCAGAAATTTACAAATCATCATTTACTCATACACTTCTTCCAACATCACAGAGCTCAGGAGTCATTCCTTATCAGGAATCGAAGTAGCAACAACAACAATTCAGATGTCAACAGATGTTTCAAGCAGGCCAATAGGGCCCACAGGTGCAGAATCCTACCCAACAACAACATTATTATGGCCATCATCGCATGTCTTCATGTTCTTCATATCCTTTTTCTTCAAAAAAACAACATTCATCATCAGGTTCAATGGATTTTCAACGACAAATTGTGGATGAGCAGTGTTCCTACAAAAATGAGGTACAAGATTTGAGAGTGGATCTAAACTGTCTTTCCCGTCTACATGATGAACGCAATATTCCGTCAACGTCTATTCTAGCCTAGGTCCAGGCTAATCCCAATAGCCTGAACAAAACACAACATCATCCTTCTATGGATCAGGTATACTATTTAGATTTTCATAAATATGAACATGATATCTCTCCATTTGATTATGTTCATCATATGTCTCTCAAGAGTGGACAGACCATGGTCGTACATCATCGGGCTAAGGATATGGATAAAACCAACTCTGAAGCTCAATCAGAGGAGACTTGAGAGGATGATGACACCAGGCATCTTAATTATAGATCTAGAATGTCCAGAAGAAGATTAAGAAGGAGTACAGAAACAGAGCAGCACACATTAGATTCAAAGTCTTGAGAGACCTTGCGCCTTCGGACAAGGAGAATGCACACTGAACATATATTCCCTTTCTTAAAGTATACAATTCAGTTGTTATTCAAATTGTAAAAGATTCATATTTGAAAAACTCAGTTTCTTGTAATAATAAAGGACATGTTCCTATTTACGAATCTAAGTATTCACTTCATTATTTGCTAATCCCTTTCCCCCATTCTCTTATATAGGAAAGCACATCACTAATAATATTCAAAAAGATGATTCAGATATGGCACATTTTTGTAGAGATGATATTATGGTGAAAGTGCTATTTGATGAGTATGTGGCTAGCCATCCTGTATTTCAGAAATATCTAAAGGTGCAATGTACACCAAGGAGAGTTAGTAGAAAGAAAACAAATAGCTAAATAAAGACCCATATTCTTTCGGTTGCCACTACGTTTTGTCTCAAGAACTAGGAATTGCTACAGAAGAAGAGAGACTTGGGGGCTCATTATGTGATTAGTCAAATCGATGACATAGTATTTGCACACTCTCTCCTAGATGATGGTTCATCGATCAATTTATAACCTTTTGCCTTATATGAAAAACTGAAGTTAGGACCTTTACGTAAATCTTGAGCGATAATTAGGTTTGTAGATAAATCAATGAAGAAGGCTAAGGGTGAGGTTAAGAACGTCATTATATCTGTTGAGGGACAAGATTATAAAGTCGACTTTACTGTCCTTGAAATGGATATCCCTCATCATTGGAGAGATTCACAAATCATCCTTCGGCGACCATTCCTTAGGACTACCTGAGAAGCATTTGATTATCATACTGGGACGATGAAGTTCCACTCTCCAGGAGGAGAAGTGGAATTACAGATGAAGCAAACAAAATATGGCAACGACCTGATTCCATGTCTAGAACAGATTTCTCTTCATTCTCTGAGACAGACTGTGATATAGTTAGGACAATAGGAATCTGGGCTCATTAACCCACAATACAAAATGATATTCTCTCATATGGAGATGACAATGTATACAACATAGTTGTTGATATAGTTCCAAACTTCTTGAGTTATGTTTCTTCCTATTCTCTTGATTACATAGAAGTCCCTAGGGCTTGTCAGTTCCTCTTCCTTCAGAACAATCAAGGGAATTAGATGATGAATCAAATGCAGTTTTGGTTGAATGATCGTGTATTCTTGGCGATCCGATTCCCTATTCACCAGTTCAGTTGGTGGACAACAATGTAGTGGAATCATACCAACTATGCATGACAAGTCCAAATTCAGTGGTAGTTCATCCTGATGTACCTGACGATTCATCACTTCTAGAGTTGAAGATACTACCTCCTACACTCAAGTACACTTTCCTTACAGGATCAAAGAATAAGTTTCCTGTCACCATTAGTTCTAAGTTGACTATAGAACAGGAGGCTAAGCTGTTAGAAGTATTAGAAAAGAACTGTAAGGCTATAGGATGGACAATGTCGGATCTCATGGGAATAAATCCTGCACTCTGTACACCATAATTTTTTGAGAATAATGTTAGACCTCCCCATGAGTTTCAGAGGAGGCTTAATCCAAATCATCAGGAAATAGTTAAGAAAGAAATAGAAAAATGGTGTGGAGCGGGATTGATATACCATATCTTTGACTCCAAATGGGTAGTTGATGTCGCTCCCGCACCCTTCGTTAATTCGGTCAATTTAATGTCCAAATTAATTAAAGTGATTCGTTGAAGTCGGATATGAGGGGATAATAAAAAAAACCACTTATTGATTAATGTGAAGTTAATTTGAAGCGGCAATATTTTTTTTTACTTGGTGGAAGTCCAAGGTCGATCTCAGGGAGGCATCTGTCTCCTTAGGTGAATTTAAGCAAGGATCCAAGTGTGTGATTTTCAAGGAGTAATTTTTTTCTTTTTAATTTTTTTATGCAGACTTATGGAGGCAATGCAGGCCAATTTGATGTTTAATTTAATTATGGTATCAAATGAAGTCCAAAAATTATAAAAATTGGCCAGATGGTTAATGATGATGACAATGACCTACACTATCTTTTTTGGAATTTTTCGACACTAAATAAATTTACTGTGAATTAAATGAACAGACAGGGTGATTTTCAGTATTTATTTTTAATAAATAACAAACCACAATTTTTCCAAGAACCGAAATTATCCTAGGCGGCTCTAATGATAAGAGACCTAGAAAAATTAACAGAACTTAATTTCACTGTGAAATGAATTAATTAAAATTAATTTAAGAAAATCACTCAACAATTTATTTAGGCCTCGATATGCGTGAAAATGATATGAAATTTTTATGGTATGTTAAAAATGATGTCCTTAAGCTACTGTGAATTTTTGATGAATTTTGAAAGCACAACGAATTAACTATAAATCAAGAGGTGTCACGGGAAAAATATGTCAACAATTCACCAATTAATTCATTAATAATTCAAATGAACTTACAAAAAAATGACACGTGGACCAATAGACAGGGGACAAAATTTCCAACAAAATGCAATTTTTAGAATTTCAAAATGATGTAAAATGCAACCTAGGGATGCGTGCAAACACAGGGGAGTAAATGCAATACAGAAAATTAAAATTACAATAAGCAAATATGCAGACCGGGACTAAAATGCAATTACCTATAATGAGGGGGACTCTTGTGCAAATTCCCCACAGGGCACGTGCTCCTCACGTGGGGTCTGCTTCACAGGGACCGCTTTGCAATTTTGGAAAGCTCCAGGGGCTTCTGTGCAATTTACCCAGGCCGCACGTGCTCCTCACGTGGGCGGCCTAGGCTCGGAGGGCTGCGGTGGCTCGGAGTGAGGTTCGGGCTCTCTGGAGGTCCGGAATGAGGCTCGGAGTAGGCTCGAGTTGTCCGAGCCTAGGCTTGGGGGCCAAGGCTCGGTCTTCGTCGACGTGGTGGGCTGCGGGCCTTTGGATCAAGATCGATCCAAAGGTTGGCGATGGAGACGCGTGGCGATGTGAGGACCGTTCAGATCTGGGAGGCAATCGACGGTTAGGAACGGTCGCGTTGAGGGAACACGTGGCGATGTGAGGACCGTTCGATCGGGTGATCGAACGGCAGTTGCTCGTCCTCCCCGACGATCCTCCGCTGCCTGCAGAGGAGAAGGCAGGGCTCCGGCGGTCGGGCTGTAGCTCCGCCCGTCCTTCCTCGAGGTGCTGAAGCTCTCCGATTTGTCGGAGATAGCCCTGAAGCTTCGCGGCGTGGAGGCGGAGATGATGGTGGTCTCAGGAGCGTCGGAGAGTACCCCGGTGTCTATGTCGATGAAGCTCGAGGGCGTCTCCGGCGAGCTTCCGTTCAGTGAGAAGCCAAGTACCTGCAAGGGGTTAGAAGAGATAGACGAGGCGTGCAAGTGCTCGTGGAGAGATGTAGATGGTCGGCGAGGCCTACGGTGTGAAGGAGGTGCGCTGGAGATGAGCTCCGGCCAAATGGCGGAGCTGTTGGTCGGAATAGTGCGAGAGGCGTCGTCGGAGTGTGTAGATGGGACAGCGGGGATGGGAGCTTCGACGCGAAGCTCGTCGAGGTGGATTGGAAGCGAGAAGGTAGCCGGTGGTGGCGAATAAAGTCAGAGAAATCGGAGAAAAATAGAAGAAAGATCGGACAATGGATGGAGGGATCTACATGGGAATGGAGCTCAGGTTTGAGCTCCAGGTCATCGCTCGAAGGTCGGTAGGTGGCCTGAGCTCGCGCAGCTCGCAGATGGAGGCTGCAGCACGGCGGTGGCGGCCGTGGATCTCGCCGGAGTCGAATCCCCTTCTTCGCTCAACGATTCAACGAATTGCTGTCACCAATTGGTAGGTCGGAGCTCAGGGAAGCTCTCTGGAGTGGCGGATGGGGGTGAACGTTGCCGGTGGCGACGTATTTATAAGGTGAAGGTGATGGGTTGGCTGGTGACGAGGCAAGGTTGGTGGTCGTCGTGGGGCGACTCTAGTGGAAGTGGTGGAGCGTGAGGTAGACGGCGAGGGAGAGGGACGAGTGGGTGACGTCGTGGGGGTGTCAGCGGTGGCAGAGGGAGGCTGTCGTGCAGTCGGAAATAGAAAGGGGGCGCCCCTCCCGCAAGGCAAGGGACGTGGGAGAGAGGGGCGCCCTGAGGTAGGAGACGAAGTCTCCACCGTTGGATCTTGTGATCCAACGGTGGGGATCAAGGGGGAGCTGGTCGGGTAGGATTAGATCTGGGGCGCGGAGATGATGGGCTGCGATGGAGCCACGTGGCACGTTGTCGGCGAAGCGCGAGCGAGCGGCCTGGATATGGAGATGATGGTGATCGAAGGGCCAAGACTCGCTGGAAGAGGGGCGGCTGTGATGAAAGATCAGATGAGCGATCCAGTGGTGAACACACCGCCACGTGGCGTGAGGGAACAATGGCGGCAACGAGCGGTGGAGATTAAGGGCGGGTCTGATCTGATGGCTAAGGATTTAAGCGCGCGTGGAAAAGGCTGGACCGTTGGATCTGAAGCGAGATCCAACGGCTGCGGACGCAGGCAGGTGAGGCGAGGGGACGCGGGCCGCGTGGTGCAACCAGAGGGCGCCACGTGGCCTGCTGTGAGTGGTTGAAGAAAAATACACTTGTAGAGAGAAGAGGGGACCGAATTTGGAAAAACTCAAAACATGAAAGTTGTAGATCTCGATGAGATATACAAGTTTCATGTTGACCAAAGACGGAGATGAGGTCAAATATGATATAAAAATACAAGGATACATAGATATACATAGATAGTATACAAAGTGGCCCAAAAGCCCAACTTTCTCGTACAAGCTCCAAATTCAATGAAATTAGTCTCATTTTAAAGGTCGTTTAATGTGTAGTATTCTAAAAGTAAGTAGACCTAATTCGGAATTTGCATGAGGACTTTATGTGCATTCTAATGTACAGGGGTTCTCAGGCTATATTGGCTATTTTACAAGGGGGATTTTAGGCCTTTTTCCCTATATTATTAACTAAGGAGTACATATTATAGAGAAGAGGTTATTTTAATGCATGGGTATTTTACAGGAGATTTTTGGCTTCTTATTTAAATGTGAATGAGCTGCTAAACTGCATGAGTTATGAATGCATGCATGAATGCTATTTATGCATTATAAGGGGAAATATGCCTCTATTTTCTCGGGGACAAGGCTCTATTTTTGACTTTTGAAGTGATGAATCACAGATTCATCAACCCCCTATACTTAAACCTTGCTCGTCCCCGAGCAACTAATTGAAATGCAAGAGTGAAATGAGATTGGGTTCCATGCCAAGGTCATGAACAAAAGTTAAAAATAGAGCTTGACTCGACCTTTGGATTAATCATGTGTCGGAACCTCATTGGGATCTGAGTTTAAGACTTAACAGACTTCAAGTTCCACAAGTCTTCTATTCAAGACTCCTCAACTCACCTAATCAGAACAAGTCTACATACACAAACTCTAATGACCATGAATCTTTTCATGCAGTGTGAGTGATATATGACTCCCCACCTCAGAAGTAACAAAGAAACAACCTCCCCCAACCTGGTAACTCTAATGCCTCGGTCTAGCAACTCTTTCCTCGAGAAGCGGGGTATTCCCTTCTAAGTTCAAGTTCAACCGGCTCAAGAAGAGGGGGAAGAAGTATAGACTTTTGGGAGCTCAGCCAATGTAGCTAAGTCTCCCGCTGCAAGCTTCATGAGATGTAACATGGTGACCATAAGCTTTTGCTTTTATTGACTACGTATACTCCGGTGGGGTTATTAAATTTTCAATCCGACCCACCACTGTTTTTGGAGTTCTTTTTGGAATTTTTTTTTCAAAATGCCTCTGTACAACATATCTTCATGGTGCAGCATAAATACAAGAAATTTCCTCTTGAGCCAGTAGACTATCCCTCTTTTGAAGCTTTATTGCAACCCATTGCTTCTGTCTTTAGCCTTCATCACCACTAGGCCAAGTTGAGACGCACTTCCTTCACTAGAAGAAGAAGAGAGGTTCCACCTAGAAGTACTACCCTCATATGCTACCCCAAGCTAAAGGAAACTGCCTCCTCATCACCTCATCCGTAGAGAGCCATGTGTAAAGTGCTGGTACACGTCAAGCCATTGTCTCTAAGAGTCATGTGTGTGTTGTTAAGTGCTCTACTCAGGTTTGTCAAGATGACATGTGAACATAGACTTGCAGTCTTAAAGAATTAAGTCACCTGACCTGAAAAAATCTTAACTCCAGTTCCTATAAGGTTCCTCTGAAATTAGGTGGATTAAGGTCAAATCATTTCCATCCTTAATATCTGCTCATAACTTGGTCCAGAACCCACTAGCTTTTCACTTTGCATATGCAAAGTATGCAGATGAGATGAGATGTCATGCTATGAAAATGCAAGACTCTTTTTCTTTTTCTTGGATGCAGATATAATATGCATGAGTAAATAAGAAGCCTCTTTTCATTATATATATATATATATATGTATATATATATATATATATTTTTTCGATTTTTACCCACCCATAATTATTGTAAGATATATACAAAAATACGCGAAAGTACGAGCTATGGGTAAAGTATATATGTAATATATACACGCCCCCCTATACTTAGCGTGTGCTATGTCCTCAGAGCACGAAGAGTGGGGAAAAAGACATAGCTCGTGCTAAGCGTAGGAGAGCCAAAAGTAACAAAAAAGTATAGAAGTCGTCTCGCCCCCCTATACTTAGGCTCTGGCAGCCTAAGTGTAGAAGAAGATCAGAAATGGGGCGGACGAGGAAAAGATGGGAAATGGATGAGTATAAATGCGGGCATCGGTCCCCCCTATACTTAGGCTCAGGTAAGCCTAAGTATCGGTAGGAATCGAGTATGAGGACCAATGTGATCTGGAGGATGTACAGTGAATCGACTCAGGTGACCCCTCCCCCCTATACTTAGGATCTGGTCATCCTAAGTATAGTCCAAGATAATGGCTCGATGATGTGGGGATGGTATGGGTTACTAGAATCGTGGGGGTAAAGGATAGGATTTACAGGAAGAATGATATATACATATGAGTCGGTCTAAATCTTTCGAAGATGCTTCTGATGGCTGGAGTTTAGTGCTGCAAGGTTTCATACGCGGCTTGAGGTGTATCTGCTGTATCTGTCTCACGCATGAATACAATCTCCTCCACATGGACTAACTGTTCATTGGATTCAACGAAGCGCTTCAACAGCTGCCCATTTACTAGGAATGTCGGTGCGTCATCTGCGAGATCCGAGATCTCGACACATCCACTATCATGCACCGTACGGACGACAAACGGTCCCGTCCACTTAGACTTTAACTTGCCTTGGAAAATCTTCAGCCTAGCATTGAACAACCATACCTTCTGTCCAGGAACAAAGGTCTTTCGTCTGATATATCTATCATGCCAACGCTTCACCTTGTCCTTGTACACCAAACCGTTGTCGTATGCTCGGTTTTTGACTTCCACAAGCTCATTCAGATCCATGTCTCTCTGTTTCTGACCCAGGTGTGTGTTCCAGTTGACCTTTTTTATTGCCCATTCTGATTTGTGCACTAACTCTGCGGGAAAATGGCACGGCTTTCTGAATACCATTCGGAATGGGGAGGTGCCTAACGGTGTCTTGTAAGCCGTCCTATACGCCCAGAGGACTTGATCCAAGATCTGAGACCAGTCCTTCCTGTCCGGGCGGACAAGCTTTTGCAATATGGTTTTCACCTCCCTATTCGACACCTCAGCCATACCATTGGTTTGTGGGTGGTAAGGACTCGCGACACGGTGTTCGATGCCGTAGTCCTTCAGGAGTTTCTTCACCTCCCGATTCACAAAATGGCTACCCCCATCTGATATCATCATTTTGGGGATCCCGAACCTAGAGATTATGTTCTCTCTGATGAATTTACAGACAGTCCTGCTGTCTGCAGCTCGGGTCGGGAGAGCCTCCACCCATCTGGACAGATAATCTACCGCAAGGAGGATATATTCGAACCCGTGGCTGACAGGGAATGGGCCCATGAAATCGATGCCCCAGGCGTCAAAGACATCACAAATGATGACCGGCTGCATTGGCATCTCATCCTTGGAACCAACGGTTCCTCCCATTCTCTGGCAAACTGGGCACGACTTCGCGAAGGCGGTGGCATCGCGAAACAGAGTCGGCCAGTAAAAGCCACACTGAAGTATTTTCCATGCGGTCCTCTTCCCGGAGTGGTGTCCTCCTGCCTCTAAGCTATGGCATAAAGAAAGGACACTCTGGTATTCCTCCTGAGGAATACAACGTCTCCAGACACAATCCGGTCCTTCAAAGAAAAGGATCGGATCCTCCCAATGGTAGTGTCTAGCATCCGACTTTAATCGGTCGATTTGGCTCTTGGGCCAATCCTCGGGAACTTTCTTGGAGACAAGATAGTTCACGATATTGGCGTACCATGGGAGTGAGTCGATAACAAAAATCGACTCATCAGGGAAGGAGTCTCGAATCGGGGAAACCTCGGAAGTGTTAAGATCTTCGAGACGAGAAAGATGATCGGCCACTACGTTCTTCTTTCCAGGTTTATCACAGATGCCCAAATCAAACTCCTGGATAAGTAAAATCCAACGAAGAAGACGTGCCTTCGCGTCCTTCTTCTCCATCAAATATCGTAGTGCCGTGTGGTCTGTGAACACAGTTACCTTCGATCCGATTAAGTGAGATCTGAATTTGTCCAAGGCAAACACTACCGCAAGCATTTCCTTTTCTGTAACTGTATAGTTACGCTGAGCAGAATCAAGCACTTTGCTTGCGTAGTGAATTGCGAACGGGACACCGTCTCTTCTTTGTCCCAATACAGTCCCAACAACATAATCTGAGGCGTCCGTCATGATCTCAAAAGGTAGAGACCAATCTGGGGCTTGTAGAATGGGTGCGTCCATGATCATTCCTTGTAAAAGCTTAAAGGCCTCAAGACATTTGTGATCTACAATAAACTCCGTGTCTTTGCCTAAAAGCTCAGTTAGCAGTCGGGCAATCTTGGAAAAATCCTTAATAAATCTTCGATAGAATCCGACATGCCCGAGGAACGACCGCAACTGCCTTACGTTGGTTTGTGGCTGGAGTCGTCTGATCACGTCCACCTTGGCAGGGTCAACCTCCATTCCTCTCTTGGAGATGACATGCCCCAACACTATGCCCTCCGTCACCACGAAGTGACTTTTCTCCCAGGAGAGCACCAGATTAACCTCACAACATCTTTTGAGGACTCGGTCCAGATTCCTAAGACAAGAATCAAAAGAATCGCCGTGGACCGAGAAGTCATCCATGAAGACTTCCAGGAATTCGCCGACCATTTCGGCGAATACAGCAATCATGCACCTTTGAAAAGTACCTGAAGCATTGCATAGCCCAAAAGGCATGCGCCTGAAAGCATAGGTACCAAAGGGGCATGTAAACGTGGTCTTTTCCTGGTCCTCCGGAGCTATGGCTACTTGATTGTAGCCCGAGAACCCATCAAGGAAGCAGAAGAATTCTTTCCCCGCTAATCTTTCTAGGATCTGATCAATGAACGGTAGGGGGAAATGATCCTTCTTCGTCGCGGCATTCAAGCGTCTGTAATCCACACAGACGCGCCACGACGTGGGTATTCTCGTCACGATCTCCTCTCCGTCCTCGTTGGTGGTCGTCTGAATTCCCGGCTTTTTCGGGACAACATGGATTGGGGCCACCCACTTAGAGTCGGAGATTGGGTAAATGAAACCCGCTTCGCACCATTTTTCTATCTCTTTTTTCACAACTTCTCGTAAATTTGGATTCAACCGGCGTTGGAATTCACGAGAGGGTTTGGCTTCGTTCTCCAAGTAAATATGGTGCAAACACAGAGCGGGATTTATCTCGTGGAGATCGGAAATGCTCCAGCCTATTGCCCTGCGGTTCTTCTCCAGGATCTCTACCAAGCGAGATTCCTGCTCCTCGGTCAATTGCGAACTGATAATGACCGGAAATTTCTTGTCTTGGCCCGCAAGGAAGGCATATTTCAGGGTTGTGGGTAGAGGTTTGAGCTCAAGAATAGTGTGATCGTCTAAGAAGTCTGGCTCAATCTGATCTAGTTCGGTGTTGGAAGCGGCTGGATCATGTTCTGTAATAGCTGCCACCAAGCGCGGCTCTGGAGTCGGATCGTCAAAAGTTTCCATACAATCGGCAAACGCCTCGTCCGACTCGTCATCCTCATCATCCGATTGTCCTAAGGATGTAGGGACTGACAGGCTCAACTGGGCCTCTACGTCATCGAAGATGTAGGGCGATGTAGGTTCAGAGCTGTACTCGTTCCTGAGGGTCTCGCAGACTGACTCATGCACTGGATCATCTTCATAGGAGATGGACACATCGATGCTGGCTGGGTTCTGTCTCCATGGGCCAACTACGTCTACATGCTCACAGTCTGTTCCGGTAGAAGAGTACTTAGTGCTGGATTCGGAGTCCGGTCTCTGCCATCTTGTCTGCTTCATCTCAAGTTCCTCATCTCCGCCGAGAGTTTGGAACTGAATCTTCCCATTCTTATAATCAAATAAGGCCCCCGCTATTCTGAGGAAGGGCCTACCTAAAATGATCTGGGAATCTCTCCAATTACGAGGGGTTTCCATATCCAGGACAGTGAAGTCCACCATGTATTCTTGCCCCTCGACTTTTATCACAATGTTCCTTAACTCTCCTTGGGAACTCTTAGTGGATTTGTCAGCAAACTGCAGAATAGCTCTAGATTTCCTAAGAGGTCCGAGATTAAGCCGCTCATAGAGGGCTGTGGGCATTAAGTTGATCGAGGAACCATTGTCCAGGAGAGTGCGTGCAAACGCGATGTCATCAACATGACTCACTACATAGTGTGCACCCATGTCTCTTCGTTTCCGAGGAAATGAGTTCTTTATTGCACAAGTCGTGGCTACTGATAAAACGTGTTTCTCAACATGGCTTTTGGTCTTCCTGCTAACCCTAGTAGGTGTGCATCTCACCTTAAGGTATTTTTGGAATGCAGGGGTCATTTCCACGAACTTGTCAAAAGGGTTGTGACCTTGATGTGTTTATTGCAAAATTCAGCCATCTCAGGGTCATCTTTTTGGATTTTTTTGATTTTCTTCTTTCCACCCTTGAGAGCTCGGGAGAAAGGGATTATTGACTCCAACTCAGGTTCTGGAACTGAAATATTCTCATTAACTGCTGGAACTGAGTTCTTAACATGACTCTGATTCTGATACAGACTCGGACTTGGACTCTGACCAAAACGAAAATGCTGAGGCGAAACCGGTGACGCTTCTTCCGCTTCTTCTGGACGATCCTCCTCAGATGGAGGTGCGGGCTCATCGGTGTCGTCTGACTCCACGTGGATGCGGGAATGCTGCTTCGAGGACTCAGATGTCCTCTTCTTCTGCTGGCGATGGTGGTGGTGATGCTCCTCCTCTTCTTCCTCCGAATTCTCCTCAGGTAGATTCTCGGAGGCTCCTTCCTTCGGCGCCCTTGCCCGATCAGGTATGGTCACGGTCCTTCCGCTCCTGAGGGACATATGATTGACATTTTCGTACGAAAGGATCTCATGTTCAGATAAGTAATTATCTGAATAATATACCTGATCTCTAGGTCGGTTCTGGCCCTGGTGTATGCTGTTTGGGTTGGCCTGAACCTGTGCGGGAATTGGGGTCCTTGGCGCCATTTGTTGGTCCTGGTTACGAGAGACTCGATTGATGTCGGTCCTCATGTCCAGGTAGTTATTCTGCATCTGTTGGACCCTATCAGACAGGGTCTGGATCGCCAAGGTGAGTGACTCCAATTCGGTGGGCTGGGCTTGCTGCTGTGTTGATGCCGTCCTGTATTGGCCCTGCTGGCCATGCCGATACTGTTGCTGATGGAACGGTGCTGGCCCCTGCTGGTAGGTGCGCTGCTGCGGCTGGTACCCCTGTTCTGGCCTAGACTGGTATCGCGGGACTGTGACGAGCCTGGTCTCTTGGTAGACTGGGGTTGGGCGGTGTGCCTGATCCTTCCCCATCTCGATTTGCCGGACTTGCGGGTCACGGCTATACCAAAGCCCGTTAATCTCATATACAGGCGGAGGCTCCTCATATTCTGTTTCCACTGGTGGGGGTGCATGATGGTTCGGCTGGGTATAAGTCTGATCCCAGCTGCTCTGAGACCCCGGTGCCTGTTCCTGTACAAGATGGACTCGATGTACAGGTACATATGCTGCAGAAGGGGCGGGTAGCTTGATCTTAGCTACCTTTTCAGAGAGTTCCTCCACTTTCTTGGGAAGGCTCGAAAGAGACTCCATCTCCGCGACTCTCTTGTGGATCTGCTCGACCATGGTAAGCTTTTCGGCTATCATCCCCATGCTGGGGATGAGGTCCTCAGTCAGATCTGCAACAGTCCTTCTAGTTGTCTCATTGGATAAGATTGAGGGAGACAACTGATAGGCCCTTGTGGCCTGTGACCTGCCGGTTTCTGCCATCTGTTCTAGGATCTTCCATACAGCGTGCTCGTTCTTGTTCAGATAGCTTCCTCCACAGGCGGCGCTGACTAACCCCTGCATCTCTGGGGTTAAACCACAGATCAAGGTCTGGACTAAGATCGCCTTTGAAATGCCATGGCAGGGGCATTTCTGTACTAGGTCATTGAACCTGTCCCAAGCCTCATGGAACGGTTCGCTGGGTCCTTGAGCGAAGCTGGCGATCTTTGTTCTCATCTGATTAGTTCTACTGAGAGGGTAGAACTTCTTCAAGAAAAGGTCCTTGAACTGCATCCAGGTAGTACATACCACACCTAAGTTTTTCAGCCAATGAGCAGCCTTATCACCTAAGGCAAAAGGGGTGGCCTTCAGCCGAATATAATCTTGGCCAACATTGGTATGGCTAAAATTGTTGCAAACCAACTCGAAGTCACGGAGGAAAGTGTATGGTTCTTCATTAAGGTTTCCGTTGAACTTCGGAAGCAGACTAAGGAAGTGGGTTTTCATCTCAAATGCCTGGGCGGGAACTGCAGGTGCTAACCAATTCTGAATCTCGTTCTCCGCCGGGTTATAGGTATCAACCATTGGTCGGTCGATTCCTTCTGCTACTATGATCCGTCCCATCCGCGCCGTGAGATCTGCATTCTTCTGTTCGGCTTCAGCGAGACGAGCAAGAATCTGTTTTATTTGTTCCTCATCTGGTGGTACTTTTGGCGGCATCTCGTCCTCCAGTTCTGGGGTTTGGAAATTAAGATCGGTGTTAGAGGGCAAATCAAGGAAGGGATTACCGAGGCAATGGTCTTCCTCGGTAATCTCGGAGGAGATAAAAGGGTTGGTTTGAGAGTAACCACCCTGAGCATGAGGGAACCAAGACTCAAGAGGGTCATGAGTCCTGGGTGGTCCAAGGTGCGCTCGGACCGAGAAAGACGAGTTACTCGGGGGACTCATAGAGAGATCAGTGAATAGCGCGTCGAGATCTCGCCAATCACTCATCTTGATGAAGAGGGAAGAAGATAGGATTTTACTCCTACCTGAAGCAAGCAACAAGAACAATCCAAGACCCTGGGTTCACACTCAACACAGTGAGGGACTCAAAGTTGAGTCCAATTTATCTTGTAGTTTTTAAGTGTGATTTTCAAGCAAAAATAGCAAGGATTACGCGGCCTAGAGGGAAGTCGGCTTAGAGCCGGATGCGTCTTCCCTGTTTATCCTGTCGCCTAAGATACCGTCGATCCTCCCTTTCTGCGCTCCTGTCTGTAGTGGGGACTCAATGACGTGCCCCTATCTACCTGCAAGCAGGCGGAGGCTGACAAAGCTAGGCCTTGTCGCAGAGTACCGCTGGTTCGCCCCTATCTACCCGCGAAGGCGGAGGCTACTTGGTACTTGTCAATGAGCTTAAAAGTATCCCACTCGTGATATTTGCTAAGATAAGTTGGCTCGTGATATGGAGGGCGGGGATTTGGGCTCTGCCTTAAGGTGTTCACACACACTCAAGTACCCTCACTCAGCCTGAAAACAAGGTCGGGGATTAATCTCCCGCAAACAATTTTCAGATTTTATTCTCTTTTTTTGTCAATACTGTTAGCAGTCCCGATTTTAAAGTTAAGTTATCACTTTAATTAGTCCACCACAAAGCACGCCTATCGGACAGTCCCAATTTCCTGTTTAATTTAAGTGAGACAATCAGAGGGGGAAATCGAGAAAAGCCGATGCACGAAAAATCGATGATGCTATGCTGAGTAGAGAATACTTACAGTGATCCCTTCGCTTTTTTTTATGCAGGATGCAATACAGAATTGAAATCTTTTTACTCTACATGCAAATGCAAGCGATGAAAAACCGCTCCTAGATAGGCAGTTCTATTAGCGTGAAGAACAGTTTAATTTTGACTAAATACTGCGGTCTAGGTGCGTCTTTTAAGTGTATTGTGTGGTCCTATTGATTACGAGCACAAACAAGTCCTAGAGTGGCTCGAGGAGCCGCTAGTGCAAGCCAAGTTACAATTCACCCACACAGCACACGGGACGCAATTTCACTATCTTTACACACGCGAGATCCCAAACGGGAACCGCTGGAAATGATGCGAAAGAAAAAGAAATAAAATACAATTACAAAGCCTCTCTTTCACTCAAAAAATTTTAAATGCTAAATCCTCGAAGCGTCGCTGACTCCTCGCGGTCCTCGTACAAAAAATAATTGGATGTCAGAGAGTTACACAAAAATAAAATAATGCAAAAATAAATGGGAGAAAATAATTACAAGAAAACCGAGGGTCAGACTACCCGGGGAAGGAAAATCAAACACTCAAAAATTTGCTAAAAATTAACCTAAGCCGTGCCTCCCCGGCAACGGCGCCATTTTGATGTCGCTCCCGCACCCTTCGTTAATTCGGTCAATTTAATGTCCAAATTAATTAAAGTGATTCGTTGTAGTCGGATACGAGGGGATAATAAAAAAAACCACTTATGGATTAATGTGAAGTTAATTTGAAGCGGCAATATTTTTTTACTTGGTGGAAGTCCAAGGTCGATCTCAGGGAGGCATCTGTCTCCTTAGGTGAATTCAAGCAAGAATCCAAGTGTGTGATTTTCAAGGAGTAATTTTTTCTTTTTAATTTTTTTATGCAGACTTATGGAGAGAATGCATGCCAATTTGATGTTCAATTTAATTACGGTATCAAATGAAGTCCAGAAATTATAAAAATTGGCCAGATGGTTAATGATGATGACAATGACCTACACTATTGTTTTTGGAATTTTTCGACACTAAATAAATTTACTGTGAATTAAATGAACAGACAGGGTGATTTTCAATATTTAATTTTTAATAAATATCAAACCACAATTTTTCCAAGAACTAAAATTATCCTAGGCGGCTCTAATGATAAGAGACCTAGAAAAATTAACAGAACTTAATTTCACTGTGAAATGAATTAATTAAAACTAATTTAAGAAAATCACTCAACAATTTATTTAGGCCTCGATATGCGTGAAAATGCTATGAAATTTTTATGGTATGTTAAAAATGATGTCCTTAAGCTACTGTGAATTTTTGATGAATTTTGGAAGCACAACGAATTAACTATAAATCAAGAGGTGTCCCGGGGCAAAATATGTCAACAATTCACCAATTAATTCATTAATAATTCAAATGAACTTACAAAAAAATGACACGTGGACCAATAGACAGAGGACAAAATTTCCAACAAAATGCAATTTTAGAATTTCAAAATGATGTAAAATGCAACCTAGGGATGCGTGCAAACACAGGGGTGTAAATGCAATACATGAAATTAAAATTACAATAAGCAAATATGCAAACAGGGACTAAAATGCAATTACCTATAATGAGGGGGACTCTTGCTGCAAATTCTCCACAGGGCACGTGCTCCTCACGTGGGGTCTGCTTCACAGGGACCGCTTTGCAATTTTGGAAAGCTCCAGGGGCTTCTGTGCAATTTACCCAGGCCGCACATGCTCCTCACGTGGGCGGCCTAGGCTCGGAGGGCTGCGGTGGCTCGGAGCGAGGTTCGGGCTCTCTGGAGGTCCGGAATGAGGCTCGGAGTAGGCTCGAGTTGTCCGAGCCTAGGCTTGGGGCCAAGGCTCGGTCTTCGTCGATGTGGCGGGCTGCAGGACTTTGGATCAAGATCGATCCAAAGGTTGGCGATGGAGACGCGTGGCGATGTGAGGACCGTTCAGATCTGGGAGGCGATCGACGGTTAGGAACGGTCGCGTTGAGGGAACACGTGGCGATGTGAGGACCGTTCGATCGGGTGATCGAACGGCAGCTGCTCGTCCTCCCCGACGATCCTCCGCTGCCTGCGGAGGAGAAGGCGGGGCTCCGGCGGTCGGGCTGTAGCTCCGCCCGTCCTTCCTCGAGGTGCTGAAGCTCTCCGATTTGTCGGAGATAGCCCTGAAGCTTCGCGGCGTGGAGGCGGAGATGATGGTGGTCTCAGGAGCGTCGGAGAGTGCCCCGGTGTCTATGTCGATGAAGCTCGAGGGCGTCTCTGGCGAGCTTCCGTTCAGTGGGAAGCCAAGTACCTGCAAAGGGTTAGAAGAGATATCCGAGGCGTGCAAGTGCTCGTGGAGAGATGTAGATGGTCGGCGAGGCCTACGGTGTGAAGGAGGTGCGCTGGAGATGAGCTCCGGCCAAATGGCGGAGCTGTTGGTCGGAATAGTGCGAGAGGCGTCGTCGGAGTGTGTAGATGGGACAGCGGGGATGGGAGCTTCGACGCGAAGCTCGTCGAGGTGGATTGGAAGCGAGAAGGTGGCCGGTGGCGGCGAATAAAGTCGGAGAAATCGGAGAAAAATAGAAGAAAGATCGGACGATGGATGGAGGGATCTACCAGGGAAATGGAGCTCAGGTTTGAGCTCCAGGTCGTCGCTCGAAGGTCGGTAGGTGGCCTGAGCTCGCGCAGCTCGCGGATGGAGGCTGCAGCACGGCGGTGGCGGCCGTGGATCTCGCCGGAGTCGAATCCCCTTCTTCGCTCAACGATTCAACGAATTGCTGTCACCAATTGGTAGGTCGGAGCTCAAGGAAGCTCTCTGGAGTGGCGGATGGGGGTGAACATTGCCGGTGGCGACGTATTTATAAGGTGAAGGTGATGGGTTGGCTGGTGACGAGGCAAGGTTGGTGGTCGTCGTGGGGCGACTCTAGTGGAAGTGGTGGAGCGTGAGGTAGACGGCGAGGGAGAGGGACGAGTGGGTGACGTCGTGGGGGTGTCAGCGGTGGCAGAGGGAGGCTGTCGTGCAGCCGGAAATAGAAAGGGGGCGCCCCTCCCGCAAGGCAAGGGACGTGGGAGAGAGGGGCGCCCGGAGGTAGGAGACGAAGTCTCCACCGTTGGATCTTGTGATCCAACGGTGGGGATCAAGGGGGAGCTGGTCGGGTAGGATTAGATCTGGGGCGCGAAGATGATGAGCTGCGATGGAGCCACGTGGCGCGTTGTGGGCGAAGCGCGAGCGAGCGGCCTGGATAAGGAGATGATGGTGATCGAAGGGCCAAGACTCGCTAGAAGAGGGGCAGCTGTGATGAAAGATCAGATGAGCGATCCAGTGGTGAACACACCGCCACGTGGCGTGAGGGAACGATGGCGGCAACGAGCGGTGGAGATTAAGGGCGGGTCTGATCTGATGGCTAAGGATTTAAGCGTGCGTGGAAAAGGCTGGACCGTTGGATCTGAAGCGACATCCAACGGCTGCGGACGCAGGCGAGTGAGGCGAGGGGAAGCGGGCCGCGTGGCGCAACCAGAGGGCGCCACGTGGCCTGCTGTGAGTGGTTGAAGAAAAATACACTTGTAGAGAGAAGAGGGGACCGAATTTGGAAAAACTCAAAACATGAAAGTTGTAGATCTCGATGAGATCTACAAGTTTCTTGTTGACCAAAGACGGAGATGAGGTCAAATATGATATAAAAATACAAGGATACATAGATATACATAGATAGTATACAAAGTGGCCCAAAAACCCAACTTTCTCATACAAGCTCCAAATTCAATGAAATTAGTCTCATTTTAAAGGTCTTTTAATGTGTAGTATTCTAAAAGTAAGTAGACCTAATTCGGAGTTTGCATGAGGACTTTATGTGCATTCTAGTGTACAGGGGTTCTCAGGCTATATTGGCTATTTTACAAGGGGGATTTTAGCCCTTTTTCCCTATATTATTAACTAAGGAGTACATATTATAGAGAAGAGGTTATTTTAGTGCATGGGTATTTTACAGGAGATTTTTGGCTTCTTATTTAAATGCGAATGAGCTGGTAAACTGCATGAGTTATGAATGCATGCATGAATGCTATTTATGCAATATAAGGGGAAATATGCCTCTATTTTCTCGGGGACAAGGCTCTATTTTTGACTTTTGAAGTGATGAATCACAGATTCATCAGTAGTACCTCTACATGTTGACCCGAAGAAATTGGGAATTCATATGTTCACCAATGACAAAAGAGATGAAATTATGACACGAGTACATACGTCGTGGAACGTCTCTGTTGATTATAGGTGCCTGAATGCTACGACCAAGAAATATCACTTTCCCCTGCCTTTTATTGATCAAATTCTGGAGAGATTAGCAGGTAATGATTTCTTTTGTTTTCCTTACGGGTATTCTGGCTACAATCAAGAAGCTATCACCCTTGAAGATCAAGAAAAGATCACTTTACATGTCCTTTTATCACATGTGCATCCAAGCGCATGCCTTTTGGGTTTTGTATCGCCCCATGCACTTTTCAGCGGTACATGATTGCGGTATTTGCCGAGATGGTTGGAGATTCCCTTGAGGTCTTCATGGACGATTTCTCGATCCATGGTGATTCATTTGATTCTTGTTTATCACACTTAGATCGAGTTCTTCAGATGTGTAGGGAGGTAAATCTGGTACTCTCATGGGAAAAGAGTTATTTCATGGTCAAGGATGGTATCGTGTTGGGGCATGTCATCTCCAAAAAAGGAATGGGGGGTGATCCTGTCAAGGAAGATGTCATCAACAAACTTGATCCACCAACCAACATTAAGTCAGTCAGGTCATTTTTGGGGCACATTGGATTTTATAGAAGATTTATTCAGGATTTTTAAAAAAATGCTCGACCACTAAATGAGCTCTTAGGAAAATACATCGAGTTCTTTGCCAATCACAAGTGTCTTGAGGCCTTTGAGCTTCTTAAAAAGAAGATTTGGGTCTTGTTGATTCTATAGGTTCCTAATTGGTCTCTTCCCTTTGAGATCAAGACCGATGCTTTGGATTTTGCTATAGGAGCCATATTACGGCAGAGGCGAGATAAGATTCCGTTAGCTATTCACTACGCAAGCAAAGTTTTGGATCCAGCTCAGAGAAATTATACAATGACTGAAAAAGAAATTCTTGCTGTAGTTTGGTCTTTAGAGAAGTTTAGGTTTGTGATTTTAGGATCTAAGGTGACAATTTATATAGATCATTCAATCATTAGGTATCTCATGGAAAAGGACGTGAAGTCGTATATTCTTAGGTGGATATTATTACTACAAGAATTTCATTTGAAAATTAAGGATAAACCCGAAGTTAAGAATGTAGTGCTGATCATATTTCGAGGATTGAATAAAGGATTCTCATGATTCTATGCCTATTCGAGAGACCTTTCCAGATGATCTTATTTGTGTCGTAGATTCACTCCCGTGGTATGCCAACATGGTGAACTTTCTTTGTCATCAGGCAAGTTCCTCATGGTTGGACAAGGAGCACTACTGATCGACTCAAGTTGGATTCAAGGAAATGCCATTGGGAGGATCAATTCCTTTTCTTTGAAGAGCTGTATTGTGTTTGGAGAAGTTGTATTCCTTTGGAGGAGTAATTGAGCGTCCTCACATATTGTTATTCACTTGAAGCAAGAGGACACCATTCAGGAAAAAAGAGCCGTTCACAAGATATTATAGTGTGGTTTCTTCTTGCCGACCTTGTTTAGAGATGCAGCTGATTTTGTATGGTCGGGTCCTGTTTGTCAAAGAATGGGAGGGATTATTGGTTCTAGAGATGAGATGCACTTGTAAACTGTGACCTTTGTGATGTTTTTGATACTTGGGGCATTGATTTCATGGGTCCTTTCCCTAATAGCCAGGGATTTGAGTATATCTTGTTTGTGGTAGATTATAGGTCAAGATGGGTGGAGGTTGTACTAACCCGAACCAAAGATGGTAAGCCCGTACACAAATTTATTAAGGAACACATTATTTCACATTTCGGTGTACCTAAAGTGTTGATATCTGATGAAGGAAGCCATTTTGTGAATGGATTGATGAAATCATTAGCAAAAGACTATGGATTTCATCACAGAATAACAAGTCCTTACCATCCACAATCAAACGACATGGCAGAGGTTTCAAATAAGGAGGTGAAGAGCATTCTTCACAAGTTAGTCCATCTAGATAGGAAGAACTGGCCACAATTGTTGGACCAGGATCTGTGGGCTTACAAAACGGCTCACAAAACACCTCTTGGGACTTCACCTTTTCAGATGATTTAGGGCAAGCCATGCCATTTGCCCACTGAGTTAGTGCACAAATCTGAATGGGCAATTAAGAAAATAAATTGGAGTTGTCACTTAGGGAAATTGTAGAGACCTTGACCTAAATGAACTTGTGGAAATCCACAACAGAGCATATGACAACATCATGATCTATAAGGACAAAGTTAAGAAGTGGCATGATGTACATATTAGATGCAAGAACTTTGTCCCTAGATAGAAGGTATGGTTGTTTACTGCAAAGTTAAAAATTTTCCACGGGAAGCTTAAATCAAAATGGACACGCCCTTTTATTGTCAAGGAAGTACATGAGAATGGTAGTGTAGAAATTTCAGAGCTTTCAGAAAAAGTGACTTCTTTTTTGGCAAATGGGCAGTAACTTAAGCATTTTGTAGAATCTAACGAAAGGTTAACTTCCGTAGAGATGATCGACTTCATGTCTGTTGCTCCAATTCACATATAAGGCATGAGCGTGAAGCCAGATTCATATCAAAAGATCCAACATCAGCAGTTTCATATTCTTTTTGATCTTATTAATCCTCTTACTAACTTAGGCAATGACCGACCTAAGTATAAAGAAATTTTGACAGAATTTCTATTCTCCACAAGTCCCTCCTTTGTAGTTATTTCTCTGTCTTTATTTAGGTTATCCAAAACCTAAGTATAGGGGTTGGCCTTCTTTTCCTTGTAATTTTACTGACTTATTCTTTCTCATTAATACACCTATTTTATCTCAATTCTTGTACGCTCTTTATGCTTAGTTGAGCTATGGCTTCATATCACTTTATGCTATGAGGACATAGCAAAAGCTAAGTATGGGGTGGTTTGTCGTATATATTGCATATATAATTTAGCCATAGCTCATATTTTTAATTTTTCCTACTATTGAGTTTATGGGTATCCTATTACATTTATGAAAGTGAGTTTTGGATAAAAATAATTCAAAATAAATTTTTAAAATTATATATATATATATTGAACATATTTTCAAGTATTTTACATGGTTTGTGAAAATTCAGATTGTCTTGTTTGGAAAATCATTTTTGAAATACTTTGAAAAATCTATATCTATGTCACATTGTTTGCAAACAAACACTTCTTAAAAATCTTTCAACATTTAAGGGTGTAAATGTGATCAGCTAATCAACTTTATTTAAAAATCATGAAAAAAAATTTAAATCTTGATGTATCTCTTTGGTATGCTTGTTGAGTTTTAATGTTCTCAAAGGTAGTGGCGGTTCACCGAATAATCTTGTCTTTCCCTTTATAAGGTTGGACTGCCTTAGAGTCGTTCAGAGTTACGCATAGAGGAATGTCTCGATTTTAATTCGATATTTTGGAAGATCAAGTTGATAAGGAGTACTCTGAAAAGAGTGATGCCAATTGAGAAGGATGATCTATTGACAGAAGAATTGGATATGGAGGCTCACTTACCTTTTCTTGAGAATGTTCACTTGATGAATTCTTGCCTCTCTTGTAAGTTGGGTCATCCCTTTGCATCTAGTTTTTCTCTTTTAAGGAAAACCCAGAAATCTATTGCAGGATTTCGTGGTCTGATTCATCTTCCCATAATCATAGAGAATTTTGAGGTTTCCCATGCGGATATGGATATCACTTTTGAGGAAGAATGGCATCATCCTAGAAGAATAGATTTTCAAGTTGAGGAAGATCTATCTTATTCAAATTTTGAAGTGTTTTCCATTAGGAAGAAGTAGTTGAAACATAAGGCACCCTGTGATCTTAAACCTCAAAGAACCAATCTTGATTTCTAAGGAGCTGAAGTTTGTAGTGTTGTGTGGGGTATCTTAGTATGTTCTTCGTATTGTTGTCTTTGTTGTTATATTAAAGATACCCATTCTATTGTCCTTTTCTCATTAAATCAAATTCTTTTGTAAAATAATTTACTAGCTAAATTATTAATTGGTATCTTTCCATGACACATTTTTACTTTGCTCTCAAGTCTTGAGAAGATCTTTAATACTATGTTAGGAATCCTTAAACATAGTGTTATCATGTATTAATCATTAGTGTTTTAGACATAAAAATTCATACACCCTCCTAATTCAAATATATGCATGCTATATTTCATGCTTAATCTCTCTTACATGAATTTGACTTTGACCCACATGTACGACTGCGTTCATGATTGAGATGAGTCAAGATATCACTGAGGAAATTGGGATTAGAAGTTTGAGTTCCTCGATTTCTATGATGCTCGAGGATGGTATAAAATTAATGATTTCTTCATGAAACCTGAGAGTCAACATCTTAGCCACCATTGGACTTGTTCTCATGATATCTCTTGATCAAACCTAAAGTGCTAGGGTGTGATGACATTAATTAGTAAGTTGATTGGTGTGCACCAATCTTTTTGGTAAAAGTAGTGGAGCTAGCCAAAAACAATGAAAAGATAGAAATAGTGAAAGAAAATATCTCATTCTACAAAGTCAAATATCAAAGAGCTTCCACCGAAGTCAAGCACTCCCAACCATTTTCAAGTGTCAATTTGGACCACCTCTACTAAAACTAGGAGTCGGGCTAGAACCCAAAAAGGGTTCTACATCGTAAATGCTACAAGTATGGGTGTAGAACGTATATTAGATACTAAAAAAAAGGCACTCGCCGGTGTACTCCCATGAAAACAAGTGCAGACAACTCCAACTTCTCTTGATGGACACTCTGATTAACGAAAATCAAAATAAAAATTGTATTGCATATTGGCACTTGAGAGAATCCTGTTCCAATGAGAGGAAGAGAAAATAAATACACAACCCTATAACCTCCATTATCTAGCCTTCTATCTATCCCTTTAAAGTCTAACAAACTAAAGTGATGGTGGATTGAAGCAAGACTATATTTATTCCCTAGTGTTGAGGGTTGGGTGCTTAGGAGAGCTTCCAAGATTGGAATTTTTGGTGATGCCTTGATTCTACTCTCATGTTGTAGTCAACACTCTCATATTCCTTATATTTATGTATACTTTGAGAGTTTGACAATTAGAGGAGTTGAATTACTTTTGATTAATACTTGCATCAACTTAGAGTTTTGGGACTCCTACAACCTCGTGTTCTATATCCAATCAAGCCTTGTAACCTCATAAGCACAAGTCAGGGAATTCACTAATTAATCTAACCAATTCCTTATTCATTAGCTCGAGGATGAGATTAGCTAAAGTATGAGAGGGTGATAAATCCCAGATTTATCATCACTAATATCCATTATTAACTCCCTTAAGTTAAATCACAAGATTCAATAAGTAATTAACACTAATTACTAACTACTGTGTTGTAAATAATTAACACTAACTATTATATATTAATATGGTGTAATATTTGATTTATTTATTTCCTATTAAAAATCAAATAAAAAGAAGAATAAAATTGTATATAAACAAAATAATATAAAACAAATTTAAATTAAAAAAATAATAATCAAAGAAAAATATTTTATATTGTTTTTAATAGTATTTAGTTTTTATCTATGTATAGATTACCTTTGATCTCTTTTACTCCTACATGAAAGTTTTAGATCTCATTAGGATCTACAACTTTCATGCTCACGTCCTTTTCTAATTCGGCTTATAACTAATTCTTTTTTAATTATCAAAAAATTATTTAATCTCTTCAATTTTTATTTGGCCATATGGCGCTTCCTAAGATGCGTACATGGCCCGCTTTAGGTCAACCACCTGCTTCCATCTAGGCCATCTGATGCTTCTCGATTAAGAGCATCTTGGTCGCTGGTCTCCACCTTAATCTCAGGCTTAGATCTATTCTTCAAATCATATCTCTGCCACTTGATGCCGCCCACACCCCTGACCATCTGATCTTGATCAGACGGTTAATCTATCGTCCCTAACCTCCATCCATTTTTCTCAAACGTTGTAGCTTTTTATTTCATGGTAACTTCCTCCAATTTTGCCCAACTCCTTCCGCATCATATACTCGCGAAACGTCCACTAATCACTTCACTATTCATCACTAACATTTGTCAACCTCCTATCTCATTCGAATTACAGTTACCCAAATGGCGGGGATTGAAACTTCCATCTAAAACCTCTTATAACATCCATCATCTCATCTTTAAATATTCCTCCACTAGCCACCTTTACCGGCTATCCGAGATTTATGGACTTGCACTGTAGCTCTCTAACCTCCAGTGATAGCACGAGCGCCAGATATAGTGTTACGATGGACGTGCTTCTCCAGCGAGATACCTGGCTTTGTTTCCAAGCTAAAACCCAAGTTCGAGGTTGTTTGATCTGAGTTCCATATCTAGGAACTTCAAGCAAAGATCGTGAAGCTTCAAGCTTCACAAATCGGCTTAAGATTCAACTCGATTTACTCCATCTTCAACCCCTGATTTTAAGTAAAATTCTGATTATAAGTTCTTGCTGCTATTCTCATTTTTATCGTGTTTTTAATCTTCGTGAATCTAAAACCAGAACCTACCAATACCTTCACTATCGATCCATGTTTCACTAATATCTTCCCTCATTCTCAATCCATTTCTCCATTGTGTAGATCACTCCATTCCATCGTCAACTTCTACGTGACAGAGACTGACGGATATGGCGAGATTCTTAAGTGCATCATGGAAGCGTGAGGATCGCATCGTATGCAATCGTGAGCGACTAGTCGCACTAGTTGCTTGAGGCAGCAGAAATTAAAATTTTTTCATGTGACGAAACCACATTATCCAAGAACACTTATCGGATCATTTTGTTTAAACCACAAACAAGTATTAGGGTTACCTCTTGAAGTGTGGTTGCGATCTAGTCTCTAAGCGAAGAGACCTCCTGTCTCAAGTCCGATCCGTCGGAGGAGATGCTTGCAATCATGTTGATGAAACACGTACTTCTCGCAATTCATGTTAAAGCTCCAAGACACAGATCTCCTGATCTCGACAAATGAGATACGATGTCTTCTTCACGAGCAAGGCACGCCAAAGTAGACGAAGATCCACGAGCAAATGATCAAGCAGCATAACGATGATGTTGCGGCGATGGAGAATATCTCTAGGGCATCCATGGTAGACCACATGAGAAAGAGAGTGGGCGTGTAGAGAAAGAGAGAGAGAGAGAGAGAGAGAGAGAGAGAGAGTTGTTGCAAACTTGTAACCCATAGAAGAGAAAGGGTGCCTCTCCTTTTATAATATTTTGGAATCCATGGATCTCAGTCCACGGACAACACAAATCTAATTTCTTACATTGATTTGTTTTCTTTTAATGGACAATATTTTGTTGGTAAAAAACCAACAATAGTTAATTTAACTTAGATTAAATATATATTGATAAATCAAAATGATTTAATCCCAAATTAAATCAATCAAGCATAGAGATTATGGAATGAAGATTGCCTCCTTCCATATTATGGGATTTCGTGGCAATCTCATGTAATCTCATGACATCTCACGAGATTACATTATTGTAGTACACATTTTGTATAGTCTTGAGCTTTTGTAGAATATCACTATATATATACCATGTATGGATGTTAGCAAGTGCTATTTCAAGGAAATATTGGATTGACAGTATTCACACTTTACGGTTAACGCAATCAATAGATTTGCCTTAATACAACGATTTTATGGAAACATATTGTGTGTAAATCAGAGACCATCTTGTTTAAATATGACTTCAAAAAGGTTCTCAGGAATTTTGTAGCACATCAAACATAGTACCACATATAAAAATCTGGAAGTATAGTAGTAACTTATAAGTAGTAGAATCCACAACTAGTATAGGGCCACAATGTTATAGATTTATACTCATTAGACCATAATCACATCATTAAGACTAATTAAGCATGATTAGTGCTAATTACCCGTCATTAGTGATAATTAAGTGTCATTACTAAAAGTAGCACACATGGAGAGGAAATCAGGGGACACGTGTCATTATATAATAAGGACAAGTGTCAAAACCCAAGAGTACCATGTCTCATCATTCTAAGACGAACATTTGTCCTAGTGTAGCCTCATGCTTGTGCAACAAGTTATCTCATGCATGAGCCATGTGCCATGGTACATGGATGACAAGTGCTTGCCATGTGTCTTCATACATGGAAGAGAGGCAACATGTGTCTTAAAGCCTCTCTTATATGGTGACAAATGTCACACATGGCAAGGGGTTGGAGTCCTATATATTCCCAAGACCTCCCCATTCTACTCACTTCATTCCACACCCCTCTCACCACCTCAGAGGCACAAGGCCGTCGAGGTTGCTGGAGGAGCACGATAGGAGTTACAACGAAGCTCTGTTGGTGACTAAGAGCGCATTAGAAGCCGTAATGAAATTCTGTCCGCATCAAGCTGTAGTATTCAATTAAGACGGCTATAGGGGGGATTCACTAAAGAAGGAGATCTCGACTCGAGTTAGATATCGATCAGGTGAGGGATTCTCAGGCACTATTTCAAAGCAATAATCTTTAGTTTTTTATGCATGGTTTTGAATAGAAAGTATGCAATCGTGTTTTCTCAAGTGTTTACATATGAATTTCATGTAGTATACAGTTGATATGAAATCAGATCTTAGAACATATTTTAGATATCATTTCAACTGTTTTATCAAGATAGCATGTTTTCAAGCATATGGTTCTTTGTGGAAGACTAAACATAAATTTCACTAATTAGATTTGAGCTTTATATAAAAGAAACATGTTTGAAACGTTACTATGCCATATGTATCGGTTTTCATGTTCTTAATAGTTTCCAGTTGCAAGAATATGCATGCTATGCCAGATTGTTGTATGATCATGAATTAGAGCTATTATGAGCATGAATTAGTAAGAGTACGGATTGTAAGTGGCAAGAAAGGAACAGAATCAGAAAGTAAGCAC
Source organism: Ottelia alismoides (assembly GCA_037367405.1). Taxonomy (NCBI): domain Eukaryota; kingdom Viridiplantae; phylum Streptophyta; class Magnoliopsida; order Alismatales; family Hydrocharitaceae; genus Ottelia; species Ottelia alismoides. The sequence continues at coordinate 1,525,144 of JAZKJV010002299.1, read as the reverse complement.
CACGGTAGCTATTTTATACAAGTCATGAACTAGCCATTAGATATGGTGATGTCATTAGATATGACCCTGAAACCGCCATTGGATATGGCAAACCATTAGATATGGTATCAAGAGGACTTTGGGTCCGCATTCTGTATACATATAGGCTTTGGGCCATATGCAGGGTGTTTTTGGTCTTTGGGACCATCTACGTGTATGACTTAACTTTATTTCAGCGTTCATGAGTCGATAACTTAGCCACAGTGGTGATTAATGCAAACAGCTTGATAGTGATAATTATATTTCAGTTATCTTCTTTTGACGTAATTTCAGCGTTGCAAAACTAGCATGTTGTTATATGTTTACTGTCATAAAGTCTCTTTTTCAAGCTATTTCAAAGTATTTCGCAAAATTTTTGGCATGGTGCTCGTATTTCAATTTTTAGCTATATGTAAAAAGCTTGAGATCCATTCACTGGGTCTATGCTCGTAAACGAGTTTAGACTCATCTTGTTATGTTATAATTATGTACAGATCAACAGAATCATGACCTGAAGGAGAAAGGACTGCTTACACACTAGAAGGAGGTGGTGTTCGTTGTTTTTTTGTACTGTCTGTTGTTTTGTAAGGAGATGTAGTAGAGAACTTGTGTAAGACACTTCTTGGTAATGTGAACTTTAAATAGAATAGATGATATGTTTGATGAGATTACCATATATGCAAATTGAGGTAAATGAAGCAGAAAGACCTTTGTCGCGACACGTTCCGGTTAGCAGGACGGGTCGTGACAACTTGTGGTATCAGAACAAAGATTGTAGGACCTTGAGCAAGAATTATATTAGGAGTTAATCTATAGTATTGGAAGATAATTTAGTTATCATAATTTGATTTGAACTTAGAGGAAAATTGATGTTATAGTCTTGAGGATATCTGGAATCATTATTGGAGAATTTATGTTGATGAAGTATCTAATTGAGGATTTATTTTTATAGGAAACAATGGCAGCAAAGCAGCCATAAGCGACCACCCAAGGCCCTAGTCAGGAGAATAATAATAACAACAACAACGTGTATGACACGTTGACCTTGATGGCTCAAACACTAGGAGGCATGACTGCCCAGTCCGTTAAAAGACATGAATTCAAGTACCAATTGCCTTTTGAACATGTAAAGAAGCTGGGAGGAGAACCATTTGCAGGAGACACTGATCCAAATAAGGCAAGGGAATGGTTCAAGAATATGGAGAAGATATTTGCTTTAATGGATTGTACGGATGAACAGAAGTTGAAGTATAATATATTTTTACTGAAAGATAGCGCTGATGATTGGTGGACATCGGTGAAAATGAAATATCCGAACTCATCTCACATTACATGGGAGATCTTTGAGAAAGAGTTCAATGAAAAATATTACCCAAGGGTTTATCAGGAGGAGAAATGTAGGGAATTCCTATTCCTTACTCAGGGGAGCAATTTGTTTGATGAATATGAGAAGAAATTCACAGAACTTTCAAAGTTTACTGCTTCTCTGGTTGCAACAGAGGAAGAAAAGTGTAGATGTCTGGAAGATGGTATGCATATTGACTTAATGGAAATGGTTTCGGCCATGGGATATACTGATTATGCAAAATTAGTGGAGGCTGCTCGTAGGGCTAAACGAGTAGTGATAGAAAGAAGGAAATGCAATCATCACAGAAAGAAAAGGTTTGCAAATAGACCCCAATGGAGAGGAACCATGAACAAAGAACCACAAATAGCTGGGAATTCAAGGCAAGATAATAGGTCAGCTCTTAGAGTACAAGGGAATAAAATAAAAAGATTTACAATTGGGACTTCTGAAAACAGAACACTTTCTTTTCTATAATGTACAAACTGTGGAAAGTTTCATCCAGGAAGTTGCCGTAAGGGGACCGCTGTGTGTTATCAATGTGGCGATATGGGCCACATACGTTAGAATTGTCCCTCACTTGTCCAAGGCCGTCGGGTTCTGGGAAGACCAACACCAAATGAAAATCGTGATATCGTTATACGTCGTCCTCACCTGCAAGGGAACAAAATAAAAACAATACACAGAAAATATCAAACTAGAAAGAGGGAAAAGCTTTTGCTATGACCTTAGTGGAGGCCATATCTGCAGATGATGTTGTATCAGGTACCACTATTATTTTTGGTAAAAGTGCACATACTCTTATTGATTCTGGTACAAGTTATTATTTTATTTCACAAAGATTCTCCATATATGCTAATAATATAACAAGTACTATCAAGCCTGCTTTAGCAATTTCTTTGCCTAAGGGAGAACCAGAAACTATTAGGGATGTCCTTCGAAATTGTCTAGTTAAGATAAGGGAAAATTATATTGAAATAGACCTGATTCCTATGGAGATAAGAGAATTTGATGTTATCTTAGGAATGTATTGCTTAAGTACATATCATGCTCTTCTAGACTGTCATAAGAAGCATGTTACTTTTAGAAAACTAGGTGATGTCAAATTCACTTTCTATGGTGAAAGAATGATATATCCTACCCACGTCATCTCCTGTCTCTTAAACCAGAAGTTATTAAGGAAGGGATATTCCTCTTATGTTGCTTATGTGTTTAATACTAAGGCAAAAGCAGTCAGTTTAGGAAATATCTCTGTGGTGAAGGAGTTTCCAGAAGTGTTTCCAAATGAACTGCCAGGAGTTCCTCCTGATAGGGAAATTGAATTCACTATTAACCTCACTCTGGGTACAAATCCAATTGCCTTATCTCCTTATAGAATGGCCCCAGCTGAACTCAAAGAACTCAAAATCCAATTGCAGGAGTTGACAGATAAGGGATTTAAACAATCTAGTATGTCCCCATGTGGTTCTCCCATTCTTTGTCAAGAAGAAAGATGGTTCCATGAGACTTTGTATAGATTACAGAAAACTAAACAGAGTGACTGTCTGCAATAACTATCCTATGCCCAGAATTGATGACTTATTTGATCAACTGCAATGGGCTTCTACATTTTTAAGATAGATTTGAGATCAGGGTATCATCAGCTCAAAATTAGAGTTGAAGATGTTCCTAAGACTGCCTTTAGGACTCGTTATGGACATTACGAGTTCCTGGTAATGCCTTTTGGATTGACAAATGTCTCAGCTGCCTTTATGGACTTGATGAATAGGGTTTTCCGTCCATATCTACAGAAGTTCGTGATCGTATTTATTGATGATATTCTAGTATATTTAAAAACAGAGGAAGAACATAGAGAACACTTGAGAATTGTACTTCAAACTCTGAAGGAACACTGATTATATGCAAAGTTTAATAAATGTGAGTTTTGATTGAAGAAGGTTGCATTTCTAGGCCATGTCATATCTGGAGAAGGAATAGCAGTAGATCCATCAAAGATAGAAGCAGTTCTTAGATGGGAACGACCAATAAATGCATCAGAAATCCGAAGTTTTCTTGGATTAGCTGGGTATTATCGAAGATTTGTTGAAAACTTCTCTAGAATTGCCGCACCATTAACAAGATTAACTAGGAAAAATGTGAAGTATAGTTGGGACGAAGAATGCGAGAAGAGTTTTAAGGAACTCAAGAGTCGCCTCACCTCAGCACCTATACTTAGCCTTCCTTCAGGACAAGGTAATTATGTAATCTATAGCGATGCCTCAAGACAAGGGCTGGGATGCATCTTGATGCAGAATGATAAGGTGATTGCTTATGCTTCTAGACAACTAAAACAACATGAGTTAAATTACCCAAATCATGACCTTGAGTTAGCAGCTATAATGTTCGCCTTAAAGATCTAGAGACATTACCTATACGTAGAAACTTGTCAAATCTTTACGGATCATAAGAGCTTGAAATAAATTTTCTCTCAGAAGGAGTTGAATTTAAGGCAAAGAAGATTGTTAGAGCTAATCAAAGATTATGACTGTTCCATAGAATATCACCCGGGGAAAGCCAATGTCGTAGCTGATGCTCTCCGTCGAAAGTCTAAGGGTCAGCTATCCCACTTAAAAGTACAGTACCTACAGTTAGAAAAGTTACATGCAAAGTTAAACATAAATAGCTCTGGAGTCTTATTAGCATCCTTACAAGTGAGACCCATATTATATGATAATATTAAGGAAACACAAGTCCATGATTCTGAAATAATTAGAATGATTGAGAAGATTAAGGGAGGTGATGAAGCCGGGTATGCAATAGATGATCAAGGGGTTTTACTCTTTAAAGGAAGATTGTGTGTTCCGAATAAATCTGATATAAAAGACTGAGATTCTTGAGGAAGCACATAACTCCATGTATACTATGCACGCAGGAAGTACTAAGATGTATAGAACGCTTGAGAGTTACTATTGGTGGTGTGGTATGAAGAGAGATTGCAGAATATGTTTCTAGATGTCATATATGCCAACAAACTAAACTAGAGCGTTTGAGACCTGCGGGGTCATAACAACCACTTCCAATACCAAAATGGAAATAGGAACACATCACTATGGATTTTGTTATAGGATGTCCAAGGACCCGTCGAGGTCACGATGCAATATGGGTCATACTAGACAGGTTAACTAAATCTGCACATTTCTTAGCCATTAACATGACATACAGTCTAGACCGCTTGGGAAAGATCTTTGTTATTGAGATAGTTAGCCGTCGTGGGGCTCCTGTGTCAATTGTATCTCATAGAGATCCACGATTCACTTCCAAGCTTTGGCCAATCTTTCATAAAGCTATGGGAACAAAGTTAGAATTTAGTACAACCTTTCATCCTCCAACAGATGTCCAATTAGAACAGACTATCCAGACTCTAAAAGAGATGCTTAGAGATTGTGCACCAAGCTTTAAAGAATGCTGGGATGAACATCTCTCACTTATAGAGTTTGCACACAATAACAACTATCATGCTAGTATTGGGATGGCACCTTATGAAGCCTTATATGGTAGACCATGTAGAACACCTATCTGTTGGAGTGAGGTTGGAGAACAAAAATTGGTTCAACCTGAAGTAATGCAAAGTACAATAGAAAAAGTTGAGGAAATCAAGAGATGCTTGAAGGCAGCGTAAAGCAGACAGAAAAGTTCTGCAGATAAGCAAAGGAGAGACTTAGAATTTCAAGTGGGAGACCATGTGTTTCTGAAAGTATCTCCATGGAATGGCCTAATCAGGTTCGGGAAGAAAGGGAAACTAAGTCCAAGATATATTGGCCCTTACGAGATCACAGAGAGAATAGGAAGTGTGGCATATCATCTTCGACTTCCATCTGAACTAGCAAGGATACATGATGTCTTTCATGTCTCCACACTTCGGAAGTATATTCTAGATCCAACCCATATGATACAACCTCAATATATTAAATTGAAGGAAGATCTATCACACAAGGAGGTTCCTGTAGAAATTCTAGATTATAAAGTGCAAGAGCTTCATACAAAGAAGATTCCCTTAGTTAAAGTTTTATTGAGGAGTCACGCAATAGAAGAAGCCACATGGGAACGAGAGGAAGAAATGAGATCTCAATATCTTAACTTATTTTCTAACTAGCAAAGGTACTACAATTTCGAGGACGAAATTTATTTCAATTAGGGGAGAAATTGTAATACACGTTTTGTATAGTCTTGAGTTTTTGTAGAATATCACTATATATATACTATGTTTGGATGTTAGCAAGTTCTATTTCAAGGAAATATTGGATTGATAGTATTCACACTTTATGGTTAACACAGTCAATAGATTCGCCTTAATACAACGATTTTATGGAAACGTGTTGTGTGTAAATCAGAGACCATCTTCTATAAATATGACTTCAAAAAGGTTCTCAAAAATTCTGTAGCACATCAAACATAGTACCACATCTAAAAATCTTGAAGTATAGTAGTAGCTTATAAGTAGTAGAATCCACTACTAGTATAGGGCCACAATGTTGTAGATTTATAATCATTAGACCATAATCACATCATTAAGACTAATTAAGCATGATTAGTGCTAATTACCCATCATTAGTGATAATTAAGTGTAATTAGTAAAAGTGGGACACGGAGAGGAAATCAGGGGACACGTGTCATTATATATTCAGGACAAGTGTCAAAATCCAAGAGTACCATGTGTCATCATTCTAAGACTAACATGTGTCCTAGTGTAGCCTCATGCTTGTGCAACAAGTTATCTCATGCACGAGCCATGTGTCATGGTACATGGATGACAAGTGCTTGCCATGTGTCTTCATACATGGAAGAGAGGCAACATGTGTCTTAAAGCCTCTCTTATATGCTGACAAATGTCACACATGGCAAGGGGTTGGAGGCCTATATATACCGAAGACCTCCCCATTCTACTCACTTCATTCCACACCCCTCTCACCACCTTAGAGCCACAAGGCCATCGAGGTTGCTGGAGGAGCACCATAGGAGTTACGGCGAAGCTCTGTCGGTGACCAAGAGCGCATTAGAAGCCGTAACGAAGTTCTGTCCGCATCAAGCCGTAGTATTCAATCTAAGACGACTATAGGGGGGGATTCACTAAAGCATTTAAATATGTATTTCATGTAGTATACAGTTGATATGAAATCAGATCTTAGAACGTATTTCAGATATCGTTTCAACTGTTTTTTCACGATAGCATGTTTTTAAGCATATGGTTCTTTGTGGAAGACTAAACATAAATTTCACTAATTAGATTTGAGCTTTATATAAAAGAAACATGTTTGAACAGTCACTATGCCATATGTATCGGTTTTCATGTTCTTAATAGTTTCCAGTTGCAATAATATGCATGCTATGCCAGATTGTTATATGATCATAAATTAGAGCTGTTATGAGCATGAATTAGTAAGAGTACGGATTGTAAGTGGCAAGAAAAGAATCAGAATCAGAAAGTAAGCACCACAGTAGCTATTTTATACAAGTCATGAACTAGCTATTAGATATGGTGATGTGATTAGATATGATCCTGAAACCACCATTAGATATGGCAAACCATTAGATATGGTATCAAGAGGACTTTGGTCTGCATTCTGTATATATATAGGATTTGGGCCATATGCAGGGCATTTTTGGTCTTTGGGATCATCTACGCATATGACTTAGCTTTGTTTCAGCGTTCATGAGTCAATGACTTAGCCACAATGGTGATTAATGCAAACTGCTTGATAGTGATAATTATGTTTCAGTTATCTTCTTTTGAAGTAATTTCAGCGTTGCAAAACTAGCATGTTGTTATATGTTTACTGTCATAAAGTCTCTTTTTCAAGCTATTTCAAAGTATTTAGCAAAATTTTTGGTATGGTGCTCATATATCAATTTTTAGCTATATGTAAAAAGCTTGAGATCCATTCACTGGGTTTATGCTCGTAAACCAGTTTAGACTCATCCCGTTATATTATAATTATGTATAGATCAACAGAATCATGACCTGAAGGAGAAAGGACTGCTTACACACTAGAAGGAGGTGGTGTTCGTTATTTTTTTATACTGTCTGTTGTTTTATATGGAGATGTAATAGAGAACTTGTGTAAGACACTTCTTGGTAATGTGAACTTTAAATACAATGGATGATATGTTTGATGAGATTCACATGTGTAAATTGAGGTAAATGAAGAAGAAAGACCTCTGTCGCGGCACGTTCCAGTTAGCGGGGCGGGTCGTGACAACTATCACATGAAAATCTCCAAGATTTACAACAACGTTTGTTGTAAATTACTCTAAAAAAATATTTCCTAATTATTTATGAATATTGAAATCTTGTCATTGGAAAATTGTGAATCACATTTACAACCCAAAATAAATTGTGAATTAAATTTCAAATTAATTGTCCAATGTGTATCCAATTCACATCAACATTTAACTAACAAATGTAAATTACAAAAGCTCTCTCTTATATATTATAAATCACATTTATAATATATATGACTAATATGGATATTGCTATCCATATTATTCATATCCATGATAATTAAATCACATTTAATTATCTTGGATCTCTATTCTCATGTTCCTAAATAATATGAATCACATTCACATTATTCACATCTTTGAAAATTAAATCACATTTAATTATCTAAGATAACTCTCCTTATATTATGAATCAAATTCATATTATTCATGATAATTAAATCACATTTAATTATCCATTTTCTCAATGCTCGGATACTTATATCAACAATGAAATTATCCTGAACTCTTTTAAGGATAATGCGCTTTCTTTGCGAATACTTGGAGAAAAGGACATGGAAATTGTATTGTTCCACATATAGTGACTTGAATATTGAGATCATATCTCAAATCTAGATCTCGGGCCTCCCATAGATGCTTGATTAAATCAAGATCGCAAATCTAATCTTCTCATTGCATCTGAATCACATTCAGAACAATGTCCAACAATTGCACCAAGATCAAATTACTTCTCTACTGAGAGGAGTCACTAAAATCCAGACCTGTTTCATCACTCCCTAGGAATGGAAGCGTCATGGTTATACAATCGTTTATGATCACATCACCCTCAAGTATTCCCAACACCTGTACATCCTGCATACTGGAAGACCTAGAATAAACCTGAAGCATTAGATCAATTTTCTACTGTCTACTTCAGGCTTTTATCAGTAGGTTTCTCATTTGATCATTAGCAGTTGGTATCGATAATATACTTTCCAAAAGTATATATCAAACCAACAAATTCAGTCAAGCTTCTAAAGCGAGACGATCGTGCATGGAATTTGATTCTTCCCAATATCTCATGAGTGAGCTCATGTCTTCCGGTTTAGAAGATGAACCTGTATGATCCCTTTGAGAGATCGTATTACTCATATGCCCTTACATGCACACCAACATGTCGGTATATATACCTTGATTAAGTCATCAACCTATTGGTCTGCCAAATGTACATACTCAGACATATAGTAACACATCTGTCTCTGGTCAAAAGATGTGTGCCTATATCGTGACAACATACGACATAGGACTTTGGTTATCTCGATCTCATTAGGTCAACTCTTTGACCTAACTTAGCTAACACCTCCGAATCTCTATTCCTATGTAGAGGACCTGCATCAAGAGGCCGGTTAGATATCAACCTTCAGAGAGAGGATTGCTATCTCCTCCTTAAGTTGGAGATCATCTCTTAATAATCATTTGACGGTGCTTGATGAGTCCTCAATCTAAATCTTTATATATTCATCCAAGCACCAGCCTCTATGATTCAATTACTGCAAGAGTTGTATGATCATTAAGATGGTCAAGGTACATATCCGTATTTGTACTAAGGGACCTATTATGCGGATTAGTTGTTCTTCATTTCATATCAAGGAATGATATTTGCAATAACGTTTATTGCAAAATGGCTCGCCGTGGGCTCGCATGTCCAACAACCTCCCACTAGCCCAAAGAGCCATTAATGGGCCAATCATTTAAACCTGCACTCATGTGACAATCATAGGCTATTTAGAAAATAGTTAGGTAAGCTGATCAGTCACTCCATTCCCACAAGACTATGCCAAGTCCTTTTACGACACTTGCATGTCTCCTAGTAAGAGTGCTTGCATCCATTGCGAATGTTGCATCTTATGCAACCAATACTCAATCTAGTCAGTTATAGTGTCCCTGACACTATAGCTTAATTATTATAACCAGTATTTCTATAATCCTTATTAGAATACCCTTATTCTTGGAGATCTCTATCTCATAAGATATCTACAATTAAGACCCTTATAGATCACTATCTTACAATGTCTTAAACTTTTGAAGACAAGACTTTGAGATCATTATCACTAAGTTTCATCATCTTTGAAGATATTGTATTACTGTAATAAAGTTTTTTATGTCCATATTAGGATTAGTAACAATTTACAATTCCCACTGCATGGTAACGTCTGGCTTTTGTACACATTTAGTATACACTTGACTTCTCGTAACTGATGCACAAGGGCAAGCAACTCTAGCATTCACTCCCTCAACTCTTTGAGGTGCTATCCCTTCAGATAGGTCAGTACCATATCTTAAGGGAAGGAAGCCTTTCTTGGAATTTCCCAGAAAATTGAACATATCCAAGGTGTATTGTTAATGTGACGGTCCTAATACCCTTTTCTCTTTAGTTTTGAACACCTTCAGAATTAAGATCCAAGAGGTATCATTTGAGATCATTTCTCAAGGTATGGAATTACCAGATCATAAAACACTTGTCATCATACTTATATCATTCTAAATGATTATGATATCATCTACATTTAGCACGATGAACACAAATGCACTCCCATTAAGCCTCACATGGTTCATCAAGATTCTACCTGAAATCATAACATTTATAATTTCATAAAATCTTATGTTCCAGCTACAAGAAGCTTATTTGAGTCTATAGATGGGTTCTTTAGCTTGCAGACCTTGCTTTCATCAATCATGAAGCCCTGGGGCTACTTCATGTGAATATCCTCAAAGAGGTATTCATATAGGAATACAATCTTGACTTACATCTTGAAGATGTTATAGTCAAGTTATGTATCTATAGTTAGCAATATTCTGATGGGTATAAGCATGGTTACCGAAGATCAAGTCTCATCGCAAGAGATGTCTTCTCTTCTGTGTGTAGCTCATGTCTACGAACCGTGCTTTGAAGGTCTCTACCTTCTCATCAGGTTCCCTCTTTCTCTTGGAGATCCATTCACACCTTTATGGGTCTTACCCATATAGGTGGATCCTCGAGGGTCCATATACAACACTTGCATAGAAGGTCTACTTTAGACTTTACTGCTAACATCCATCTTTCCATGTCATGATCTTCAGAAGCTTCATCATATGAAGTAAGCTCATGTCAGATTTAACTAACACATGGAATACATCCTCAAACTCATTTGAAGAGGTATTAGTGTTTCATCATTAATTGTCCTTTTAGTTTCCGATTTCAGGAGCCTCATTATCATCTCAAGATTCAATGAGTTCCTTTACTTCATTTTCATCTTTATTCTAAAGCATATCAATCCTCTAAGAATCACTTTCTCAGAGATGAGATCTTTTAAGAATCACAATGTCATAAAGTAGGTATCCAATACCATCCTTTATTTTCCTAATGAAGTAGCACTCTCTAGTGCTCGATTCCAGCTTGCTTGCATGGAATCTTATTAAGGATATGTAATGTAGTCTCTAATACATATATACTAGGAATCTAAGAGGAAATTATGCTAAAAATCATCATTGATCAAATCATATCACACATGATCCAATTGTATCTCTCTACCACTCTATTGGGTTTAGGTGCATTAGGAGGAGTGAGATAGAAATGATTTCATATTTCCATAAGGTATTCCATGAATTCATCTAATAGGTACTTGCTAACTTGGTTAGATGAAATTCATTTAATCTTCCTTCAACCTTTTGTTCTAAACCAAAATTGTAAAATCTTTGAACATTTCAAAGGTTTCTTAGGTGAAGAGAAGAAATCTCATATCATACATAATCATCAATATATATCACTTATCTACAATGTTCATTATGATATAGATGATCCACATACATCAATATGTATGAGATCCTGAATACCTTGACATCTTACACCTTTCCCAAAGAAGAGTGTATTGAACATTTTACTTTGAATACAATATTCACAAGTATGTAAGATTTGAAATTTTTACACATTTTACAGTTTCATCTGTTACTTGTCTATTGATTACATCAACATACATATGTCCAAAACTTGATGCCAGATCATTGTCAATTGATCTTCATCCTCCTATTGATCTTTAAAGGTTTTAATTTTTCAATATTAGAAGTCTTAATGAACCATTCATTAATTTTCTAATTTTAACAGAGTCCTCCAGATGTCATATCACTATATGAAATATATTCATCATAACGTTTTATGATAGGTCTATTCCAGAATTCATATTTATTTCTAACATTTAAAAATAAACTATGAGTGTATTCTTATATCTAGGCCATAGAGATATTCTCTAAGACTAAGGGCTCTCCCACTGAAAATATGAAGTACATTTATCCAATAGAGATTTTTGCAACAATTGCATCAATATCCATGTAGATGACTATCAAACCTTAAGATCAAATTTTCCAGTCTTCTAAAACATATGCAACCAGTTGTAAGTGCTATTAGAAGATTGAGATACAATTATCATACTTTATCTTATCAAATAAGTAAGAGATTATTCTGATGCTCTATCTGAGTCCTTCACTAAGGATTCTAGACAGACTTGATAGTCATACTATCAACATATCAACTTATTGCAGTATTTGGCATTCATCCAACTCTTAGGATGTCATATCGAAGCCATAGAAGTAAGGTCAATTCTTTGACTATCCTTCTCATCTTGGGTTTGATCCATTCTTCCACTATGCTCCCTTTATCTATAAACAAACATTGCTTAAGACTAAGGATCCCTTATGCTAAATTCAAAAGAATTCAATGTAAGAGCATTTCAACATTTATACATGCTTCATTAAATCATACAATATGAATATTATGAGGCTTCATGAATGACTAGAATATAAACAATAGAATGATGACACTCATCATGTCTACATCCATCTAGACTCTTAAAACATTAGTTCAGGTAGGTATTCAAACATTTTGAATACATCATCTCTTATGAAGACACCATTCTGCATGATGCAGTGAACCATGTCATTCATGATAAATGTCAAGAGCACATATGTATGCCAGAATATCTTCTTTTATAAGGATTATTTGACAATTACGATCATCATCGACATGTCACTTCCAAAGTACATTCGGTGAGAGATCAAGACTATAGTAACATAAAAAACCCTAGGTTGTTGTCCTCCTATCTAATTAATTATCATTCCTCATTATTATGAGGAAACTTGCACATTGCAACCACATACAATATGTGTCCAACTGCAAGTCTAACTTGTTGATCATGGATCCAATCCATGATATTTACTAGTTATTATTGAGTATAAAATTGAGTGGGTTTAATGAATGATTATCTGAAATAAGAAATTTGCATAAGTGTATATATTACATATACATATATTACTTTGATTCAGGAGTTTTTATATCAAAGTTGTCTTGCCTTGTCAACAATGAAAGTTCGTTCCCTTCATCACTTTCAATGTAAGAGATATACTTACCATTATATCTCAAGAAAGATCTACAATCTCATTCATTATCTTTGTTACATCCCAATAACATGAGAACCTGTAACTTGGATAAAAAGAAGAGGGAACACATTCCGCCTTGCAAGTCCAACTTGCATCTCCCAATTCGGTCCTTAACACCTGGACCCACCACCCCTAAGGTGATGTTGACCCATCATTAATTGAACCAACCATCAATAGGAATACTACTCGCTATGTGCAATCCAATATCGCCCCAATAATATGAGCACCCTATACTGGGGTCACCACGCATACGTCCTTACTCTTTCGAGAAGCGAAGAGCCCGATCCAAATTGATTGTATGCTGGAGCTATCACATCGTACAGGCGTCTCCTACATACAATATCTGACGACGGAACCCTTCGCCTTGACGGGAGACCATGGATGTCACTTACGTGATCCTCCATATCACGTTCAAATTCTAATCAATTATCATGAATCACATTGACATAATTATTTCTTCCAAGGGAAATAACAACTCTATTCATAATTGAGTGTTATACTTTTAGTTGGATTCCAATAAATCTAATCATATTAAATTAATGTTCCAATTAATATCCAACAAATATTTTTTGTTGTTACTTGAAATATGGTATTATCTCAAATAGGTATTATTTCGAATTTTAATAATTAGAAATACATCATAATTTCTTAAGCATTATACCAACCCTACCCATTGTTATGGCCAGTACCGACGGGAGTGGGACAGACCGCACACGGTGTAACCTGCTACCCCAACGCTCCCCGACTAGACACAATATCCGCCTCGAGAAATGATAATGTAAAATATATCACTTTGTACTTGAGATGACCATCGATTTTTCAACCAAAGTTATACCATATAATAATAATCAAAACAATTTTTATTAACATTATAATATGATTTGCTAAACAAATCCCAAATCTTATTCAAGGAACATGTTTGTTGGAATGTAGATCTTGTAGATCATGTAACCTATTTGTGATCCAGATCACATCTAATCAATTATTGGTTAAGGCAATGTCATTTATGAAAATAATTATCATAAAATATTTCACAAATATTTATGCATAATTATTCCAAGAAATCAAACAATTTAATTTCACTAATTGATTAAATAACAATCACAAGGTTCTTGATTAGGAAAGTAATTTTCAACAATGACCCTAACTTACTAAAATTATCATATCTCAATCAATTTAAATCCAAATTAAGCAAAATAAGTTTCTAAAGTATGCTAATTTGATTTACAACAGAACCTTTGTTTGCATGCATTTCAAGGTGTTTCAAATCCTCATTAATATCGTAATTACATTAAGATTCGCATTCCACGAAACTGTGTATACATGTTCACTAAAATGATCATATCTGGAGCATACAGAATCCAAATTACATAAACTCATATCCTACGGATTCCTTGTTTAATGGGGAACAAAATACAATTATTATTTTCTTATTTAAACAATTTAAACAGGGACGAAAATAATCTCAAAATAGAGATGCGAAAATGAAATGCGAGAAAACTTTCACAAACCCTAACGAACCCTAGTCATCCTTGGTTTATGGATCGCATCCAAAACCTTTGACCTAAAGATATGATACCACTTGAAGGATATGGAGAGATCCTTAACTGCATCATAGAAGCATGGGGATCGTATTGTATGCAATCATGAGCGACTAATCGCACTAGTTGCTCGAGGCAACGGAAACTAAAATTTTTTCATGTGACGAGACCACACGATCCAAGAACACTTCTCTAATCATTTTTTCTAAAACACAAACAAGTATTAGGGTTACCTCTTGAAGTGTGGTTGTAATTGAGTCTCTAAACGAAGAGAATTCCTATCTCAAGTCCGATCCATCGGAGGAGACGCTTGTGTGAGTGTTGATGAAACATGTGCTTCTTGCAATCCATGTTGAAGATCCAAGCCACGGATCTCCTAATCTCGAAAAACGAGATATGACATCTTCTTCACGAGCAAGGCATGCCGAATTAGACGGAGATCCACGAGCAAACAATCAGGCATCATAACGACGTCGCTGCGACGATGGAGAATCTCTCTAGAGCATCCATGGTGGACGACCACATGAGTGAGAGGGAGAGTGGGCGTGTAGAGAGAAAGAGAGAGAGAGAGAGAGAGAGAGAGAGAGTTGTTGCAAACTTGTAATCCTCATAAGAGCAAGGTTGCATCTCCTTTTATAATGTTTCAGGATCCATGGATCTCAATCCAAGGACAACACAAATCCAATGGCTTACATTGATTTGTGTTTCTTTTAGTGGCCAAGATTTTGTTGGTAAAAAATCAACAACAATTAATTTAATTTAGATTAAATATATATTGAGAAATCAATATGATTTAATCTAAAATTAAATCAATCAAGCATAGAGATTATGGAAGGAAAATTTTCTCCTTCCAAAATATGGGATTTGGTGGCAATCTCATGTAATCTCATGATATCTCATGAGATTACATTATTCCATGGAAATCTCCAAGATTTACAACAACACTTTTTGTAATTTATTCTACAAAAATAATTCATAATTATTTTACGAATATTGTAATCTTACCATTGGAAAATTATGAATAACATTCACAACCCAAAATAAAATGTGAATTACATTTTCAATTAATTGTCCAATGTGATTCCAATTCACATCAACATTTAATTAACAAATGTAAATTACAAGTAGCTCTCTCTTTTATATTATAAATCACATTTATAATATATATGACTAATATGGATATTACTATCCACATTATTCATATCCATGATAATTAAATCACTTTTAATCATCTTGGATCTTTATTCTCATGTGCCCAAATAATATGAATCACATTCACATTATTCACATCTTTGATAATTAAATTACATTTAATTATCTAAGATAACTCTCCTTATAATATGAATCAAATTCATATTATTCACAATAATTAAATAACAATAATTATCCACTTTCTCAGTGCTCGGATACTTATATCAACAATGAAATTATCCTGAACTCTTTCAAGGATAATGCGCTTTCTCCGCGGATACTTGGAGATAAAGACAAGGCGATTGTAATTTTCCATGTATAGTGACTTGGATATTGAGATCATATCTCAAATCTAGATCTCGGGCCTCCCATAGATGCTTGATTAAATCAAGATCGCAAATCTAATCTTGTCATCGCATCTGAATCACATTCAGATTAATGTCCAACATTTGGACCAAGATCAGATTACTTCTCTACCGAGAGGAGTCACTAAAATCCAGATATGTTTCATCACTCCCTAGGAATGGAAGCGTCATGGTTATACAATCATTTATGATCACATCACCCTCACATATTCCCAACACCTGTACCTCCTGCATACTAGAAGACTCCGAATAAACCTGAAGCATTAGATCACTTTCTACTGTCAACTTCAGGAATTTATCAGTAAGTTTCTCATTTGATCATTAGGAGTCGGTATCGATCATAAACTTTCCAAAATCATATATCATACCTAGGTGTTGATCATATACTTTCCAAAAGTATATATCAAACCTACGAATTCAATCAAACTTCCAAAGAGAGACGACCGTGCATGGAATTTGATTCTTCCCAATATCTCATGAGTGAGCTCATGTCTTCCGATTCAGTAGATGAAACTTTATGATCCATTTGAGAGATCATATTACTCATATGCCCTTAGATGCACACCAACGTGCCGGTCTACAGACCTTGATTAGGTCATCAACCTATTGGTCTGTCAAATGTACATACTCAGACATAAAGTAACACATCTGTCTCCGGTTAGAGGATTAATGAATCTGTGATTCATCACACTAAAAGTCGAAAATAGAACTTTGTTCCTAGTAATTAGACGCATATTTTCACTTATATTGCATAATTAGCATTCATACATGCAAGCATAATATCTGCATTTTAGCATTCATATTTGCATAAAATAAGAAGTCAATTTCACTTGTAAATATTCACCTGTATATTAGATACAATACCTTATTTGTATATATTTTATACTAACTCCGAATCTAATAAAACCAACTCCATAATGTATATATTACTGACACTAATTAAAGAAAAATATCAAAAAAAATAATAACTTGTAAAATTGACCAATAAAACCCCAATCCAAATTTGAAGCTGTGAACCTTAGAATACACATATCTCTCTCATATAGTGTCAGATTGAGGTCTACTCACTTTTAACATAATAAACTTTCAAAGACCTTCGAAACAAGACCAATTTCATTAAAATCAGAGCTCGTATGCAAAACATGGGTTTTGGGCCCCTTTTGTATATTGTACAAATTGACCGTTTTGCCCTTGTATTTTACCATTTTATTTTCTTAATTGTTAAAAATCCAAAAAAAATTATATTAAGTTGTAAATATTCTTCTCATATTTTCTCTATTTTTATTTAAATTTTTCTCTCTTTTAAAAATGACAAAAAAATTACAAAAGATAAAATGCGGTATTTTATATCTATAATGTACCACTCAAAAATAAATTTTGTACAGATGATCTCATTTGATTTTTGGCCCTTCACGAAAGTTGTAGATCTCGTCGAGACGAGCAACTTTTGTGTTGACCACTTTTTGATTTAATCACTTTTGTTATTTCCTTTTGATTTTCTGTACATTTAATTTTTGAATTTTCTGGGAGCGACATGTGGCAGCTCCTCGAGCCGCCACGTGTCTCCCCATCTTTTTTATTATTATATTAATTTCGGATTTATCTTATTATTTTCGGATTTATTATTTATTACTATTTTACTATTGATATTTTAATTATTTTTAGTAGCCTATTATATTATTATATTATTTTATTTATTTTATCCCCTTTTACCTCTTCTCCCTTACTTGTCTTCCACTCCAAGCCACATTTTCTCCATTCTCTCCACAACTCCATTCTCACCACCTCTACTCCAACTTCCCTCTCCTCTTCCTTTATATTCACATCATCCTCCACCATTTTTTCCATCCACCATTCTTGAGAGAAAGAGAGCCCCGAGCCACCTTTGATGTGTCATTGGTGACAACTATGGCGCAGTAGGTCGAGCGACGACAAGGCTTAGGTGAGATCCGTGGAGCACCGCCCACGTAGCAGCAGTTTCTCTAAAACTGCTGCCAAGCTTCGGAGACCTTTATCTCCTCGAGGCCACGATGGAAGCCGCATTCTGTGGCTCCACAATCCGGCGAATCGCATGTAAGTAATCCCTCTCTTTTTCCTTGTTATTTTTTTATCTAACAAAATTATCTTCTTGTTGATCACCATCACATAACTAAAAAATTTTCACACTCCATCATCATATACCACCACAATCACAATCACCATCACAAACACACCACTTCATTTCCATCATTTCATTTTTTTATTTCTGTTAAAAAAATTACAAAAAAATGCAAAAACAAAAACAACAAAAAAATAAAAAGACGGGTGCAACGGCCTTGGACGGCAGCCGACGCCGCCCTCGCGGCCCTCCAGCCTCCAGCCCCGCATCGTCCATCTGCCACTCCCCCAGTGGCGGCTAAACACCACATCAATGGCTGTAGCAGCGAGCGAGCCCGTGCACCATCCGCTGCCTTTGACGGCAGCCCCCCTTGCACGACGCCAACCAGCCGCTCGCGCGCCCTCCGCCCAGTCGTGCACTGCCCTCGCCCCTCTGCCGGTAGGCCACCAGCCCCGCTCAGGCGGCCCACACCGCACCGCAAATTCTCCTACAACAGCGCGCCTCCCTTCGCCCCGACCGTGCTTCAACTGCGCCACCACCGTCCAGATCCACTCTCGCGCGCCACCGGCCGGTCATCCCCGCGTCGCCTTGGAGCGCCGTCGCCCCCCGCCCCCTGCTCCAGCCGTGGCAAGCCAGCCCCGCGCGTCCCCGCCACCGATCGTCGCCAATCCGCGCGCGTCGATCCGCCTTGCCGCGCGACGGCCGCCGTCCTCCCCCTCCGCTCCAGCCAGCGAGCCGCTCGCCCCGCCAGCCGTTCGCGCCGCCCACACGTGGCGTGCGTCACCGTCAACCCGTCCCAGTCCCCCGCGCGCGCCGCATAACCACCGCGCGGCGCTGTTGCCTCTGCCTCGCCGCACTCATCTAGGCCGCGCGTCGCCCGCCGTGCCGCCCTCAAGCCCTAGCCGCCTCCTTGGTGTGGTGTGAGCGGATGCCCTAGCTTGCGGACTAAGAAAAATAGAAGGTTCATTTTCCCTTTTTTTTATTTTGCAGAAATTACAATATCATCCTTTCAAGTTTATTTAATTGCAAAAGAGTCCCTGTCTATATTTCAACTTATTCAGCTTTCATTTTGTATTGCAAAAACACCCCTGTCTTTGAGTCTTAATTTGGACATATTTCTAGCATCATTTTATTCAATCAAAAATATCATTTTGTAGAGAAACTAATTCTTTATCTTGTGGCTATTTATTTACATTTTTGTGAGCATTAGATTATTTATTAAAAATTAGAGATTGAAAATCAAAGATATTTTTCCCATTTACACTCTGAAATTCGCACAGTCATATTTATTGCTCCAAAAATTATGAAAAAATTGTGAATGATGCCTCTTAGTGTGCTTTGATAACAGTCCAAATTTCGTCTAATTAGTTGTCTTGTGCATAAATTAAATTCTAGGGTAATTTCTGTAAATGATTTTTAGTTAAATCCACGAATAACATTTTTGAGAAATTTCAAATCTCCTGAATTCCTTATTGCAAAATTTATTTGTGATAAATCTCCTGGATTAAATACCGACAGTCGGTCTATTTTCAGTAAAATATCCACAAAAAAATCAAAAAGTGTCAGAAAATTCTAAAAAAAATCATGTAGCTTAATTTCATCATTTTTAACTTCCAGTAAAATTTTCATAATTTTTGCATATAATTTGGACGAAAAATTACATACAAATCCCAAAAAAGCTTGCATTTTTTATTTGTGCATTTTAAACCCAAAAATTCCAAAAAAATACATTTTGCATTCATCATTGGATTATGTTTATAGGAAGAATATAACTTGGTCGATTTGAATTAATTTGACATCAAAGATTAATTTGGCTAAGTGATCGTTTTCTTAATAACTAGTTCATTCATATTCTGCATTTGGTATTTTTTATTGCATAAAAAATCACAAAAAATCCCGCTTGGAAAACCACGATCTAATCCATTTAATATGATCCCAAGTTGTTCCTTTGCCTCCTTGAGTCGACCCTGGGGCTTGTCCAGGCTAAATAAACATAAAACCGCATATTAATTCATTCGACGATTAATCGAGTAGTGCGGTTAATTTTTGATCGACGCGGATCTATCCGACAGCAACGAAATAGTCAATCCGACAACATTAGAAAGGGTCATCTGTGTCCGTCAAATGGCACCATTGCCGAGGAGGCAAATGGCTTAGGATCACTTTAGGATATTAGATTTACGTTTTCCAGTCACTCGGGTAGTCTGACCCCTGAGACGTATTGTAATTATCCATTTTTTCTTAATTATTTTTCTGATCATTTCTGTATATATTTTGATATCTATTTCTAACATTTTTGTTTCTTTTTGTGCGAGGGCCCGGTGGACATGGAGCGGCTTTCTTGAAGTCGACACATCTCGAAGTGCATCGAAGGCCGACGATTCTTAGATCAAGTCGGTCGTTGGACGTCAAAAAGATTTTTGTAACTTAAAAAAAATTGTTTGCATTTACAGCGGTTCCTGTTAGGGTTCTCGCGCGTATAAACATAGTGGAACCGTGTCCCCGTCTGTTGTATGGATTGAATTTTTAGAATAGGCTTGCACTAGCGGCTCCTCGAGCCACTCTAGGTTTTGCTTGTGCTTGTAATCTCGAGGACCACACAACCACTTAAAAGACACACTTAGACCGCAGATCTAATCAAATTGAACATGTGCTTCACTCGCTAATAGAACTGCCTGTCTAGGAGCGGCTTTTCATCGATTGCATTCATTTAGTGTAAAAATTTCAATTCAGTACTGTATCCCGCACTGTAGAGAGCTGGAGGCACTGTAAGTCTTCTTACTCAAGCATTCATCATCATTTTCTCGATTGCATCGGCTTTTTCCGATTCTCTCTCTCTCAGTTTTCTAACCTAGGTAAAGGAATGAGAACTGGACAGTAGACGTGATTGCTTGTGTGGGTTAACATCAGTGATAACTAATCTCTAAAATCGGAACTGCTAACTGACTATGATAAAAAAAATTGACTAAAATTAACTCTTGTTTGCGGGAGATTAACCCCGACCTTGTTTTCAGGCTGAGTGAGGGTACTTGAGTGTGTGCGAACACCTTAAGGCAGAGCCCAAATCCCCACCATCCATATCATTGGCTAACTGATCCTAGCAAATATCACGAGTTGAATATTTTTAGATTCACTGACTAGTACTAAGTAGCCTCTGCCTGTTCTCGGGTAGTCAGGTGTGAACCAGCGGTACTTCGCGACAAGTTGCTCGTAACCCTTCGGGGCGAAGTTCCAGCCTTGTCAGCCTCCGCCCGCTTGCAGGTAGATAGGGGCATGGTCTTTGAGTCCATCAACTTGGGATAGGAGCGAAGAAAGGAAGGACCGACGATATCTTAGGCTACAGGTTAAACAGGGGAGATGCATCCGGCTTTTTAGCCGACTCCCCTATAGGCCGTGTAACCTTTGCTACTTGTCTGAAAATTCACACTTAAAATCAACCAGATTAATCAGACTCAGTTTCGGGTCCTTCACCGTGTCGAGTGTGAACTCAGGGTTTGCTCTTGCGTTTTTCTTTGTGTTTGTCCTTGTGTGTTATCCTGCGTAATTGCGCATTTTCTACCTCGTTCTACTTACATTTCCTCTTCAAGATGTCGGGATATTGGTCCCCATACCCTGTGACCTCTGGTCATTCCCCCTTGATCATATACCGTTCATCTTCACCTTCTCCTTCTTCCATGTATCCTCTGCCATCCACGGGAGACCCTTACCAGTGGTCGGTTCCACCTCAACCCGATTATGAAGTCAGAGCTTCGACTGAATTCTCCACTTCTTCACATTTCTCACCTACTCCATATTCTAACACTCCGGATCCACTTCCACCTTGGGCTGATTGTCCTTACTCTCGAGAGCTTGCAGGAATCAAAGAGCCGAATGAACAGCAAGCCACTGTTGAGACAGATGATTGGAAAAATTATATGCCCCCACATAATTCATTCTCACCTCAAGTAGGGAACATACAACAATTTACATAAACACATCCCAACTTGACCTTGGGGCACAACATGGTCGATCGAACATACCAAAAGGAGAGGCCTGGACATCCTGATTTCCCAGACTAGATTGACTTTAGTGATCAAGCCTCCATTAACCAGCCTTCGTTTGGAGAGCCTATACATTCACAAGATTGGACTCATGACCTAGACTTATCAGTCCCTATTTCATTGACTCCATCATATGAGGCTTTGACCAATATTTTCCATTTGGATAGTCCATACTCAACCCAGCATTACATGCCAGAGTCTAGGTATGTTGAGTATGAGATCCCAATATCTCAGCAGTATCCTCCAACTGATCAGAACTCTCCCATGATTTGTCATGAGAAGTTTGTGGAGGATGACATCTCTATACTTATCAAGAAAAATGAATAATTGGTAACGAGTTAAGAGATGTTATGAACATATTGCACTCAATTTCGGCAAGCGTAGGTATGAAAGTGGAGAAGGAAGTAAGTAGATCTGATGTTGAAAATCGAGCAAGCATCAGGAAACCCACATCATCTGTACAGCTTGAGTCCATTATATCTCCCTCTTTTACTAACCACTTGCCCTCCAATCCAGAGTCTGATCATTCATCCAGCAAAAACACCAAAAAAATTGAAAAACCAGAAAATCACATAAAAATTGATAATGAAAATGATCTAAAAAAATTGGATCCTGTCCTAAGGGAAGAACTCGATGAGGAACAAATCTTTAAACTTCCCTTAATAAAGGCCATAGATCACCTCCCCGACCTCAAGAGATTTGTAAAGAGTAAATTGATGCCCAGGAGGTCGGATACTAAGAGAACAAGGACTAAGAGACACATAGTGTCTATGGCCAACTCCTTGGTGATGGGGAGAAAGACCAAGAGCCGCATAGTGAAGCGGTTGCCTAGGGTTGAATGTGAAATCAAAGACACTATCTTCACCCATGCGAGAATCGATGATGACTCACCGATAAATATCCTCCCGATCTTTGTGTTTGACAAGCTCAAACTCACGCCGATCAGAAAGTCAAGAAAGATCGTTCAGCTGGTTGATCGATCCATCAAAAGGTCTAGAGGAAATATTTCAGTCATCATTACATTCCAAGGTGCTCTACTCCAGGTGGACTTCATGGTCATTGACATCGAGCACTGAGGAGAGTTTGCCCAGTCTTCGATTATTCTCGGGAAGCCGTTCTTAGCCTCAGCTAAAGCGACTCAAGATTACGAGACTCGGGAGATCGATTTTTCAGCATTGGGAGCACTCCGACCTAACCCATTCTTTGATACACTTTACTCTAAGGTGACCCGCACATCCACTGACAGTCGTGACCATCGAGAGGTAGATGAGTCCCACCTCTCTGCTACACCTGAGAGATCGACTTCCCAGATGACCGTTGATTCTGAGACTCCCCACACCTTCACTTCATCAACGACTTGCACCATCGTGACTGCTTCTAAGAAGGACTCACGACCAAAAGCTATCATTGAGTCGGAGATGACATTTTTTTATTTCCTTGACCATTTTGATGATCCGACACAAGAGCCCAATAATGCCAAGTCAACTGAGACCACTAACACCTTCCCAAGACATGTGTTGACCCTTGAGGAATATTACAATCTATATGGTGACTCGTCTGATGAGGAACCCATGGTCAACACCAAACCACGTCCCGGGCCTTCAAGAAGCCACCAAGACTGAATTGACTCCACATAAAAACACGGTTGCTCCCTCTTCTAGTCGGCTATCTAGTGGGAGGAAGTCGAGAATTGATTCCTCGAGGTGTTCCCCCGAACCTCTCAATGTGTGTCACTCTCATCTCCCTCTCAATGATTCAGTTTCTAGAAAATCGACTAAGAAAGTTTCCTTCAACACACCGGAGAAGGATTTTTCTGAGGAGTCCTCATCTGGTCCGAACAAGGTAATTTATATGAGTGAGTTCAGTTCGGCTGTTCTTAAGCCGTATCTAAGCAAGCAGCCGTGTGTCGACCCTCGTTGGACGATCCCTACACCTCACTATTATTCATCAGAGGACGATTCCGACAGCGATACATATGTATATTATCCACCTCCTCGCGTCCGCAAGAAGGTTCGTCACAAACCGTCTTAATCCTTGTATATTCTCACTCTTTCTTGTATATACTTTCTCTCCCTCCCTTCTCAGTGATTCAAATCACTCGCCCCGGCTCCGTATCATTTCATTTTATGACTATACTTAGGATAACCAGATCCTAAGTATAGGGGGAGAGTGACCCGCATCTATTCATTGTACATCCTCCAGATCACATCGGTTCCCATACTCACTCCTGTACTATACTTAGGCTGACAAGAGCCTAAGTATAGGGGGGATCGATGCCCGCCATGTATATACTCATCCGTTTCCCCTCTTACCCTCGTCCGCCCCATTTTTGATCTTCTTCTACACTTAGGCTGCCAGAGCCTAAGTATAGGGGGGGGGGGGGCGGAGTGACTTCTATACTTCTGTACTTTTAGCTCTCCTACGCTTAGCCCGAGCTTTGTCTTTTTCGTCGCTTTTCATGCTCTAAGGACATAACACACGCTAAGTATGGGGGGGCGTGTATATATTACATATATACTTTACCCATAGCTCGTACTTTCACGTATTTTCGTGTGTTTTTGTATATATTTTGTAATAATTACAGGGTGGGTAAAAATTGAAAAAAAATTTACTTGTATAATTTTGTGCTATGTGTATAATACTTGTATAAAAAGTTGTAAAACTTGTAAAATATACTTTTGTAAAATTTATTGTAAAATAGGATGTGTACCAAAAATACATTTTAAAACTTGTATACTGTGTATATTATGTGTAAATTAAAAACTTGTTGTAAATAAAAAACTATTGTATACCAAAAAATAAAACTAAAATGTTGAAAATAAAGGCTTCTTATTTACTCTTGCATATCATCCTTGCATTTAAAAAAAAGAGAGAGTCTTGCATTTCATTCATATCATGTCATCTGCACCTCATCTGCATATCTTGCATATGCAAGGTGAAAAGCTAGTGGGTTCTGAATCGAGTTATGAGTAGATATTGAGGATGGACCTTATTTGACCTTAATCCACCTAATTTCAGAGGAACCTTATAGGAACTGGAGTTAAGATTTTTTCAGGTCAAGTGACTTAATTCTTTGAGTCCGCAAGTCTATGTTCACATGTCATCTTGATTAGTGTAAGTAGAATATCTCGTGCACACGCATGATTCTTTTAGACAGTGACCTAACTTGGACAAAGCACAATGCACGTAGCTCTTCATTGATGAGGTTGAGGAAGTAGAATCCTTTAGCTTGGAGTAGCACACGGGTGGAAGCATCCGTCCTCCTCTAGGGAGGGTAGTGCATCTCAACCTAGTCTGGTGGTTTTGAAGTCTAAGGACAGGATGCTGTGGGTTGCAATAATGCTTCAAAAGAGAGATAGTCTGCTGGCTCAAGAGGAAAAACTCATGATGTACATGCTGCACCTTGTATATAGTTCCGAAAAAAAGAAAAAAAAAGAAAAAGAAATGCAAGAACTCCAAAAAAAATAGACAGGCCAAAAAAAAAATTGCCTGTCGGAGTATGTATATTAGCAAGAAGCTTGCAGCTTGATGACTTGGCTACACTGGTCAGGCTTCCCGGGATAGGTAGCTACATTGGGTACCGTCCATTCTTTCTCCACCCCTCCTCTTGAACTTAGAAGGGAATACCACGCTCCTCGAGGAAAGAGTTGTTGGACCGGGTTATTTGAGTTACCTTGTTAGAGGAGGCTGGTTCTGAGTCATTTCTGATGTGTGGAGGTATTTTACACTTACACAGTACAAGTAAGAATCATAGTCATCAGAAATTTACGTTTGAGGATTTGTTCTGACCTGACTATTGAGGCGTCTTGAATAGAAGACTTGTGGAACTTGAAGTCTGTTAGGTCTTAAGTTCAGGTCCCAATAAGGTTCCGCCACACAATTAATCCAAAGGTCGAGTCAAGCTCCATTTTCAACTTTTGTTCATGACCTTGGTATGGAATCCAATTTCATTTCACTTCTGCATTTCATTTTAGTTGCTAGGGGACGAGCAAGGTTTAAGTATAGGGGGTTGATGAATATGTGATTCATCACTCTAAAAGTCGAAAATAGAGCTTTATTCCAGAGTAATTAGACACATATTTCCACTAATATTGCATAATTAGCATTCATACGTGCAAGCATAATATCTGCATTTTAGCATTCATATTTGCATAAAATAAGAAGCCAATTTCACTTGTAAATATTCACATGTATATTAGATAAAATACCTTATTTGTATATATTTTACGCTAACTCCGAATCTAATAAAACCAACTCCAAAATGTATATATTACTAACACTAATTAAAGAAAAATTAAAAAAAATACTAACTTGTAAAATTGACCAATAAAACCCCAATCCAAGTTTGAAGCTGTGAACCTTAAAATACACATATCTCTTTCATACAGTATCCGATTGAGGTCTACTCACTTTTAAAGTTATATACTTTCAAAGACCTTCGAAACAAGACCAATTTCATTAAAATTGTAGCTCGTATGCAAAACTTGGGTTTTGGGCCCCTTTTGTATATTGTACATATTGACCGTTTTACCCTTGTATTTTACCATTTTATTTTCTTAATTATTAAAAATCCAAAAAAAATAGATTAAGTTGTAAATATTCTTCTCATATTTTCTCTATTTTTATTTTAATTTTTCTCTCTTTTAAAAATGACAAAAAATTACAAAAGATAAAATGTGGTATTTTATATCTATAAGGTACCACCCAAAAATACATTTTGTACAGATGATCTCATTTGATTTTCAGCCCTTCACGAAAGTTGTAGATCTTGTCGAGACGAGCAACTTTCGTGTTGACCACTTTTTATTTAATCCCTTTTGTTATTTCTTTTTTATTTTCTTTACATTTAATTTTTGAATTTTCTGGGAGCGACATGTGGCACCTCCTCGAGCTGCCACGTGTCTCCCCATCTTTTTTTATTATTTTATTAATTTCGGATTTATCTTATTACTTTCGGATTTATTTTTTATTACTATTTTACTATTGATATTTTAATTATTTTTAGTAGCCTATTATATTATTATATTATTATATTTATTTTATCCCCTTTTACCTCTTCTCCCTTACTTGTCTTCCACTCCAAGACACATTTTCTCCACTCTCTCCACCACTCCATTCTCACCACCTCTTCTCCAACTTCCCTCTCCTCTTCCTTTATATTCACATCATCCTCCACCATTTTTCTCCATCCACCATTCTTGAGAGAAAGAGAGCCCCGAGCCCCCTTTGATGTGTCATTGGTGACAGCTTTGGCGCAGTAGGTCGAGCGACGACAAGGCTTAGGTGAGATCCATGGAGCACCGCCCACGTAGCAGCAGCTTCTCTAAAACCGCTGCCAAGCTTCGGAGACCGCGATCTCTTCGAGGCCACGACGGAATCCGCATTCCGTGGCTCCACAATCCAGCGAATCGTAGGTAAGTAATCCCTCTCTTTTTCCTTGTTATTTTTTTATCTAACAAAATTATCTTCTTGTTGATCACCATCACATCACCAAAATATTTTCACACACCATCATTATATACCACCAAGATCACAATCACCATCACAAACACACCACTTCATTTCCATTTATTTCATTTTTTTTATTTCTGTTAAAAAAATAGTAAAAAAATTGCAAAAACTAAAACAATAAAAAGAAATAAAAAGACAGGTGCAACGGCCTTTGACGGTAGCCGCCACCGCCCTCGCGGCCCTCCAGCCTCCAGCCTCGCATCGGTCATCTGCCATGCCCCTAGTGGCGGCTGAACACCACCTGAACGGCAGCAGCAGCGAGCGAGCCCGTGCACCAGCCGCTGCCTTTGACGGCAGCCCCCCTTGCATGGCGCCTACCAGACGCTCGTGCGCCCTCCGCCCAGTCGTGCACTGCCCTCGCCCCTCTGCCAGTAGGCCACTAGCCCCGCTCAAGCGGCCCACACCGCGCCGTCGATCCTCCTGCAACAACACACCTCCCTTCGCCCCGACCATGCTTCAACTGCACCACCACCGTCCAGATCCATTCTAGCGCCATCGGCCGGTCATCCCCGTGCTGCCTTGGAGCGCCGTCATCCCCCGCCCCCTGCTCCAGCCGCGGCAGGCCAGCTCAGCACATCCCCGCCACCGATCGCCGCCAGTCCGCGTACGTCGACCCGCCTTGCCGCGCTACGGCCGCCGTCCTCCCCCTCCGCTCCAGCCCAGCGAGCTGCCCGCCCCGCCAACCGTTCGCACCGCCCATGTACGGCGTGCGTCACCGTCAACCCGTCCCAGGCCCCCGCGTGCGCTGCCCAACCGCCGCGTGGCGCTGCTGCCTCTGCCTCGCTGCACTCCTCCAGGCCTCGCGCCGCCCGCCGTATCGCCCTCAAGCCCTAGCCGCCTCCTTGGTGTGGTGTGAGCAGGTGCCCTATCTTGCGGACTAAGAAAAATAGAAGGTTCATTTTCCCTTTTTTTATTATTTTGCAGAAATTGCAATATCGTCCATTTAAGTTTATTTAATTGCAAAGGAGTCCCTGTCTATATTTCAGCTTATTCAGCTTTCATTTTGTATTGCAAAAATACCCTGTCTTTGAGTCTTAATTTGGACATATCTCTAGCATCATTTTATTCAATCAAAAATATCATTCTGTAGAGAAATTAATTCCTTATTTTGTGGCTATTTATTTACATTTTTGTGAGCATTAGATTATTTATTAAAAATCAGAGAGTGAAAATCAAAGATATTTTGCCCATTTACACTGTGAAATTCGCACAATCAAATTTTTGCTCCAAAAATTGTGAAAAAATCCCGAATGATGCGTCTTAGTGTGCTTTAATAACAGTCCAAATTTTGTCCAATTAGGAGTTGTCTTGTTTATAAAATAAATTCTAGGGTACTGTAAATGATTTTTAGTTAATTCCAAGAATAACATTTTTAAGAAATTTCAAATCTCCTGAATTCCGTATTGCAATATTTATTTGAGATAAATCAATCTCTGGATAATCTGGTTTCGTGGATTTATTAGGGATTAAATACCGACAGTCTCTCTGTTTTCAGTAAAATATTCAGAAAAAAATCAAAAAGTGTCAGAAAATTCTAAAAAAAAATCGTGTAGCTTAATTTCATCATTTTTAACTTCCAGTATATTTTTCATATTTTTTGCATATAATTTGGATGAAAAATTGCATACAAATCCCAAAAAAATTGTATTTTTTATTTGTAAATTTTAAACCCAAAAATTCCAAAAACAATTCATTTTGCATTGATCATTGGATTAGGTTTATAGGAAAAATATAATTTGGTCGATTTGAATTAATTTGACATCAAAGATTAATTTGGCTAAGTGATCGTTTTCTTAATAACCTAGTTCATTCATATTCTGCATTTGGCATTTTTTATTGCATAAAAAAATCACAAAAAATCCCACTTGGAAAACCACGATCTAATCCATCTAATATGTTCCCGAGTTGTTCCTTTGCCTCCTTGAGTCGACCCTGGGGTTTGCCCAGGCTAAATAAACATAAAACCGCATATTAATTCATTCGACGATTAATCGAGTAGTGCGGTTAATTTTTGATCGACACGGATCTATCCGACTGCAATGAAATAGTCAATCCGACAACATTAGAAAGGGTCATCTGTGTCCGTCAAGGATGTGTGCCTATATTGTGACAACATATGACATAAGACTTTGGTTATCTTAATCTCGTTTGGTCAACTCCTTGACCTAACTTATCTAACACCTCCAAATCTCTATTCCTATGCAGAGGACCTGCATCAAGTGGTCGGTTAGATATCAGCCTTCAGAGAGAGGATTGCCTCTCCTCCTCAGGATGGAGATTGTATCTTAATAAACGTTTGATGGTGCTTGATGAGACCTCAATATAACTCTTTAGATATTCATCTAAGCATCATCCTCTATGATTCAATTATTGAATCAACAAGTGTATGATCATTAAGATAGACAAGGTACATAACCCTAATTATACTAAGGGAACTGTTATGCAAATTAGTTATTCTTCATTTGAGATCATAGAATGATATTTACAATAACGTTTATTACATAATGGCTCGTCTTGGGCTCGCGTGTCCAACAGAGACACTCATTAGGGAATCTTCCATCTTCGAATAGCCTTCCATTCCATTTCATTCCATATCTCCTTCACTTTCTTTGCAGGGTTATTGTCTATTGTCTGGACTAACATTGCAGGTTAATACGAATTCAATGATAAGATATGGAGCACAAGCTCCGATCTCCCATTTCTTCTCTGGTGAATCCTCATTGACATGGATTTGCAATCATCCTCGTGTCTTATTCAAGCATCAGACATCATCGCTGGCGTTTGATAAAGGTGTTGGGATCTTTAGAGAGCAACAGGAAGTAGGACGGAGCATTTCAACCTGCGTTGGAGCGTAGCCCTACAACCGTCGTATACGGAAGAGCTTAAGAACAACGAGGAAGGAGATGCCGTAGATCTCTTAAAATTGGGAGCGATCCAACAGACGGGGTTATACCACGTCACTAGCCCGAAGCAGCGTTTCGATCCTCAGGCTTGTGTGTCGAGCCTGTATCCAAACCTCGCACAGACACCATGAGTTGACAGGTGGACCCGACCTTGTATGAGCCTGCGACGAGTCACGTAGATATATACATGGAATTGGATACTTTGTAGTACTATTCCTGAAGTTTCCAATAATTACAGAAAATTCCTCCCACATGTTTGTAATTTGCACATCAGCCTATGCATGTTTTTGTATTTACATATAAGTTCCTGTATGTTTTGTTTTGCAATAAAACTTGGAAGTTTTTATTACATTTATACCCTAGGTTCATTGTTGAATATCTCTTTATCCTAAAATCCATATAATGTGATTTTGGTCTTGTTTTAAAGCTTATTTGACACTCTACCTTGTAGAAGTTTTGTGGATGATTTTGATTTAAAATTAACGCATTAATTGTTTAATGTTTAAAGGGCTTTATTAATTCATGAAAATTTGTTGGAAAGATACTCTACATGAACATGTAAACCCATAAAGCACTTTAATCTTTAATGATCTATTGTTAAAGTGAATGTAATCATTATCAGGTCATAACATCATTTAATTTCTAGCTAAAACAATTAGATAATTTAAATGAGTTTTGTTAATTCATGTTGGACTAAATTTTGAAACTAATATCACATATCGCCTATCCAATATTATAAGCAATTATATCAAGGTTTTTTCACGAGTTACCGAAGTTATTTCTAGAGTTCTTTTAAATGTGGTTGTTATTTTCATTTTGTTTGTGCTTCCTTGTTTGCGTATAATATAGTTGCATAAAAAAGTGTTTTAAAAGAAATCTATCCTATTTTGTTTTGTGCATATGCTCAATATAATTAATCTCCAAATTACTATCTAAAATATTTGTTATTTAATTTTAATCAATTTATTGCTCGTGTCCTTGTGTTTGACCTTGGACTTCCCAGGTTATAACTAAAGCCGAGAATCTCATCATTGAGATTCATCTCGATTATGTATCAAAAGATAAGTGCACGTGCTACAACGAATCAAAATTAATACATGCATTCAGTGCTTCATCACGTACATGATCGAAATCAGGGAAACTACAAAAATCCCAAGGGTTATTTACTTCAATGAAAAATAATGAAATAAAAGAGAAAATTATGTGCACACTGCTCCCGATTTATATGAAAATTTAAATTTTTAATTGATTTTGGATTTTTAATTTTGTATTTTCTATGGTTATATGAATATGCATTTAAGGATTTTTTATTTTTACAAATGCTTTTATTTTTAAAAATAAGAGATAATAAAAGGAAAAAATAAATATAATAAAAGAGAAAATAAATCAAAATTTTGAATTTTTAAATATAGAAAAAAATAGATAAAAATAAAATAAATTTATTTTTCTATTTTTAACTATTTTACAAATGTTTTTGTAATTATTCCAAGATTTTTAGAATTTATTAAAGATTCCAAATAAATGAAAAAAAGAAAATAATGCAAATAGAAAACAATGTGAACATTTTTGGATTTTTAAATATAAATTAAAATTAAAGATGGGCTCAAAAACAAATATAAAATTTTGTAATTTCTAGAAAGCATTTTTACATTTTTTTGGGATTTTAAAAGATTTAATATAAAAATCTAGTGATTTCTAATATCTTTTCATTTTTTGGTTTTTTTGCAGAATCGAGTAATGAATATGGTACGAAAATAATATAAATCAAAGCAAGAAAATATGATTTTTTTGAATTTTTAAAAAGTTTTTTATTTTGTATTTATTTTTAAATGCAAACAAGACTAATTTTTGAAGTTTTGAAATCATTAAATAAAAAATGATTAAAATGCAAAATGAAAATTAAGATGATGGAATGAGATTAGGAGGAGGTTAAGATATTTTTATGGAAATTTTAATGATAATTTGCTATTTTAACAAAATTAACAGCAAAATAACATGCATGCTCATAGGGGCACAGGTGCAAAGAAAAGTAATTTATAAACCAAAATTTATAGAAATGAATAATGCAATTAAATAGTACAGGGTCGCATATGCGAAATACCTAGAAATACACGTACAAATGCACATGACATGCACTGAATTGGATCAAAAATAAAATACTTTAATTTCAGGGGCTAATTAATAACAAATAACATGGAGGTTTTTATTGCAAAATAACCAAGAAAACATGTGAATCACATGCTTTCAAGTTTAATAGGTCTGTAATAGGAATAAAATAAAGAGTTGGGAACTAACTGCAATTATTCAGTAAACGATAGTTTAACATGTGTCCTAAAGGACTTGTTTGCAATATTAGAAGCGAACAAGGGTTGGAGCATAAAATTTATGTCGATCCACACGGTTCTTTGAATAGTGGAGATGCGATGAAATACAGATTGGACGGTTAATAATGAAATGTGCTTGGATGGCGCAAATCTGATCAGAATGGTTGGATCAATGACGGAGTTCTAGGGCTCAATGGATGAACATGATTGAATATGGAAGAATTGTTCTTGATCGTGTAGCTCTAAAGGAACAACCAAGAAGGAAGAAGCAGACGAGATTCGATTAGTAATATCTCAGCTGATCTACATCATTGACTCCTCCTGACTAGTGTACATCACTGACTCCTCCTGACTAGTGCTCTACATTCCTGCAATGTCTCCTTTTTTGATGAGTGACTCCACAGTGGTAGATGATGACTGATGCATTATCTGGTAGTCAAAATATATGCAGCTTCTGGTGGACCTCCAACTTGCACTCCTCTCTCCCAAGTACACTACAAAGACCTGCAAAGAGTTTCACTGCTCATAGTCTAACTCTCTGGCGATTTTATTAAATAGAAAATAGACAAATAGGAGGTGGAATGTGGATCTAAGATGATGGAGATCACACCTTAGATCAAGAGTGATGTGAGGGGGGTTAGATATGGAGGATGGTGAAGAAATGTTGTGTGATGGTGAAGGTGAAGTCAGATCGGAAGAAGGTCATCAAGTGAACTTTGATCTTGTGTATTAGAGCTAATGAGTGAATATCAGATTCAACTAACTAAAAATGATGAACTGGAAAATTAAGACATGAAAAATAAAATGGATTAACTATAAGTTACCTTCGATGAAGACAATGAAGTTTTTTACCTCAATCTGTTGTGACTGGCAGAGAGTGATAACCAAGAGTTTTGACAGAGTAAATAGTAATGTCATTGTAGATGATCTACTCAAAACAAAACTCTCATTGATCAAATAAAACTCAATAAAAATAGGAGAGAGAGAGAGAGAGCGAGAGAGAGAGAGAGAAGTGCAGAAGAGTGAATAAAGCAACTCTCTCCTATTTTATTTATACTACTTTTATTTATCCAGGTAAGTGTCCTTAGGTCGAACTCATGGAAGCAGAATATCAACACTTAGATTTTTGAGAAGAGGGTATTTTTGTTATTTTTAATTTCTTCTTGAAGAAAGATAAACTCTTTTTTATTGGTTTTAGTTTTTATGATTTTTATTTTATTTTAATCTTTCATAGTTTTTATTAAATTTTCAAAGGGAATATTTTTCAAACAATGAAGATTTACAATACAGTATAAGGTGGTAAAAATGTGTGTAATGATACTATATAGTAGATCCACGAAGAGCTCGAGCAACTGGCTAGAAGAGAAATCTCAAACAATATTCAAAACAATTGCGGAGTTCAAAAAATCAAATAAATTACTTGATTAAAAAACCTAAAAAATGTAACAAAACCTCGCTATGGTAGTGGTGTAACTACCCTAGAAAAATCAACGAAAAATAATGTCAATAAAGTATCTGAATGATGTTCACTGATGATGTGTTAAATGGATGACACCAAGTGTTCTACTTAGGCAAGTTTAAGTTGACTTCCCAAATATGGTCTCATAGAACCTAAAGATTTAAGTTAATGACCTGAAGAGTTTAAATTTTAGTTGCTAACTAGGCTCTTTACAATGAAAGTTAAAGGTCTTAATCAAGCTCCATCCTTTAGACTATTCCCAATCTTTAGTTCTAGAAATCAAACTTATTCTGAAAACTGCTAAGCAAATGCAACCATGTTTTGTGAAGTATATTTTCTGAATTTTACTCATTTTTATGGATTTTAAAGATTTTGTAATTTTTATGAATTTTAAGACTTGTATTTGTTATGTTTTTTTTTAAATTTATAAACTAGTAAATGTATAAGAGTTTTGCTAGATAAGTTACCAATATTTTATTTGGATTAAATAACTAATGTATTTTACAAATTTCATATACAAATAATTTTACAAAAATTAAATGATTTTTACACATATTTAATAAGTAGGATTTTAAATAAGAATTAGACATATTAAATACATAATTTAAAATACGTATTTTCAATTAAGAATTTAAATAAGGATTTTAGACATATTTTACTTACTTACAAGGTTTTAGTAGATAATAAATGGATTTTAAATTAACCCTTACCCACTTTTTTATGGATTTTATTGGTATAAAAAATACATAAAAGTACGAGTTATGAACACAAGTATATATACAATATATATGCACACCCCTATACTTATCTTGTGCTATGTCCTCATAGCGTCAAAAGAGAAAAAGGAGGACATAACTCAAGCGAAGTAAAAGTGGGTGAAAAATAATAAAAGAGTCGAAGTCAGTCGACCCCCATATACTTACGATCAGGTCATTGTAAATATAGCGGAAGACAAAAATGAGGTGATTGAGGAAAAGGGATATACAAACAAAGGAACAAAAAAAGAAATGAAAATGAAATCAAGGAAATCACTCAGTCCCCCTATACTTAGGATAATGTATCCTAAGTATAGAAAAGAATGTGGACAAAAATTAGGGATCAATGATTAGTGTAAAAGAAAGGAAACAAGAGAAAAGTAAAAAGAATAAAAACTGAAAAACATAAATTAATGTGCAATCGGTCCCCCCTATACTTATGATCCGGTATCGTAAGCATATAATATGAGAAAACATGGGGACTACAAAGAATATATAGGTCGTATACTCTATATAATCTAAAGGCTTACAGGTCATTGTGCAGGATGAAATGAAGTGGAAGAGTAGTCATGCATCATGTACAAAGTAGATCACCTCAATCCAGGGTGTATTGAATCATCTGATGTACTCGCATGTAGTGATCCCTGGCTGAACAACTAGACCTCCTTCTGTAAGTGAACTCTATACATGGTACATGTATCTTTATTAAAATATGCATCTCTGGAGTCGGACTACAGTATGTGTCTATATGTGTATCCATCACATCATCTGAATCTTTACGTTGAGTGGACTGTATGATTTGTGAAATATAAAAAGTTGACTCTCGTGCTGGAATATGTGTGCTCGCAGTCTGCGACACTGAGATGTCTACTGCAACTGATTGCTCATCTGGATCTGATGTGAACTCTGTATCTATATGTAAACAACCATCTAAAGAACTAGGTACCATGTCATCTACTCTATCCTCATGTAGGATATTGTGGGTATCAAATAAATGCTCTCAAGATCAAAAGACTGTTTCTCATCTATGTGTTGGTGATCCTCTGCAAGATTGATGTCCTGTGAAGTAAATGATAATACAGATTTGGGATTGTTACATCCTCTCACCATCTCAATGTGTATCTCTCCACTGTCTGTACGGAATGATACTCTTCCAACATCAAAATCAAAGAGTACTCTCACTGTATGTAAGAAGGGCCTCCCAAGAATGGTTTGAGCAAGGTGTAATTGCGTAGGGAACGCCGTATCTTGGACAGTGAATTCCATTGCAAACTGCAAGCCCTGAACAGTTGTGATAATATTCCTCAACACACCCTTAGGTATCTTCACATAATGATAGGGAAACTAAATTATCGCTCGTGATTTGTAAAGAGGGCGTAGCTTGAGCCTATGAAGCAAAGAAGATGGAAACAAATTAATCAAGCAACCATTATCTAAGAGAGTATGATGGAATGCGACATCTGCAATCTGGATGTGACATAGTGAGCTCTAGAATCTATCTTCTTCTTAGGTATCTTATTCTGAATAGCACAAGATGTTGCCTTGGTCAGCACATTTTTCTCAACTTGTGATCTCCTTTTTTTGCGTGTCGTGCATTTGATACTCAACAGATTCTTGAGCGTAGGAAAATGATCTAAGGAATCGTGAAGTGGGATCTTCAGAAAAATGTGATCTTTCAATAAGCAATCAGTTTCTGGAGTGACAATATTCTTTTTGAATTATTTTCTTTCCTTTTCCGTAGAAAGAATCGAGAAATGGAACAATCTTAGGAACCACAAAATTCTTTTTATTCACATATAAAGTGGAATAAGCATGTATATCTAGAGTCTCACAAGTATGTACAAATCTCTATAAAATGGAAGAATAAAAATCTACATCTGAAGTATCTGCATGGTCTGGTGGTATCACCATCTGACTCTCCTGCGCCCATGTCTACTATCTTAGCATCGCTCCCCTATCTTCGATCATCATACTGGACATCATGCTAGTCCTTATCATCATGGTGGTCCTCCTACTCAACATCAGAATGTGTATCATAATCATCATAGATGGGCTCTCTCTCTCCTCATCATGTGTCATCTCCTCTCGATCAGGTGCTTGCGGTGATCTACCGCTCCTGAGACGAATGAAGTTAGATAAAAATTTGGGAAAAGAGATCTTACCCATGGTGATGTCTACTTGATCTGTGTGCCTCCTCTTGCTGTTCAGATTATTCTGAAGCTATGCTGGGAGAGTGGTCTTGGGCACAATTAACTCATCCAGACAATGGTTATCCTGCTCCATCTCTATCCTATGTGTGCTTTGGAGTGTGCCAATCATATCCATGATCTGATTCAATGTCAGGGTATGTGAAGATATCTCAAACTCAGTGTAATGTCCCTAGTTGTTTACTCTATCCTACCCAGGAGTGTGTTGTTGTGGCGTATAAGGCTAAGGAGATCTCTGTAGTGTAAAGGAAGACTGCTGCTACTGCTGGTACTGATATGGATGTGAATATGTAGCTGGATACTAATGTGATTGTGGTCTCTGACAAGCGTGTTGGTGAGACTGATGCTACGTGTAATGCTGTCGGTGCTAAAAATGTAGATGTACATACTATGGATGACTATACTGCTTCTGCTAGTGGTGAGGTGTAAAATGTGGTGAAGGCTGAGCAGGAGTGTACCAAATCCCATTGATCTCAAGGGTATCATGAGAATCAACATCAACATCCCTAGGGCTAGTGATCTGTCTCAGGTTAGCATGAGATGGATCCTCATGCCAATCAATCTGTGGAGTATCAATAAGATGTACTAGCTTGCTCTAAATAAAATGTATCTGACAGGTGGGAGAAACGAGTAAGGATCTCCGTACAGATTGAGAAGTGGAGGAAAAAGTACAAGAATGCTGGTACTTAAGTTGCAACTTGGTCATTTCTTCATTAGATCGCTCAACAACTGAGGAAGTGATGAGAGTTTCTCCAACTCTCACAATAGTTGTATCTCCTGGACTTGCTTCTGAATGACGTCGACTAATGTAAGATTCTCACTAATAAATCCCATGTCATACCATGAGTCAAACTCAGAAACATGTGCTAACTTCTGATGCTCTCAGTGGTGTGGTGGCTGTGGGCCCTTCTAGAATGTCCGAATGGAATCGACAACACGTGAATTCTCTACCATCCCCTTAAAGATGGACCAAACTGACTTGGCATCCCTATTCAGATAACTTCTACCATATGCGACACTCACTAGGCCCTAGATATCCAGCCGGAGTCCTCCAAATTAATCCTTCACAAGCACCTTCAATGGTATCTCATGATGAGGGCATCTCTCTGTCAAATCCTTAAATCAATCCCATGCCTCATGGAATGAATCATGTGGTAACTGTGTAAAATTGGAGATCAGACCCATCATTTTCGTCTGTCTTAGAGGAAAATATTTAAATACGAATGCGGACTTCAGATTTTCCTATGTAGAAATCTCTCACCCCATGACTTAACCAATAGAGCGCCTTACCTGCTAAGATGAAGGGAAAGGCCTTGATGTGTATGGCCTCCTGCATAACTCCTGGATAGGTAGGTGTACCACAAATCATCTCGAACTACTGTAAGAAGGTAAACAACTCCTCTGTAGTGTTCCCATATTACTTGAGAAGCAAGAAAATAATGAACAATCTCAGCTCATATGACCCTTGATTCGGTGGTAACCGAATCCAATGTTGTAGCATCCTATTTCCCATGTCATACTCGTCTCTCAAAGTAGCAGGAACCACAATAGGTGGTGGTGGGTTCTCAATTCCTTCTCTCAGTGCAATGATCTCAGCTCTAAGCTTGTCCTAGACTCTACACTAATCTCTAATATGTAATCACATCTACTGTAGTGTATCTAGAATCCCCTCAGTAATATATGAAACTGGATCATGTCTACCATCTAGATGCCTCTCATTAGTCTGTCTATCCTCAACAACTCTGTCCTCAACTAGTCCCTTCCCTCTAGCCATGATCTTCGAATCCTCTAGGAAGGAAAAGTCTCATAAGAACCGTGTGAAAAACATGCAAGAGAAATAGATAAAAAATCGAGGCAGGGGTCTTCCTCAACCCAAGGGATGGGAGATGAGGGAGTA
Organism: Ottelia alismoides; assembly: GCA_037367405.1. Taxonomy (NCBI): domain Eukaryota; kingdom Viridiplantae; phylum Streptophyta; class Magnoliopsida; order Alismatales; family Hydrocharitaceae; genus Ottelia; species Ottelia alismoides. The sequence goes on along the minus strand of JAZKJV010002299.1, from coordinate 1,485,784 downwards.
TCGGTCTGAATCTCCTCGTGACTAAGTGGGACCGACTCGGGAAGAGGGTCATCCAGAGTATGTGAAGACATACCATGGACCATGGATCATCGAAATCTTACAGAGTCTAAGAGCAAAATCCGTCTAGTCATCATCTTCGATGTCAAAAGGAAGTATGGGAAAGAATACGAAGTCAAGTCAAGAACACAAGTGTGAATGCGTATATGATGTGGAATAACACTCATCTTGCTTACAAACACAATGAAAACCCCAGATTCACCAACTACAAACGATGGATATCAGTATTCACAACACATTTTTTTGGATTTTCTGATTAAGGACCCTATCTCCCCCCTACTTTAATCCTGGTCGATCAGGTCAAGTATTGACCTTCTCTCGGGGTTCGGGTCAACCTGTATCTATTACATATATACAATCTTTTTCTTTTCCTTATTTTTCCTTTCTTTCTTTGTTTATTTATTTATTTTAAGTTAAAATAATATACAAATATACAATATTTACAAATATATGCAAATAAGTAAGAATATAGAGTTGGTGTTATATTCATGTCTTTTATAAGGAATTTTAAGCTAAAATAAATGAATAAAGATGATGAAATGCAGATTCATCATCCCTTGATGCTTTACATTTGCTAGTCCCCTAGAAAAAACTTATTTGAATGAATAAGTGAATAAAAGAAAAAAGGAAGGAAAATAAACAAATCAGGAGAATACTGAGTATAAAACTTATCTTCATAAAATTGTAGTTTGGAGCTCTATCAGACCTTTGGATTATTAGTGTGGCGGAACCCTAATGGGAAATGGATTTAAAACCTAACAACCTCTAAGTTCCACAAGACTCCTATTTAGGTCGCCTCAATAGTCAGATCAAAACAGGTCTTCATACACAAATTCTTGTGACTATGAATCTTTACTTGTACGGTGTAAGTGAATTATAGCTCCCCATCTCAAAAGTAGCAAAGAAACAACCTCCCTCAATAAGGTAACTCCAGTTCCCTGGTCTAGCAACTCTTTCCTCGAGGAGCAGGGATATTCCCTTCTAAGTTCAAGTACAACCATCTCAAGAAGAGGGGATGGAGAAAAGAATCGACGGTAACCAGTGTAGCTACCTATCCTTGGATACATAGCCAAGTTATCCGCTGCAAGCTTACAAAATTTTGACTTTGAAGCTCTTATTATTATTTTTTTATCCTTGAATATACACTCCGACAGGCATTTTACTTTTCAATTAGGCCTATCCACTTTTAACGATTCTACATTTTCCTCTCTTTTTTTGAAAATATATACAAGGTGCAGCATGTACATAAGGAGTTTTTCCTATTGAGCTAGTAGAGTATCCCTCTTTTGAAGCATTATTGCAACCCCACATCATCCTGTCGTTAGACCTCAACATCGCTAGACTGGATGAGACACACTTCCCACCCTAGAGGAAGACGAGAGGTTCTGCCTAAATGTACTACCCTCGTATGCTACCCCAATCCAAAAGATTATGCCTCCTCACTACCTCCTCCATGAAGAGCTGCGTGCAGAGTGCTTGTCCAAGATAAGCCACGGTCTAAAAGAATCACGTGTGTGTGTTGTTAGGTATTCTACTTAGACTACTCAAGATGACATGTGAACATAGTCTTATGGACGCAAAGAATTAAGTCACTAGGACCTGGAAAGTCTTAACTCCATCTACTGTAAGGTTCCTCTGAAATTAAGTGGATTAAGGTCCAACTAAGCTCCATTTATACCAGACATAGTTTAAATGTCAATAATATCCTAAAAAATGCACATGCAAATGAAAGAAATATGTTCAATGCAAAAAGAAAGCAATTTTTTTGAAATGATTTTCCAATTTTGAACTTTTTATGGATTTCTTGAAAAAAATGGTGCACATATGAAAAGAACAAATTTTTTAAACTATGTCTAATTTTGAACTTCTTATGTATTTTTGATAAAAATGTAGATGTGGAAAAAAAGTTTTTTTTGAATTATGGATATTTTTATAGACTTTGGTTTTGTAATTCTTAGGAATTTTTTAAAGGGAAAAAGGGTTAGTAAAATATGTGCAAGTATATACAAGAAGGAAATTTATTTTTTGACCTTTTTTGTTTTGTTTTGTTTTTTGCTTTTTTGTTTTGGTTTTTTGGTTTTTTTTCTTTTGTTTTCATTTTGTTTTTTGCTTTTTTTGTTTTTTCTTTTGGTTTTGTTTTTTTATAACAGTTGGATTTTATGAAATTATACATATCCCTAAAATAATCATATTAAAAGCACTAGTTATGTCTAAAGTATATATACAATATATACGATACCCCCCTATACTTCGCTCGAACTATGTCCTTATAGTGATCAGAAAGTAGCAAAGGAAGACATAACTCGTGCTAAGTATAGAAAAGTGAAAAGAATCTTATGCTACAACGACTCAAAGAAAAGATGAAAAGAAGAGAAGTAGGTGATATCCCCCTATACTTAGGATCAAGTAATCCTAAGTATAGTAGACTATAAAAAAGGGAAAAAACGATGAAGACAATGTACAGACTCAACAGAAAAATGATATGAACAACATCACTCCCCCTATACTTAGAGTAGAGTATCCTAAGTATAAGAAACAACAAGATTGATGAACATGACAAATCTGAACAACACAAATCCTTTACCCCCCGTACTTAGGATAAAGAACATCCTAAGTATAGCATATATACCCACAGAAAAGGGTGAATGATAAAATGGGAGAAGAAAGAATAAAATGAAATGTTATACAAGAGGTAGTTAGCTCATGTATCAAACGTAGAAAATGGCATCAAATGATCATCATATGATACTACAGACATAGAATCAACGACGAACAAGAATGTATTATGATCTATATATGGCTTCAGCAATTGTCTGTTCACAACAAATGGTTGTGTGTCAAATGACAACCCAGATATAACAATACTCCCCTTGTGACACACAACTCTCACAATGAACGGTCCTGAACATTTGCTTTTCAATTTTCCTGGAAATAGCTCCAACTTAGCATTTAATAACCAAACTTTCTGATCAGGAGAGAAAGTTTTCCTTCGAATGTGTTTATCATGCCAATGCCTGATTTTCTCCTTACACATGAGTAAGTTATCATATGCAAAGTCTCGGAATTCCAATAATCTATTTAAATCTAACTTCTCGTTCTTTCCTACTTTCTAATAATCAAGATTGCATACACGAAGTGCCCATAAGGATTTGTGAGTTAATTCCACTAGCAGGTGGAAAGGCTTTCCAAACACTAATCTGTAAGGAAACATACCCAAAGGAGACTTGTACGACGTCCAATAAGCCAATAGAACCGAATCAAGCATCTAGGACCAGTTCTTCCTAGCTGGACGTACAAGTTTTTGCAATATCGTCTTTATCTCCCGATTTGAAATTTCCGCCAAGCCATTAGTCTGAGGGTGGTAAGGAGACACAACTCTATGCTCAATGGCGTACTCTTTCACAAGCTTCTTTACTTCTCTAATAATGAAATGGCTTCCCCCATCTGAAATCAGTAATTTGGGAATACTTAACCATACAATAATGTGGTCCTTGAGAAAGGAACACACTGCACAACTATCTGCAACTCGAGTGGGGATAGCCTCCACCCATCAACTAATATAATCCACGACGAGCAAGATGTATTGAAATTCCAGACTGATAGGAAATGGGCCCATGAAGTATATACCGCAAGCATTAAAAACATCAAAAATCCGTACGTATCTTAGGGGCATGGTATCTTTGAAACCAACGGTTCCCCCCATTTTCTGATAATTAGTACAACCTCGAACATACTATGTAGCATCCTTAAACAATGTAGGCCACCATAGGCCACTTTGTAAAACCTTTGTTGTTGTGTGTTTCCTTGAATGATGCCCATCATATTCAAATTAGTGATAGTGCTCAAGTACACTGGTGTGTTCCTCCTTATGAATGCATCTTCTCCAGATACAATCCGCACCGTCGCGAAATAAGTACAGATCCTCCCACTAGTAATAATGAATCTCTGACAGAAATATGTCTACTTTGTACTTCGGCGAATCTTGTGGTACTTTCTTGGAGACAAGATAGTTCAAAATATCAGCATATCATGGAAGTGAGTCCACAGACAAAATGGCCTCATCTGGAAAGTTTTCGAAAATAAGGATCACGTTTTGCTCAGATGTCTCTACATTTGTAATACGGGAAAGGAGTGCCACAATATTTTTCACTCCAAGTTTATCTCGAATATCTAAATCAAATTCCTGGAGAAGAAGGATCCATCTGATAAGGTGTGTTTTGGCATCCTTCTTTTCCTGCAAGCATCATATGGTAGTGTGATCTGTGAATACAATAAAGTGGGAACCGATGAGGTAAGATCTGAACTTCTCTAGCCCAAACACAACTGCTAACATCTCCTTCTTTCTAATTGTATAATTTCATTGTGCTTCATCTAGAGTCTTGCTAGCGTAGTGTATATAAAATGGTTTTACTTCCCTTCTCTGTCCTAAATAGCTCCAACTGCAACATCTAAGGCGTCCGTCATGATCTCGAAAGGAAGAGACCAATCAAGTGGTTGTAAAATAGGAGCCCTAGTAACCATATATTTCATCTAATTGAATGCAAGGAGGACTTTCTCAACAAAATCAGTCTCCTTATACAGAAGTTCAGTCAAAGGTCTGGTGATTTTGCTGAAGTCCTTTACGAATCGCCTATAGAATCCTACGTGTCCCAGTAATGACCTCAACTGCTTCAAATTCTACGGTGACTCTAACTTGGAAATCACATCAATCTTATCCAGGTTAACCTCCATACCATGTTTGGAGATGACATGGCCCAATACAATCCCATTAGTTACCATAAATTGACTCTTCTCACATGAGAGCACTAGGTTTACCTCATAGCAATATTGAAGAACTCGGTCTAAATGATCAAGACATGTTTCAAAAACTATTCTCGTAGATCGAGAAATTATCCATGAACAGCTCAAGGAAACTACCCACCATGTCGACAAAGATGGCCAACATACACCTTTAGACTGTAACGGGGGGTTACACAATCCAAAGGGCATCTGCCTAAAGGCATAGGTATCAAACAGACTAGTGAAAGTAGTTTTCTCCTGATCCTCAGGAGCTATAACAACTTGGTTGTATCCCGAATACCCATCCAAGAAGCAAAATAACTCTTTCCCGGCCAACCTCTCAATAATATGATCAATAATGGGAAGTGGAAAGTGATCCTCCTTGCTAGCTGAGTTCAAGCGTCAATAATGTACACAAACAAGCCATGAAGTAGGTACCTGATTCAGAATCTCCTTACCATGGTCATTCTTTATGATAGTAATACCGGATTTCTTCGGGACCACATGTAAAGGGCTGACCCACTTGGAATCCGAAATGGGATATATATATATATATATATATATAAAGCCAGCATCACACCCTTTTATGATCTCCTTCATGACACCCTTCCTTAGATTTGGATTTGGACAGGACTGACATTCACGAGAGAGTTTACAATCATCCTCTAGATATGATGTGAGCACTGATGAATATGCAATTCATCACTCTAAAAGTTGAAAATAGAGCTTTGTCCCCAAGTAATTAGATGCATATTTCTACTTATATTGTATAATTAGCATTCATGCATGCATTGATAACATTTACATTTTAGCACTCATATTTGCATAAAATAAGAAGCCAATTTCACTTGTAAATATTCACCTGTATATTAGATAAAATACCTTATTTGTACATATTTTATACCAACTACCAATCAAATAAAACCAACTCTATTGTGTATATATGACTAACACTAATTAAAGAAAAATATCAAAAAAATACTAACTTGTAAAATTGAGCAATAAACCCTCAATCCAAGATTGAAATTAGGAGCCTTAAAATGCACATATCTCTCTCATACAGTGTCCAAATTAGGTCTACTCACTTTTAAAGTAATATACATTCAGAGACCTTTGAAACAAGACCAATTTCACTAAAATCGGAGCTCATATGCAAAACTTGAATTTTGGGCCCCTTTTGTACATTGTACATAATGACTGTTTTACCCCTGTATTTTCTCATTTTATTTTCTTCATTATTAAAAATCCAAAAAATTAGATTAAGTTGTAAATATTCTCCTCATATTTTCTATATTTTTATTTTGATTTTTCTCTTATTGAAAAATGATAAAAAAAATCACAAAAGATAAAATGCGGTATTTTATATCTATAAGGTACCACCCGAAAACACATTTTGTACATATGATTTCCTTTGATTTTCGGCCCTTCATGAAAGTTGTAGATCTCGTCGAGACGAGCAACTTTTGTGTTGACCACTTTTTGATTTAATCCCTTTTGTTATTTCTTTTTGATTTTCTTTAAATTTAATCCTTGAATTTTCTGGGAGCGACATGTGGCCGCTCCTGGAGCCGCCATGTGTCACCCCTATTTTTATTATTTTATTAATTTCGGATTTTTTTATTATTTTCGGATTTATTATTTATTATTTTTGATATTTTAATTATTTTTTGTTCCCTACTATATTATTTTATTATATTATTTATTTTTCCCTTTTACCACTTCTTTTCTTACTCCCTACTCCAAGTCACCATTAACACCACCATCCCTCCATCTTCTCCACCTCTTTTCTAACTTCCCCCCTCCTCTTTATATTCCTACTCCTCCTCCATTATTCTTCATCCACCGTTCTTGAGAGAAAGAGAGCCCCGAGCCCCCTTTGATGTGTCACTGGTGACAGTTTTGGCGCAGTAGGTCGAGCGACGACAAGGCTTAGGTGAGATTCGTGGAGCACCGCCACGTAGCAGCAGCTTCTCCAAAACCGCTGCCAAGCTTCGGAGACCGCCATCTCCTTGAGGCCACGACGGAAGCCGTACGACACGGCTCCACTTTCGGCAATTTCAGGTAATTTTTCTATCTCTACCTTTTACATTATTTTTATCTAACATTCTACATTGTTGATAATCATCATAATCACAACACAAACATCATCACCTTTTTCACATTTTATTTGTTGTTTACAAAAAAAACACATCATTAAACACCATCACTATCATCGTCACATCCACACCATAGCCAGATTACTATTCCCTATTTACAAAGAAAATCATAAAAAAAATTGCAAAAGAAAAAAAAACAGAAATTTCTCCCCCTAGTTTCGTGTGTTGCCACCCTGCCTCCACGTCCCCCTCCCCTGGCACCAGCCCTTCCAGCCGCGCACAGCCGCGTAACCATTCGCCATCCTCCTTCATCAGCCAGAGTGGCCCAACCAGGCCGCCACGCTCCAACCACCGGCCGCTGGCCCTGCGGCAGCGCTTCGCGCACAGCCTCCCTCCGCCACCCCAACCGTACGCCGCAGCATCCGTCGCCCGCCTCATCCACGCCGCGTGCGGCCGCTGTCAGCCCTCCAGGCCGCCGCTTCTGTTCAGCCCCGCCGTCCTTCCTGGAGCAGCACCTCAGGTGCGTCGCCCCCAGCCGGTCCGCCTCACGCTAGACGCCCCCACCCCCCGCGCACATCCCCGCCGCGCGGCCAGCCCCCGCGCTGCCGTGTCCCATCCTCCTGGCCGCCTCGCCACCACCGCTCCCTCGCCGAGCTCCAACGCCATCCGGTCCTCGTCGATCGTGCCGCCAAGCGCTGCCTCCGTGCGCCCTTATCGCCCAAGCTTCGTGTGCCCTAGCGTGGGTGAAGGTCCAAGTTTATTTTATTTCTGTAAATTTTGCATCAGTTTCCCTCTACGTTTTTATAATTCCAAAAGTGTCCTTAGGCATAGTTTATTGCATTTTCAATTTCAGTTTTGTATTGCGCGGACAACCCTAACTTTGATCATTAATTTAGAAGTCATTTTTACATCAATTTTTAATCAAAAAAATATCATGTTGTAGAACAACTAATTCTTTATCTTTGAGCTATTTATTTGCATTTTTATGAGCATTAGATTATTTATTAAAAATAAAAGGTTAAAAATCACAGATATTTTACCCATTTAAGCTCTGAAATTTGCACATGTTCATTTATTGCTTCAAAAATTGCGAAAAAATTGTAGATGATGCCCCTTGGTGTGCTTTAATTAAAGCCAAATTTCGTCCAATTCGGAGTTGTCTAGTGGATAAAATAAATTGTAGAGTGATATCTGTATTTGACTTTTAATTAAATCCATGAATAATATTTTTGAGAAATTTCAAAGCTTCTGGGTTCCTTATTGAAATATCTATTTGAGATAAATAGGTCTTTGGATAATTTGATTTCGTGCATTTATTAGGATATAAATACCCACAGTCGCTCTGTTTTCAGTAAATTATTCATAAAAAAATCAAAACATATCAGAAAATTCTAAAAAAACTATTGTAGCTTCACTTCATCATATTTGACTTTCAATAAATTTTTCATAATTTTTGCATATATTTTGCACGAAAAATTGCATAAAAACCCCAAAAACTTTTGCATTTTTCATGTGTGTATTTGAAATCCAAAAATTCTAAAAAAATACATTAGTGTTCACTGTTGGATTAGGTTCTTAGAAAAATTACCACTTGGCTGATTTGGATTAATTTCACATTAAAATTAAAATTGGCTAAGTTGTTGGTTTTCTTAATAACCTAGTTCACTCGCATATGTGCATTGGCAGTTTTATCGCATAAAAAAATAAAAAAAATAATCCCACTTGGAAAACTGCAATCTAATCCATCTAACCTGACCCCGAGTTGTTCCTTTGCCTCCTTGAGTCGACCATGGGGCTTGACCAGGCTAAATAAACATCAAACCGCGCGTTAATTTCATTTGACGATTCATCGATTTGTGCGGTTAATTTTTTATCGACACGGATCTATCCGACTACAACGAAACCGTTAATTATACGATATTAAAAGGGTAGGTCAGTGTCCTTCAAATGGCGTCGTTGCCGGGGAGGCAAACGGCTTAGGATCACTTTAGAAAAATTAGATTTACGTTTTCCATTCACTCGGGTAGTCTGACCTCCGAGCCGTATTGTAATTATCTATTTCTTCTTTAATTATTTTTCTGACCATTTCTGTATATATCTCTTTCTGACATAATTTTTTTCTTTTTGTGCGAGGGCCCGGTGGACTTGGAGCGGCTTTCTTGAAGTCGACGCATCTCGAAATGCATCGGAGGCCGACGATTCTTGGATCAAGTCGGCTATTGGGCGTCAAAAAGATTTTTGTAACTTAAAAAAAGTGTGTCTGCATTTACAACGGTTATCGTTTGGGTTCTCACGTGTGTAAACATAGTGAAACTGTGTCCCCGTCTGCTGTGTGGTTTGAATTTTAGACTAGGCTTGCACTAGCGGCACCTCGAGCCACTGTAGGATTTGCTTGTGCTCGTAATTTTTTAGGACCACACATCATTTAAAAGACATACTTAGACCGCAGATCTAGTCAAACATAATATGTTCTTCACTTGCTAATAGAACTGCCTGTCTAGGAGCGGCTTTTTCATCGATTGCATTCATTTAGTGTAAAAATTTCAATTCAGTACTGCATCCTGCATTGTAGAGAGCTGGAGGCACTGTAAGTCTTCTTACTCAAGCATTCATCATCGTTTTCTCAATTGCATCGGCTTTTTCCGATTCTCTCTCTCGGTTTTCTAACCTAGGATAAAGGAATTGGGACTGAACGATAGACGTGATTGCTTGATATCAGTGACAACTAATCTTTAAAATCAGGACTGCTAATTCAATTGGACCAAAAAAATTGACTAAAATTAACCCTTGTTTGCGGGAGAGTAACCCCGACCTTGTTTTCAGGTTGAATAAGGGTACTTGAGTGTGTGTGAACACCTTAAGGCAGATCCCAAATCCCTACCTTCCATATCACGGGCCAACTGATCCTAGCAAATATCACGAGTTGCATACTTTTAGATTCATTGACCAGTACCAAGTAGCCTCCGCCTGTTCGCGGGTAGTCGAGGGCGAACCAGCGGTACTTCGCGACAAAGCCTAGCTTTGTCAGCCTCCGCCTGCTTGCAGGTAGATAGGGGCACGGTCTTTGAGTCCCCAACTTCGGATAGGAGCGAAGAAAGGAAGGACCGACGTTATCTTAGGCGACATGTTAAACAGGGAAGACGCATCCGGCTTTGAGCCGACTTCCCTATAGGCCTCATAACTCCTTGCTATCTTGCTTGAAAAATCACACTTAAAATTGACAAGATTAATTGGACTCGGTTTCGGGTCCTTCACCGTGTTGAGTGTGAATTCAGGGTTTGCTCTTGCATTTGTCTTTGTGTCTGTCCGTGTGTGTTATCCTGCGTAACTGCGTATTATCTACCTCATTCTACTTACATATCCTCTTCAAGATGTCGGGATATTGGTCCCCATACCCTGTGACCTATGGTCATTCCTCCTTCACCATATACCGTTCATCTTCACCTTCTCCTTCTTCCATGTATCCTCTGCCATCCACGGGAGACCCTTACCCGTGGTCGGTCCCACCTCAACCCGATTATGATGTCAGAACTTCGACTGACTTCTCCACTTCTTCTCATTTCTCACCTACTCCATATTCTAACACTCCGGATCCACTTCCACCTTGGGCTGACTGTCCTTATTCTCGAGAGCTTGCAGGAATCAAAGGATCGAATGAAGAGCAAGCCACTGCTGAGATAGATGATTGGCAAAATTATATGCCCCCATTCTCACCTCAAGTAGGGATCAGACAACAATTTACATATACAAATACCGACTTGACCTAGACATTTGGAGAGCCTATACATTCACAAGATTGGACTCATGACCTAGACTTATCAGTCCTGTTTCATTGACTCCATCATATGAGGCTCCGACCAATATTTGCCATTTGGATAGTCCATACTCAACCCGATATTACATGCTAGAGTCTAGGTATGTTGAGTATGAGATCCCAATATCTCAGCAATATCCTTTAACTGATTAGACCTCTCCCATGATTTGTCATGAGAATTTTGTGGAGGATGACATCTCTAGACTTATCAAGAAAAATGGATCATTTAGTAACGAGTTGAGAGATGTCATGGGAATATTACACTCAATTTCTGCCAGCCTGGGTATAAAAGTGAGAAAAGACATGAGTAGTTTTGAGGTTGAAAACAAAGCAAACATCAGGGAACCCACACCGTTTGTATAGCTGGAGTCCATTCTATCTCCCTCTTCTACTAACCACTTACCCTCCAATCTAGAGTCTGATCATTCATACATCAAAAACACCAAAAAAATTGAAAAACCAAAAACTCACATAACAATTGAAAATGAAAAAGACCTAAAAAGTTTGGATCCTGTCATAAGGGAAGCACTCGATGAAGAATTGATTTTCAAACTTCCCTTAATAAAGGCCATTGATCACTTTCCCGACCTCAAGAGATTTGTAAAGAGTAAATTGATGCCCAAGAGGTCGGGTACTAAGAGAACCAGGACTGAAAGACACATATGGCCACCTCCTTGGTGATGGGGAGAAAGACCAAGAGCCGCAGAGTGAAGCGGTTGCCTAGGGTTGAATGTGAAATCAAAGACACTATCTTTACCCATGCAAGAATCAATGATGACTCTCCAATAAATATCCTCCCGACCTCTGTGTTTGACAAGCCCAAACTTAGGCCAATAAGAAAGTCGAGAGAGATCGTTCAGCTGGCTGATCGATCCATCAAACGGTCTAGAGGAAATATTTCAGTCATCGTTACTTTCCAATGTGCTCTACTCCAGGTGGACTTCATAATCATTGACATCGAGCACCGAGGAGAGTATACTCAGTCTTCGATTATTCTCGGAAAGCCGTTCTTAGCCTCAGCTAAAGCGTCTATAGATTGCGAGACTCGGGAGATCGATTTCTCAGCATTGGGAGCACTCCGACCTCACCCATTCTTTGATACACTTTACTCTAAGGTGACCCGCACATCCGCTGACAGTCGTAACCATCGAGAGGTAGATGAGTCCTACCTCTCTGCTACACCTGAGAGATCAACTGTCCGGACGACCGCTGGTTCTGAGACTCCCCACATCTTCACTTCATCAACTGCTTGCTCCACCACCATGACAGCTTCTAAGGAGGACTCACGACCAGAATCTACCATTAAGTCGGACATGACCTTTGTTGATTGCCTTGACCATTTTGATGATCTGACGCAAGAGGCCAATAATGCCAAGCCAAATGAGACCACTAGCACCTTCCCGAGACATGTGCTGACCCTTCATGAATATTATAATCTATACGGTGACTCGTCTGATGAGGAACCCATGGTCAGCACCACACCACGTCCCGGATCTTCAAAGGAAGCAACCAAGATTAAATTGACTCCACATAAAAACACGGTTGCTCCCTCTAGTTGACTATTTAGTGAGAGGAAGTCGAGAATTGATTCCTCGAGGAGTTCCCCCAAACCTCTCAAGGCGCGTCTCTCTCATCTCCCTCTCAATGATTCAAGTTCTAGAAAACCGACTAAGAAAGTTTCCTTCAACACACCGGAGAAGGAATTTTCTGAGGAGTCCTCATCTGGCCCAGACAAGGTAATTTATATGAGTGAGCTCAGTTCGGCTGTTCTCAAGCCTTATCTAAGCAAGCAGCCGTGTGTCGACCCTCGTTGGACGATCCCTATACCTCACTATTATTCATCTGAGGACGATTCCGACAGCGACACATATGTATATTATCCACCTCCTCGCATCCGCAAGAAGGTTCGTCACAAACCTTCTTAATCCATGTATATTCTCACTCTTTCTTGTATATACTTTCTCTCCCTCCCTCTCCAGTGATCCGAATCACTCGCCTAGCTCATCTCATTTCATTTTATTACTATACTTAGGATAACCAGATCCTACGTATAGGGGGGAGAGTGACCCTCATCTATTGACTGTACATCCTCCAGATCACATCGGTTCTCATACTCACTCTTGTCCTATACTTGGGCTGACCAGAGCCGAAGTATAGGGGGGATCGATGCCCACCGTGGATATACTCATCCATTTCCCCTCTTGTCCTCGTTCGCCCCATTTTTTATCTTCTTCTACACTTAGGCTGCCAAAGCCTAAGTATAGGGGGGCGGAGCGACTCCTATACTTTTTGTAATTTTATCTCTCCTACGCTTAGCACGAGCTATGTCTTTTTCGTCGCTTTTCGTGCTCTGAGTACATAGCACATGCTAAGTATAGGGGGGCGTGTATATATTACATATATACTTTACCCATAGCTCGTACTTTCACGTATTTTCACGTATTTTTGTATATATTATGCAATAAATATGGGGTGGGTAAAAATTGAAAAAAATTTGTACTATATGAATAATACTTGTAAAAAAACTTGTAAAACATACTTTTGTAAAATTTGTTGTAAAATAGGATGTATACCAAAAATACATTTTAAAACTTGTATACTCTATATATTATGTGTAAATTAAAAACTTGTTGTAAATATTAAAATTTTTTGTATACCAAAAAAATATGCTGAAAATAAGGCTTCTTATTTACTCTTGCATATCATCCTTGCATTTCAAAAAAAAAGAGTCTTGCATTTCACTCATAGCATGTCATCTACACATCATCTACATATCATGCATATGCAAAGTGAAAAGCTAGTGGGTTCTGAACCAAGTTATGAGTAGATATTGAGGATGGACTTGATTTGACCTTAATCCACCTAATTTTAGAGGAACTTTATATGAACTGGAGTTAAGATTTCTCAGGTCAAGTGACTTAATTCTTTGAGTCCGCAAGTCTATGTTCACATGTCAACTTGATTAGTCTATGTAGAATATCTCGTGCACACGCATGATTCTTATAGACAGTGATCTAACTTGGACAAGCATAATATACGTAGCTATTCATTGATGAGGTGGTGAGGAGGTAGAATCCTTTAGCTTGGAGTAGCACACGGGTGGAAACATCCGTCCTCCTCTAGGGAGGGTAGTGCATCTCAACCTAGTCTGGTGGTGTTGAAGTCTAAGGACAGGATGTTGTGGGTTGCAATAATGCTTCAGAAGAGGGATAGTCTACTGGCTCAAGAGGAAAAACTCCTGATGTACATGCTGCACCTAGTATATAGTACCGAAAAAAAATAATAAGAAAAAGTGCAAGAACTCCAAAAAAAATAGACAGGCCAAAAAAAAATTTTGCCAGTCGGAGTATGTATATTAGCAAGAAGTCTTCAGCTGGATGACTTGGCTACACTGGTCAGGCATCCCGGGATAGGTAGTTACTCTGTCTACCGTCCATTCTTTCTCCTCCCCCTCCTCTTGATCCGGTCGCACTTGAACTTTGAAGGGAATACCCCGCTCCTCGAGGAAAGAGTTGTTGGACCGAGTTATTTGAGTTACCTTGTTAGAGGAGGCTGGTTCTGAGTCATTTCTGATGTGGAGAGCTATTTTACACTTACACAGTACAAGAAAGAATCATAGTCATCAGAAATTTGCGTTTGAGGATTTGTTCTGACCTGACTATTGAGGCGACTTGAATAGAAGACTTGTGGAACTTGAAGTCTGTTAGGTCTTAAGTTCAGGTCCCAATAAGGTTCGCCACACAATTAAACCGAAGGTCGAGTCAAGCTCCATTTTATATTTTTGTTCATGACCTTGGTATGGAACCCAAAATCATTTCACTCTTGCATTTCAATTTAGTTGCTCGGGGACGAGCAAGGTTTAAGTATAGGGGGTTGATGAATCTGCAATTCATCACTCTAAAAGTTGAAAATAGAGCTTTTTTCCCGAGTAATTAGAGGAATATTTCTACTTATATTGTATAATTAGCATTCATGCATGCATTGATAACATTTACATTTTAGCACTCATATTTGCATAAAATAAGAAGCCAATTTCACTTGTAAAAATTCACCTGTATATTAGATAAAATACCTTATTTTATATATTTTATACCAACTCCCAATCTAATAAAACCAACTCTATTGAGTATATATGACTAACACTAATTAAAGAAAAATCTCAAAAAAATACTAACTTGTAAAATTGACCAATAAACCCTCAATCCAAGATTGAAATTAGGAGCCTTAAAATACACATATCTCTCTCATACAGTATCCGTATTAGGTCTACTAAATTTTAAATTAATATACATTTAGAGACCTTCGAAACAAGACCAATTTCACTAAAATCGGAGCTCGTATGCAAAACTTGGGTTTTGGGCCCCTTTTGTACATTGTACATAATGACCGTTTTACCCCTGTATTTTCTCATTTTATTTTCTTCATTATTAAAAATCCAAAAAATTAGATTAAGTTTTAAAAATTCTTCTCATATTTTCTTTATTTTTATTTTGATTTTTATCTCATTGAAAAATGATAAAAAAATCACAAAAGATAAAATGCGGTATTTTATATCTATAAGGTACCACCCGAAAATACATTATGTACAGATGATTTCCTTTGATTTTTGGTCCTTCAAGAAAGTTGTAGATCTCGTCGAGACAAGCAACTTTTGTGTTGACCACTTTTTGATTTAATCCCTTTTGTGATTTCTTTTTGATTTTCTTTACATTTAATGTTTGAATTTTCTGGGAGCGCCATGTTGCCGCTCTTGGAGCCGCCACGTGTCACCCCAATTTTTTATTATTTTATTAATTTTGCATTTGTCTTATTATTTTAGGATTTATTATTAATTATTTTACTATTGATATTTTAATTATTTTTTGTTGCCTACTATATTATTTTATTATATTATTTATTTTTCCCTTTTACCCCTTCTTTTCTTACTCCCTACTCCAAGTCACCACTAACACCACCATCCCTCCATCTTCTCCACCTCTTTTCTAACTTCCCCCTCCTCTTTATATTCCCATCTCCTCCTCCATTATTCTTCATCCACCGTTCTTGAGAGAAAGAGAGCCCCGAGCCCCCTTTGATGTGTCATTGGTGACAGCTTTTGCGCAGTAGGTCGAGTGACGACAAGGCTTAAGCGAGATCCGTGGAGCACCGCCACGTAGCAACAGCTTCTCCAAAACTGCTGCCAAGCTTCGGAGACCACCATCTCCTCGAGGCCACGACGGAAACTGCACGACATGGCTCCACTTTCGGCAATTTCAGATAAATTTTCAATCTCTACCTTTTACATTATTTTTATCTAACATTCTACATTGTTGATAATCATCACAGTCACAACACAAACATCACCACCTTTTTCACATTTTATTTGTTGTTTACAAAAAAAACACATCATTAAACACCATCACTATCATCACTCATCCACACCATAGCCACATTACATTTTCTATTCCCTATTTACAAAGAAAATCATTAAAAAATTGCAAAAGAAAAAAAAAACAGAAACTTCTCCCCCTAGCGTCGTGTGTTGCTGACCTGCTTCCACGTCCCCCTCGCCTGGCCGCGTGCGCCCTCGACCAGCTCTTCCAGCCGCGCACGGCCGTACGACCATTCGCCATCCTCCTTCATCAGCCAGAGCGGCCCAGCCAGGCCGCCACGCTCTAACCACCGGCCGCTACCCCTGCGGCAGCGCCTCGCGCACAACCTCCCTCCGCCACCCCAGTCGTACGCCACAACGGCCACCACCCGCCTCATTGACGCTGTTGTCAGCCCTCCAGGCCGCCGCCTCTGTTCAGCCCTGTCGTCCTTCCTGGAGAAGCACCTCAGGTGCGCCGCCCCTAGTCGGTCTGCCTCACGCCAGACCCCACCCCCCCGCACGCACATCCCCGCCGTGCGGCCAACCCTCACGCTGTCGTATCCCATCCTTCTGGCCGCCTCGCCACCGCCGCTCCCTCACCAAGCTCCAACGCCATCCGGTCCTCGTCGATCGTGCCGCCAAGCGCCGCCTCCGTGCGCCCTTGCCGCCCAAGCTTCGTGTGCCCTAGCGTGGGTGAAGGTCCAAGTTTATTTTATTTCTATAAATTTTGCATCAGTTTCGCTCTACGTTTTTATAATTTCAGAAGTGCCCTTAGGCATATTTTATTGCATTTTCAATTTCAGTTTTGTATTGCGCAGACTACCCTGACTTTGATCATTAATTTGGAAGTCATTTTTACACAAATTTTTTATCAAAAAATTATCATATTGTAGAGCAACTAATTCTTTATCTTTGAGCTATTTATTTGCATTTTTGTGAGCATTAGATGATTTATTAAACATCGTAGATTAAAAATCAAAGATATTTTACCCATTTAAGCCCTGAAATTTGCACATGTTCATTTATTATTTCAAAAATTGCGAACAAATTGCAGGTGATGCCCCTTGATGTGCTTTAATTACAATCCAAATTTCGTCCAATTCGGAGTTGTCTAGTGCATAAAATAAATTGTAGAGTGATATCTGTATTTAATTTTTAGTTAAATCCACTAATAATATTTTTGAGAAATTTCAAATATTATGGATTCCTTATTGAAATATCTATTTGAGATAAATAGGTCTTTGGATAATTTGATTTCGTGGATTTATTAGGAATTAAATACCCACAGTCGCTCTGTTCAGTAAAATATTCATAAAAAAATCAAAAAGTGTCAGAAAATTCTAAAAACATATTGTAGCTTCATTTCATCTTATTTGACTTTTAATAAAATTTTCATAATTTTTCCATATATTTTGCACGAAAAATTGCATAAAAACCCCAAAAAAGTTTGCATTTTTCATGTATGTATTTTAAATCCAAAAATTCTAAAAAAATACATTAGCATTCATTGTTGGATTAGGTTCTTAGAAAAATTACCACTTGGCTGATTTGGATTAATTTCACATTAAAATTAAAATTGGCTAAGTTGTATGTTTTCTTAATAACCTAGTTCACTCGCATATGTGTATTGGCAGTTTTATTGCATAAAAAAATAAAAAAATAATCCCACCTGGAAAACTGCAATCTAATCCATCTAACCTGACCCCGAGGTGTTCCTTTGCCTCCTTGAGTCGACCCTGGGGCTTGCCCAGGCTAAATAAACATCAAACCGCGTGTCAATTTCATTTGACGATTCATCGATTTGTGCGGTTAATTTTTTATCGACGCGGATCTATTCGACTGCAATGAAACCGTTAATTATACGATATCAAAAGGGTAGGTCTGTGTCCGTCAAGCACAAAGCTATATTAATCCCACATAGATCTGAGATATTCCATTCTATGACCTTACGGATTCTCTCAGGAACCTCTAGTATGCGAGATTCTTGTTTAGCAGTCAACTACGAGATGAGGATGACCGGAAACATTTGGGGGGTACCGTAAGGATGGCATATTTCAACATTGATGGTATAACCTTGAGCTCAGCTGGGGTTTGAATCAGCTCTACAATAACCTCTGCTACTGCACTGGTAGACGGTATATGATATGTACTATTTGGACTGTCCACCTTGTCTACTAACAACTCAACAAGTAAAATCTCTGATAGATATACAATGAATGATCTCTATTTAGAAAGGAGGGGCTTATCTGTTTGTTCAGCATTCTTATCAATTAATAGTTAAGATATATTGCAATAATCTCAAAAATATGTCTCTCATCTGTGCATAAATCATAAAGTTTATCGCATGGCTCAGATATTAGAACTCTCAAAATGAGGCATATCATCAGCAATCTCAAAAAAGTGTATCAAAGTCATATCAGAAGGTGCCTCTAAAAATTCAGATTGATCCACAAAAATCAGCTCAAACTGCCCATCAGCAACTAACTCATTTGGACCACCAAGGGAACTCATGTCGATTGTGCCTTCCATAGAGTCCTTTTGGGAAAGGAACTCCTGGGTATCTATGAAATCTGTGAAAAGATCTGTCTCTTGGAATTCAGCACGAAAATCACAATCATTTGGCACTGATATAACTTTCTCTGTCTCATCTACTGCAAGTGGTGGTGATGGTCTAGTATCAAATATCGTCTCAATTTTCTCCTCGTCACTGCGAGAGTGAAAGATGATCTCTCCAGTACCATATCAGCTACTACTTCGGTCGTTCGGAAGAATGGTCAACCTAGTATGATCGGAGTATGGAGTAATGGTGCGGGTGTGTCCATATCCATTTCAACAAAATCAACAGGGAATTTCATTCCCTACACCATTATAATAACGTCCTCTAAAATGTCTTTGGCCTCTTAATCGATCTATTAGCAATCTGAAGGATCATCCTGATTGTTTTAAGAGGCACTTACAGAAATTCATTTAGTAAAGAGGAAGGCATGAGATTAATGGAGGAACCGCTATCGAGAAGAGTACGATCAAATTATGTATCAAGGATATGACAATGGATGTGAGGTGCTCCCTTGTCTTTCTTTTTAGGCGGGAGGTTACTGATGGCATGAAATGTGACCATGGTCAGGATGTGTTTCTCTGTTTCCTTTCATATATTCTTCCGTGGTTGATGCTTTTGTGTACATGCCTCTTTCATTCTCTTTTTTTATTGTAGCCATGTATTCCATGGCCTTAAGAAGTGGCATTTTAAAAAGATGTTCTGTAGGATCTCAACCACTACAGGATCAGATAGGGATGTTCTAAATTTTTGAATTTTCTTAAATTTGAGAGCAGAAGGAGATGGCACTGAATCAAAACAAACATGCAAACATTCATTTCTATTATTCAAAGTAGAATCCTCATGCACAAAAGGACAATCGGAATGAGTATATATAGTGTTGTCCAAATTAGGCGGAGAAAAAACAAAATCTAAAACAAAATGGGATGTTGATGCTAGCAAAGAGGAAGAATCCGTGACTGGTATATTCTCCCTTGCTTATGGTGATCTACATTTGCTTGGTAAATGTGGTGGTGAAGGCGATGAAACTCCAAACTTGGGTGCTGCTACATTGGTCCTCTCGATTGCTGGTAAAGGAGATGATGTAGAAGATGATGCTCTCTCAATGGTTCAATCTCCTAACCCCAACTGTTGTGTAGGTGACTACAATATCCTACCACTCCCGGGATGAATGGCGTCAGATAAACATGTAAAATCAAGGGACATACCATAATCAGGGGTAGGTGGGCTATTGGCTACCTACTCCTTGCATCTGAAGTTGTTGGGGTTGGCTTCGACCTGTGCTAGAATCAATGTCTTGATGGTCGTCAGGTCGTCGATCCGTTGAGTCAGTTCATTCATGTTCTTCATGAGCAATGCAAATTGTTCCAGTGCTAGATTGACTGAAGGGGCCTCAGGTTGCTCATTAACTAGTTATCGCTGAGACTGATAGTACGGAGGCTGTTGGTAACCATACGGATTTTAATAATGAGGAGGAGGAGGATATTGTCCATAATATGCAGTCTGTTGCAGGTTAGGATGAGGAAAATACATAGATTGTCGGTTGGCCTTGTCTCCAATTTTGGAAATGTGGTGGAGATTGATGGTGAGGATGGAACTGCTGGTGCTGCTGCTTCTAGACCTCACTAAAACTTGTGGGTGGGTCTCTGACCCTGTTGTGAAACCATTTGGCCTTGCTCTGACGGACGGGGCTGGTTTTGCTCATGGTCGAACCAGATACAGTTCACCTCTTGAATGACAGGTGGTGGTGAAGACTGTTGCTCAGGAATGTAGGCTACTTCCTGTTGGTATGGAACTATCTGCTGTGAATGATGTTGAACCTGATCAGGTGTTTGTACGTAATAGACATGTTGAACTGTGGATAGTCCTCCACTACTCTGCTGGGTGGAAGAAGTCTACTCCCCAGTAGAGGTATCGTTTGTTGGACTCACATTGTGAACTGCACTGATCTTACTCACAAGAAGCTTCAGGTGCTTTGTTATCTCATCTAGCTTATCCGGGTTCTTCATCCTCTGCTCGATCACTTGAAGCTTATCAAGCTCCCAGGAACATTTCTCAATAATGTCTACTTTAGATAGGTGGTTTCCAATAATGGTCAGGTCAGAGTTGTCCACCCTATCCACTTCATGTTATTTCGTCATATTGACATCCTTGTGGGGTAATGTAGGGGAGGTGATGGGGTGCTTTTGAAAAGCACGTGGTAGAAAGAGTTGTTGAACTCTCCATCATCTCCTCAAAATTTTGATAAAGGACATCCTTGTCCTTGTTGAAGTGGCTCCCCCCACAAGCGACATCTACCAGCTTCGGATTCTTTTTGCTTAAATCCCCAAAGAAATTTTGCAAAAGGTTGGTCTTTCGAATATCATGACGGGGGCACTTCTCTGACAGATCTTTGAATCTTTCCCATACCTCGTGAATAGGCTCGTGGGGCATCTGGGAGAAATTAGCAATCAAGGATCGCATTTGGTTGAGTCATCTGAGTGGGTAATATTTATTCAAAAATACGGACCTCAACTCTTCCCACGTAGTGACAACCTTCCCCAAGTGATTTAACCAATATAAAGCTTTGCCCAATAAACTGAATGGGAAGGCGGTCATCTGCACTACCTATAATGGGACATTTGGATATTGTATTGTTCCGCAAATGCGATCGAACTGCTGGAGGTCTATATAAGGTTCTTTATTAATATTTCCATGATATATTAGGTGGGCTTAAGCTTGAAATGCCCATGAACCACAGTTATTTGTATCCAAGAATTTGTATGTCATGCCCCTATATTATAAGCATCATTTAATGTAGGCTTAGCCCCATGTTCTATGTGAGGTTCTTCTCCCCCATTCCCACCTCTAGGGTTTCAATTATCCCCCTCTCTCCTATCTTCTCTTTCCTATCTCATCTCGAGAATAATATTTCTCAATGAGGTCTGAAAATAAGCCTGCTCTGTTAAGTAGGCTTGAATTGACTTAATGGAGGCAAACATGGTCATGTTGATCTCGCTCTGCTCCGACATGGTTCCGTTTCCCTTTGGTGGCATCAAGTATCATGTGTCTGACTCTGAAAATGTGAATGGCGCTCGATTAGTGCTCAGAAATGGAGTCTCACATACTAATACATGATTAAAGCCAATCTCAAATGGTGGATTCATGGATGTTGTGAAGGGTAAAGTGGAGAAAGAGGAATATTAGTGAAGTGAGTCTTCCTAAATAGAAGGTCAACGGTTCATAGTGTAAAATTAGTTCACAAAGTCCAAATGAGAAATACTCTGATCCGACATCCTTGAAATCAATAGGCAAGATGCGAGAGCACGAAGGTCAATGCAAGACTGAAAGTGCTTGAAAGCGCAAATTGCGCAGAAGAATATTTATCACCAGCAATCAAACACAATACAAACCCTCAGTTCAACAACTCAACACAATGTGAAAACTGTGAAGGTTCAGTCAATTCTCTTGTTAATTTTAGAGTTTGGTGAGAATACAATCTATCAGACCGGCTAAAGTAAGCTATTAGAAACCCAATGCTCCCAGGAGACTGGCCCAATACCAAATTTAGTTCTTTCCCAATCAGTATGAATTGCAGACCGTTTACCGGCTACCCGATCAATTCAATCTCCTAAGGACCTTGCGGATCGTTTACCGACTATCTGGAGAGATCCTCACTAGAGAATGACTAACCCCAAGACCAGTAGTCTAACAGAAGTTCAGGTATGGCTCTAGCCTAGTGTGTGGGTCATTCTCTCAATCAAGCAAACCAACCAATGAGGGGGTTACTCTCCCCAAAATAATTCTTCTTTACGTTTATTTTAGCATCACATTTTCTTTAGCAGCCCAGAATTTTAGGCATTTATCACTTGGTTTGAATATTTTCAATGAATTTCGTATTGAGTGTCCAATTTCCTTTTTAACTTATGTGAGTGAAATCAAGGAAGGAGATCGGAAATGCCATTGCGTGATTTAAAACAATGATGCATGCAGGGGTCAGAGTTGCGTACCTTGTCTCCAGTACTCTACATGCAAAATGATCCACGCAGAATTTAATTATAGAAAAGTAAACCAACCTATATGATGCAAGTGAACCATCCTAACAATAGCTTTCATTAACAGACAAGAACTAGTTAAATTTGAATAAGTCCAATTACGCTCTACTTTAGGTACTGAAATTCTTGTTTAGGGTGTTTGGACCTAATTAATTACCTAGCTCAAGCAAATTAATTAAAGCAATCAATAAGTGGATGATGAAATTCGCGTGAAATAAAGAAAAATAAAGCGATTAAAACAAATCCAGTGAGGTCTCCCAAGTGCACCGGCACTTGGCGAAACAGACCCCGCAATAAATGAATGTTCGTTTACAAAGTTCAAATGCTAAAATAAATAAAAAACTATATATGCTCCAAATGATGGTCTCTCTCAAAATCTTCTCCTCCTCCTCATGCGCTCTCTTGTGGCTTTTAGATGAATCAAGTTGTCTCTGCTTCGCTTGATGCTCCAGCTCTCCTAGGATCGCCTCCTTCGCTCTGCGGGCCCTTGTAGAAAAAGAAAAGAGAGAATGTGTAAGAAACACAATTACCAAATATGAGTAGGAAAAATGAAATAAATGCAATGAATATGAACAATGAAATAATGTGGAAAAATTATTTACATCCACGAATAGCAGGTCAAAAAAGAAACTTAGCTACCCTCGCCATGCCTCCCCGACAACACCATCATTTTGTTGACACGGGATCTTCAGGATTTGAATTCAAGATATGAAAATAAATGTGCAATGTTCGTTGCAACCTAAATATCCCGTAATAAACAAACTTTTTTTCTTCTCAAGCAAAAAAATTAATTACAAGAGAATAATGAAGCGAGAGAAATTTTTTTACTTATTTACCTGTATAGCAATATGATCGAACTCAGGGAGGCTACAATTTCTGAGGGTTATTCAAATAATAGACAAAAAATCAATTAAAACAAAAGGGCTCAAATGCAAACTATCCTTTTTTTAATTTTCTCTTTTAAATTTATTTTAAATTTTTATTTTTTTATTTTCTGATTTTCAATTTTTTAGTGATTTTAATTTTGCAATTTTTTCTATATTTTCAAATAAGGAACAATATGCAGAAGGGAAGAAATATGCACACCACACTCTTTTTGTATTTTTCAATTATATAAAAAATGCTCAAAAAATCCAGAGAAAATATTTTTAGGTTTTAAAGGCTTTCAATTTTTTTGGGAATTTTTGTAGAATTTTCAGATGTTTTTTGTATTTTTCTAAAAATCAAACAGTGATAAAAAGGATAAACAGTGCACAACATGGAGTAATTTGCATCTTATTTTAAGTGCCCAAAACTTCTGCTAACCTTTTTTATGCTAAAATATAGATAAATATCAACACATAGAAAGTGAAATCACTATTTTTGGATTTTTCTATATTTTTTTATGATTTTTATAATATTTTGAGTATTTGGCAAGTTTTTTGGGTTTTATAAATAATTAATGTGTAAAATTTGGACAGAAATTAAAAGACAATAAAATAAAATCAATCTAATTTTTGGGATATTTTAGACCAATAATCAAATTTTTATGAATTTTTGAATTTCAAAAAGGTAAAATTACATGTTTTATTTTTTAATAATAACAAATGATGATAAAATGCAATGAAATAATTATGTTAGAAAGATACAGCGCTTCAGGAGCATGGCATAATTTTGTGAGAATTTTTTTAACAAAGCCAATAATTATTGCAATAAAAAAAGTACAAGAAAATAATAGTTTCGATCACAGGGAAGGAAATGTAAATAGTTAAAGTTTTTGCATGAAAAATATAATAAAAATAAAATGCGAGATAAAGTACACAATATACCCAGAGAAACACATTCAACGCACGTGCTTGATGTTGGTAGAGGCTCTCCTGAAATTTCTGAAACCTTGGAAGATGTCTTCGCAATTTGCCTAATTTGGATTGGTAAGGATGTTTATGAAATTTGAAAACTTATGGGGGTTGACTTGTAGTTGTCCCAATATTTTATTCTTTTTTATTCCCCTTAGGGTTACTTTGATTCTCTATTCTTCATTCTTTCAAAACCAGAAAGGGGCAGGGAGGCACCACCCCTCCCTTCATCTTCCTTAAGTACGACAACATCGACGTCCAACACGGTGGGGTGCCTGCGGTGGCGAGGAGCACTGCTGGTTGATAGAGGCATCTAATGATTGGTGAAGGCGAGTCTGGGCGTGGGGCTCGGGTGTTGGAGTGGCGGGCGGGCAGGATGGTTGGTGTGAGGAGGTTACAGGAGGCGGGAGATGGGCTCTAACAACGATTGGGGAATTAAGGGCTAAAGGCGACTACTCTAGGCAGTGATCAGTGGCACGACTCAAGAGATCGTAGAGGGAACGTTAATCGGCGGAGCTGTAGAGCGGGTGGATCGCAGTCAGGCTGCTCATGACAGAAGGAGGGGGCGCTACATGGTGAAACACACCTCCGTAGCGGTAATGCAGCGGTCGGTGGAATGGCGGAGGGAGGGTGGTAGCTCTGGAGAGCCGCCGGGGAAGGCGGTGAAGGGCAACAGGCGCCGCTGGTGGATGAGTGGTGATGAACCTACATGCTTATTTTTTATTATTTTTTAATTTTTTATTTTTGTAAAATATAAATAATAGAAAAACAAAACTTTTATTTGTTTTTTTTATTTTTAAATTATTTATCCCTATAAAACAAATGTTAGGAAGGGAAACAATATTTTTTATATATTTTTATAAACAAATGAGCTCACGAGCACGACATCTCAGTCCTGATTATTCGAAATGCGAAAAATCTAATGGAGATGTGAATGAATGTGGATCCTTACCATGTGGATCAAATCCGCGTCTCCGACCACCGTACGTGGCCAGAGTTGGAAGATTGCATGAGTAGAATAAGAATGCGAATAGATCGAGATGTGAATGTGAGAAATCGAATCGGGTGAATAGGATCGTGTTGGTGGATACTAAGATCTAGAAGAAAAATATGACGACTAAATAAAAAATGCAAAAAAATTAACTAACATTAATTTAGGTTAAAAATAAAAGAAGAAAAATGTGGATCTCATGTTAGGAACAGAAAATACCTTAATGGCCTCGACGAAGGCCGACTCGCTGTCATCGAACGGCTCAGTGGCTAGACACCCTTCAGCAACAAGAAAACTTTCAAAAATTGGGCACCTCTCACCAATGATTAATAAAGTTGAAATGAAAGAGGAGAAGTCACATAAATAGATAAAGAGATGAGTTTGAATTTTTTAAAATTTTGAATAAAGACAAGAGATAAGAGAAATTTTTTTTGAAATGACATAAAGATAAAAAATCAATTAGTGTTTCAAAATATTTACAAAAATTGACTATTTTGTGTATTTTCGTCACTTTTTTTATTTGAAAAATAAAACTTAATTTTTTTGGTAGTTATTTAAGAAAATTATCCATATACATATACTATATACATATGGTACAGTATCTACATGATTAAATAAGTAAATAAATTATTTATTTTTATTTATTTATATATTTATTTAATTTTCTATAAATATAAGAACATTTACAATTATTTACAAATACAATATGTACAAATAAATAGTAAAATTGCACAAATCACCTTAGAAAATCGACTTTCAAACTATAATTCCAAAAATTATGAAACCATAGTCATTTTAAAGATAATTTAATTTAGAATGCAATGGAGGTGAGTTTGATTCAATTTGAGTTCATATGGAGCTGGAATTAATCTTTCAATTATCACCTTATGGCTTTTTCTAGATGTGGTTACTTCTATTATAGGCATGATTTTATTTGGCAAACATTTTTATTATTTATGAAACATTTTTATTTACAACTTTTGTTTTGAAAACTATTTTAGTTGAGGTCAATTTATATAAAGTAAAATAGTGTTAATTTTATACAGATATACAAAATAAGTAAGAAGTATTTACAACACATTTTTTTGGATTTTCTGATTAAGGATCCTATCTCCCCCTACTTTATTCCGGGTCGATTAGGTCAAGTCTTGACCTTCTCTCGGGGTTCAGGTCAGCTTATATCTATTATATATAAAGTCTTTTTCTTTTCTTTTTCTTTCTTTATTTATTTATTTATTTGAGGTTAAAATAATATACAAATATAAAATATTTACACATAGATGAAAATTAGTAAGAATATGGAGTTAGTATTATATACAAGTGTTTTATAAGGCATTTTAAGCTAAAAAATGAATAAATTCTCATCATCAGGATTCTCAATCTTGGTCATTGGGAGTTGGTATCATTTATATGCTTTCCAAGCATATATCATACTTACAAATTCTTGTCATGCTTCCAAAGCATGATGACCATGCATGGAATTTAATCGGTCCCAATATCTCATGACTGAGCTCATGTCTTTCGGTTCACAAGTGAACTTGTATAATCCCTTTGAGAGATTATATGATTCATATGCCCTCATATGCACACTAGCTCGTCAATGTATAAAACCTTGGTTAGATCTTCAACCTATTGGTCTGCCAAATGTACATACATAGACATATAGTAATACAACTGTCTTCAGTCAAAGGATGTGTGCCTATCTCGTGACGGTATACGACATAGGACTTTGGTTATTTCGATTACACTAAGTCAACTATTTGACCTGAGTAATCTGACACCTCTGAATCTCTATTCCATATAGAGGACATGCATTAAGAGGTCGGTCAGATATCAACATAATGAGAAAGGATTGCCATCTCCTACTCAGGTTGGAGATCATCTCTTAACAATCATTTGACGATGCTTGATGAGCCATAAATCTAACTCCTTAGATATTATCCCAAGCATCACTCTCCATGATTCAACAATTGAATCAACAATTATATGTTCATTAAGATGGCCATGGTACATAAACCTAATTGTACAGAGGGACCTTATAGTGCATTCATTAATTTAATCTCAGTTCGGAGGTTAAAAAGTCAATAACTTTTATCGATATATCAGATATTACAATAACATTTATTCTAGGTATGGTTTTCCTTGGGCTCACATGGCTAACAAAAGTATGAGTTACGGTTAAATAATACACAACGTATATACAACCCCCTGTACATAGATTGAGCTATCCTCATTGATCAGATAGAAAAACAAAGACATAACTCGTACTAAGTATAGAAAATCCTATAATTTGGAATAATGAGGAATGAGAAACCAACCATCCCCCCTATACTTAGGATCAATTAATTCTAAGTATAGCAAACCGTATTCTATATGCAAGGAGGGTTGAGTATGGGAATGAACATATCACAACTCAGTCTGTCTCCTCCTATACTTAGGGTAAGATATCCCTTAGTATAGATAGAAATATCCGCAGGAGAGGATACATTTGAGGGGATCGGAAAAATAAATCAATAAAAAGAAAAAGAAACATTGGGAGATACACGCGTCACTCCCCCTATACTTAGGTTAAAGGAGCTCTGAGTATAGGAAACAACTGAAGTGATTACATGGAATGATGAAAGAACACTCGACTCGTCCATCCCCCATACTTAGTAAAAATTATGACCTAAGTAAGACAAACACACTCGGACTGAGGTGGATGAGCAAAATGATAGTTGGAAGGAAGTAAACGAAATCGGATATACATAGTGGAGTCTGTACAGAGATCAATAAGGTAGAAAGTGTACCTTCTTGCATAGTCACTGAGGAATGGATCTAAGAAGGTACAAGTTGATATCAGGGTCATCATTTGACTTGACTCGATCAGGATTGACATGGTATAGATCATCAACAGTCTTAAAACGAAAATGCATGAACTGGTCAATGGAAGTAGTGTGATCAGGTTCATCCTTAGAAGTCTCTAGAATATCAAAATGAGAAGGCACGAACTCATCATGGAAGTAGTAAGGTCAAGTCAGGCTTGCAAAGTCTCTCCCAAGTGTGCCTTCCACACTAAGGTGTCTATGGTGTAAATATCGTGGATGCCATCAACACAATGTCAAGCACAAGAAGAGGGAATTCCAAAGTCTATGTTATCTGAGTCTTCCTCACCAAAGAGAAATCCTCAGGTCTTAGAATCATCCATGATAAATCAAATCTCTGATATCAACATCAAGGTCATAGTCCTCGAGGTCGGCTAACACGGATACACTCTCATCATATATGGGTCTTTAGTCGGCGATGGGTGCAATGATCAAAACTAAACTCTCATCGGTAGAATGAAAATGAATCTCTCCAGATTGATAATAAATAACGACTCTCGTTGAGGAAAGAAAGAGTCATCCCAAGATGATCATAGAGAACTCTGCGGGGTGGAGGTCTCCAAGGGAAATATAACAAAATCAATAGTGAAGATCATGCCCTGGATCTAAATGACGACGTTCTCAAGAATGCCCTTCAACCTTTTTGCCAATCCATCAATGAATAAACAGATCATCCTAGTTTTCTTGAGAGGCCCAAGATGAAGAGATTGTACCAATAATAAGGGAATTATATTAATTGATGCATCGACATAAAGGAGAGTGACACGTCTCACGAGGGGAGCACTAGTGTCCCCTTTCCTATAGAAAAGATGGTGAGTGATGGCATAGGCAGTGGTCATGATGAGAAGGTGTCGCTTAGATATGCTTTGTCGCTTTCTTTTCATGGGTGGGGGTGCACATAATTGGTTGATGGCCTTTTGAATTGGGACCTCAATAATATATGAATAATTCTCACTACTTAAGATGAGTCAACAATTTTTAAAGATTTTCTATCTCTTTCATACAAGGGAAGAGATCCGAATCAACATCCCACAAGGATGACTAAGAGCAGTATATCCAATGTCATCCTTGGCGGCAAAGGTGGAGATTATGGTGAATGTGTGTGTAGTCAAAGAATCTGGCAACGGGGGCCTCTCCTCACAACCTGACTTAGGTAGGTGTCTCCCAGAATATTTTTGTATTTATAAAATTTCTCATTTTTTGGATTTTGGGCAATTAGAAGCTCATATGGGTGTCCTCAAGTGAATCCATGACATAGGAAGGTGAAGCGATGGTATGGCTCTTATTTATATTAGTGAGATCATCTATCTTCTGATTCATTTGCTCCACTACTTGGCTCATGTACTCAAGAGTGGTATCCATAAGAGGTGACTCCAACAACTCATTCTCGGGTTGTTAAGATGGTGGGCAAAGTGATGGTGATGGTGGGTAAAAATTCGATGCATGAAACTGTGGATGAGGTGGATAGATACAAAAAGAAAGGTCAGAAGCAAAATACTCCTGATAAAATAGAGGTGAATCGACCGGAGAGTAAGAAGGATCAGCAAAGTTTGGATAAAAATATCCCCAGTCAGCCATCTCCAAAATAAGAGATGAAGATCAGGAAAGCATTATGCGGCTCGGATCTGATTGCGGTTTCAAGTGTTTGGGATGTCGGTGTAGAGAACCGCAAAGAGATCTAAGCTTTTACATAAAACAAAGATCGGTTTAAAACCTTACACTATTTCTTTAACCAGGTAAGTGTGCCAGGGTCGAACTTAAGGAGGCAGAATAGGATATTTTGATTTTTTATGTGAAAGCATATTTTTGTGATTATTTTACCTCTTTTTAAAGTGATCGAAGAAACGTGGTATTTTTTATGGAATTTTGTTTTTTATTTTATTTTTATTTTTATATTTTTCCAATTTTTATTTATTTTTTCAAAGTGATATTTTTCAAAAAATTTACCTACAATATAATATATAAAGAATAGATGAAATATAGATAATATTATATAATAAGTAAATCAAGTGAGCAACGAGCTCGAAAAAGACTCGAAAGCAAAGCAAAATGGAAGCAAAATTTGATAAATCAAAACACGACGATGAAGCGACGAAACCACACAAGAAATACTGAACAACCTCGATGGGGTAGTTGCGTAACTACCCTAAAAAATACGGAAAATAATGTAAAAAATGCGTCCAAATTCCCCCTACAGCACATGGGTAGAAATGCAAGAAAAACTAAGAAACATTTTGCAGTTAGGTCCTCTATAATGGACTGAAATGTAAAAAAATGAAGTATTACATTTAGGTCCCCGTACGGGACCTAACGTAATTTCTGGAAAGTACTGGTGCGGTTTGGAATGCTAGAAGTCCTCTGGATTTAAGATGCAAAATGTACACCGCTTCGACTTGAATGGTCTGGATAATAATGTGCAGTGCAATCTGAGCCGTCCGCTGAGGATACGTGTCGCAAGACTGTACCCCGGCTGTTCTTGGGCCGTTCTTCAAACGGTTGAGCGGCTTATGAAGGAGGCGTCTTCTCCGAATTCTTGCCGACAACTGGAGTGAAGTTTGGGCCTCCTGCAGGACCAGAGGGATGGCTCCTCCACCCCTCGAGCTCGCCTCCGGGTGAGCACTGACGGAGATGGCAGATATCGGCAAGGCGAAGCCGATGAAGATGGTGGTCCTCTGCTCCTCGAGACTGATGGAAGGTTGTTGCACCTTCTTTGAATGGCGTTTTTGTAAAGATGAAGACTCCAAATGATTTGAAACTGCTCCAGATGCAAGATAAACCTGCAAAGATCAAATGTGTATACTCAATTTGTGATAAATCGATCGAAAGATTAAGGTTTTTGCAAGCTCAAAAATTGTTTCCAGAATAGATGATACATGCTTGAGAAATACTCGAGAAATGAAACACGATTTGGATTGAGTATGATATGAATTGACAATGGATTTCGAATGCGCGTTTAAGAAGTTTGATTAGGCTTCCTAACTACATGATTATCTACGCTAATGTATACACAGAGATCGAGAAGGAACATCGCAAAGATGAATGAGTATATCTGGGAAAGAGAGGTGTATTTACCACAGATGGTTGTTAGACGACCGATCTTTGTCGGAGCTAAACGTGCACAAGGCGGCGATGCAAGGCAAGGATGACGCCTTGGAACTCCTCCCCGATGAACCTTCTTCCAGTGGGCACCTTTGGCCGTAGCTGCCACCTCCAGAGCGAGCTGAGCGAGGCAAGGAAGAGAGGGATCGACCACTGGATTCTGAGCTTCAGGTGGTTATGGAAAAGTTGTTAAAAAACCGCCAACTTTGGGGGTTTTTATAGAGATATTTCGTGGGCCTCATTTTAATCTAAGGGTGGCCGAGTATCTTGGTTGTTAGGTGAGGGGATTCAATGACTTGGATTAGGTGAAATACATTTAGTGCGCAGGAAAATTTGGTGAAGAAGGTCGCTTAGAACAGAAACAATAGAACTGTCTTCTTGAAGAAGATGCACCAGGGGCTGACAGGTGTCAGCACCAAGGTGGCCAAATGCATAAATACAATATCTATTATATAATAAATAGTAAATAGCGTTATTTTAAATAGGTATACAGACAAAAAACGTAAATAATTAAATTATCTAAATTATAGAATAATTATTTTTTATAAATAATAAATTTTATTTGAGATATAATTATTATATTAATAAATAAGTATAGATAAATAAGTTTTGGATTTTTAATTTAATAAATAAATAACTAAAAATTAATTTTCTATTTTATTATTTATTAAAATAATAAATAAGAGTTGTGTGAATTTTTAAGGATTTTAATAAATTAGTTTATATATATTAATAAATACAGGTATAAGTTATCCAATTCATTTTTATCTGTAAATTAGGGATTTGGATTTTATTCAAATAATAAATAAGCTCCAAAAATTATGAAATAAATTATGATAAAAATACAATATTATGAAAATAATTAGAAATTATAAAATTAATAAAATTTTAAATAATGTGTTCTACATAAAATGAATAGCCCAGAAACCCCGTTCTCATTTGGTTCCAAAACCAACTTTTTGCAAACGGACTCTGATTACAATGAAACCACCTCTATTATTTAGTGAATATTATTTTATAAACTTTAAAGGTAAGTAGAGTGAAATTGGAGTCCGTATAAAGAAGTTATGATGTTCGGAAGTTGAGAATTTGATAATTTAAAAGCTGGATTTCTTGGCATATATATAGGATAATATTTTTAACTTATTTTTATATTTTTATACACATTTTTAGAAATAATTAGGAAAAGAGTTTGGTAGAAAATATGTACATATGTATTAATTAAAAATCAATGAAGATTTGGTATTTATTGGATAATTAGTGAGGAATGTGTGAAGTGCAACTTAATTTATTTTTATGGTTTTCTTTCCTTATCTCACACTACTTATTGATTTGTCGACCAATCTATGATAACTTGGTCTCAGGGTTAGGTTATAAATATACCTTACAGCTATATTTATATTTATAAGCCATATTGTATATATATACATATTTTACAATCTACCTTCTTTTCTTTTTTTCTTTATTTTTATTCTTTTATTTATTTACATGTTTTTGATGCTTAAAAGTGTATTTTTATTCATGAATGAGGTTTTGTTAAAAGATAGGAATTAATGGATATTTAAATGTATTTGTTAAGGGTTTTAAGACCAAATGCAACAGATATGTTAATGAATCATGGATTCATCAACCCCCTATACTTAAACTTTGCTAGTCCCTTAGCAAACACTTATTTGAAAAATCAGAAATTTAGAATGAATTTGTTTTCCTAAACCAATTCATGAGAACAGACAAAGGACAGAGCTCGATCGGGCTTGAAACAAACATTTTGTTGGATCCTTAACTAGAATTAGGATTTTATCCCCAATAGTCTTCAAGTTCCACAAATCCTTATTCGAGATCACTTCATCAGCTAGTTCAGACTCACTTATTCATATCGCAAACTCTATCATCCTTGAAGTCAATTTGTACAGTGTGTGAATTGATTTAGCTCTTCCTTCTTAAAGAAACGAAGAAACCATCCATCCCGTCTATACACTTCTATTTCTTCCTCATCCAGTAATTCTTTCCTCGGGGAGGAGGTATTCCATTCTGAGGTTAGTTCGTGTTATGTCCACAATCGAATATAGAGAGAATGTAGAAGAATGAGAAAAGAAGTAGAGTGCGACCAGTGTAGACGCATCTCCGTATGAAGCTCAACCGGTGTAGCTAAGTCTCCACTAAGATGTGCATGCATTTTTTATGGAAGCTTGGACCATTGTGGTCGTATTTGTATTTGGTAGATTCTTCTTTGATTCGACTTTGTAAATTGCTTGCACTGCATTCATCTCTTTGTGCCTCGAAGGATATAGCATCTTTTGTTCCGTTCTTTTTTTTGAGGTCTTAGAAACATTGTGTCAGCAGATTCTTCCCTCATCCGAAGCGACTATCGCAACCCCAATCTCTCCCGTCTTTAGACGTCAATGTCGCAAAGACAAGGATAGAAATGAACTACCAAGATGTACTGCCCTTCGCAACTCCATGCAAGTCGAGCAAGATGCAGAGTGCATGTGTTCAAGATTGGTTCACTGGTGCAGAGTTGTAAGAATGACATCAAATGGTCTACTTAAGCACATATGAATTGCTTTCCCAACTATAGTCTTATGGAACCCAAAGATTTTATATCAAAAGACCTGAAGAGTCTAAATTCCATATCCTAACTAGGCTCCTTACAATGAAAGTTAAAGGTCGTGATCAAGCTCCATCCTTTAGACTAGACTCAATCATTACTTCAAGAAATCAAACTTATTCTGAAAAATGCGAATGCAAATGCAACCATGGTTTTGTGAAGTCTATTTTATGAATTTTACTCTTTTTTATGGATTTTAAGGTTTTTGTAAGTTTTATGACTTTGAGGACTTTGTACTATTTTATGGATTTTCGTATTTTTATTAACAAGTTTTTTTCTTTATACACGGATTTTACAAGATATTTTATTGGATTTAAGTATCTAATGTATTTTACATATTTTATCTACATAGAATTTTACAATGATTACATGATTTTTACACATGTTTTAATAGATGGGATTTTAAGTAATTATTATATAAATTTTAAGTACTAATTTAAAATACTAATTTTAATTACATATTTCAAATACAAATTTTTAAACATATTTTACTTATTTACAATGATTTTATAAGTAATAGGTACATGTATAAATGGATTTTAAATTAACCCTCGCCCACTTTTTATGGATTTTATAGATATAGAAAATACATAAAAGTACGAGTTATGGACAAAAGTATATATACAATATATATGCACCCCCATTACTTAGCTTGAGCTATGTCCTCATAGCGTCAAAAGAGAAAAAGGAGGACATAACTCGTGCTAAGTAAAAGTGGGTGAAAAAGAATATAAGAAAACATGTCAGTCAACCCTCCCCCTATACCTACGATCAAGTAATCGTAAGTATAAAAAGAGAGCAAAACGGGATGACTGAGTGAAAAGAATATATAACGAAAGATCAAAAGGAATAAAGAATACGAGATCATCGAAATCACTCGGTCCCCCCTATATTTATGATAAGGCATCCTAACAATATAGAAGAATGTATCCAAAAATCAAGGACCAATGATTTGTGAAAAAAGAAAGGACATACAAAGTGGATAAAATAAAATAGAAAACATGAATCAACGGGAAATCAGTCCCCCTATACTTAGGATCTGTTATCCTAAGCATAAAGGACGAGCAAAAAATGGGGACAATTGTGATATACAAGAATATACAAGTGTTGTGAAACTCCAAAAATCGAATGGCTCAAAAGTCATTGTACAGGATGAGATGAAGTAAAAGAATGATCATGAATACTGTACAAAATAGATCACTTCAATACGGGCCAGATGATCAGTAGTCTCTACGAAGTGCTTCAGCATCTTCCCATTAACCACGAACGGTTCTGCACCAGGTACTCATCTGATATTACTATACTTCCATTGTCATACACCATTCTAACTTTGTAAGGTCCTTCCCACTTGCTTTTCAATTTGCCAGGAAAAATACTTAATCTTGCATTGAACAACTAGACTTTCTGCTAAGGGACAAAGAGCTTGTGCCAAATATGTCTGTCGTGCCATTTCTTCACTTTGTCCTTATAAATGAGAGTGTTCTCGTATGCTTGATTTTGAATCTCTACCAGCTCATTCAGATCCATGTTTCTCTTATCTTACGCTTTCTGTGCATTAAGTGAAATTTCTTGAATAGCCCATTCAGATTTGTGCATGATCTCTACGGGCAAATGGCATGGCTTTCCATAAACCAGTCTGAATGGTGAAGTACCTAAGGGAGTTTTATATGCAGTACGATATGCCCAAAGAACCTGATCTAGATGTTGCGACCAGTTCTTTCTATCCGGTCGTACTATTTTGTGGAGATTTGATTTCACCTCCCTATTTGAAACTTCAACCATGCCGTTCGTCTGTGGGTGGTAAGGAGAAGAGACTCTGTGATCAATGTTGTATTGCTTCACTAGCTTTTTGACCTCCTTATTAATGAAATGGCTACCCCCATCTGAAATAAGAATACATGGAATCACAAATCGTGAAATAATATGTTCCCTTAAGAACTTGCAAACTATCTTACTGTCTGCGGTTTGTATCCTCCACCCATCTACTAACATAATCTACAGTGAGAAGAATGTACTCAAAGCCATTGCTGGAAGGGAACGATCTCATGAAATCTATGACCCATGCGTCAAAGATCTCGCAACTAATGACGGCTTGCATTGGCATTGCATCTCTAGCACTGATTGTACCTACTGCTCTCTGACAATCCGGGCAACTCTTCACGAATGTACAAGCATCGATAGTAAGAGTTGGCCACCATAATCCGATCTGAAGTACCTTCTGCGTTGTCCTCTTCCCTGAGTGATGTCCCCCTGCCTGTAAAGAATGTCACAATGTGAGAACACTATTATATTCCACCTGAGGAATACAATGCCTGTAAACACAATCTGGTCCTTCACGAAAAAGAATTGGATCCTCCCAATGGTAGTATCGTGCTTCAGAAACTAGTCTATCAACTCGATTCTTTGTTCAACCCTGAGGACTTTTATATGTAACCAGAAAATTAACTATATCTACATAACATGGAAGTTCGGTAACTGCAAAGATGCTTTCGTCAGAAAATCTCTCTGGAATATCTGGCGTATACTCATCTGAAGGTTGTTCCGTATGTAATCGGGAGAGGTGATCATCTACCACATTCTTTACCCATGTTTATGTTTAATGTCCAAATCGAATTCCTGAAGTAGTAGAATCCATCTAAGAAGGCGTGCCTTGGCATCGTTCTTTTTCATCAAAAATCGGATAGCAGAATGATATGTGTAGATTGTGCTTTTAGAGCCAAGAAGATAATATTGGAATTTATCAAAAGCGAATACCACTGCCAACATTTCTTTTTCTGTCACTGTGTAATTTCGTTGAGCATCATCTAAAGTTTTGTTGGCATAGTAGATAGCAGTAGGAAGTCCATTCCTCCTCTGTCCTAATATATCCCCGATCGTAAAGTCTGAAGTATCCGTCATGATCTTGAAGGGTAGAGACTAATCAGGCGGCTGTAGGATAGGAGCACTAATAATCTTTTCTTTTAATGTGAGGAAGGCATTAAGACATTTATCATCTAACAAGAACACGATGACTTTGCCTAACAATTCAGTTAACAATCGGGTAATCATGGAGAAGTCTTGGATAAATCGTCGGTAAAAACCAACATGCCCGATAAATGACCGTAACTGCTTGATGTTGGATGGTGGTTCGAGGCACTTGAGGACATCCACCTTGGCAGTGTCAACCTCCATACCTCGCTGGGAGATGACGTACTCCAACACGATCCCGTGTGTAACCATAAAATGGTTCTTTTCCCAAGACAAAATGAGATCTACCTCATATCATTTCCGAAGAACCTGGTCTAGGTGCGTTAAACAATCGTCAAAGGACTCACCATAGACCGAAAAATCATCCATAAAAACCTCTAGAAAATAACCGACCATATCTGCAAAAATAGCAAGCATACACCTCTAGAAAGTAGCAGGAGCATTGCACAATCCAAAGGGCATCCGTCTAAAGGTATACGTACTGAACGGACATGTGAAGGTGGTTTTCTCCTGTTCTTCAGGAGCAAATGTTACCTGGTTGTATCCGAGTAACCATCAAGGAAACAGAAATACTCCTTCCCTACCAAACGTTCTATGACTTGGTCTATAAAAGGCAAAGGGAAGTGATCCTTCTTTATCGCGGCGTTCCATTTCCTGTAATCAACACACACCCGCCACGACGTGGTTACTCTTTTTGGAATCTCCTCTCCACTCTTATTCTTAATCATCTGAATTCCCGACTTCTTAGGGACAACATGTAATGGGCTGACCCATTCAGAAATGGAGATGGGATAAATGAAGCATGCGTCGCACCATTTCGTAATCTCTTTCTTGACAACCTCTCGTAAAACTGGATTCAACCTATGCTGAAATTCTCTAGAAGGTTTGCTGTCATGATCGAGATATATATGATGAGAACACAAAGCAGGATTAATCCCGTGGAGATCGGATACAGTCCACCCAATAGTCTTGCAGTTTCTTTGTAGAACCTCCATCAGACAAGATTCTTATTTGTCGGTCAAAGATGAGCTGATAATGACCGGAAACTGTCGATGTGGACTCGCAAGGAAGGCATACTTCATATTTGGTGCCAATATCTTTAGTTCTGGTAAGGTAGATTCTTGCTCTACTAAATCCTTATCCATATGTGTATTGGGATATGTATCGGTTGTGGATTTATCTGCAATCTGCTTATCCACCATCTCAATGTGCTCTAGAGTTGAACTACATAAGATGTTCAAAACATCATCTGACTCGCTACTGTGCTCATTCTCAGAATGACCAGAGGAAAACAAATCAGCTAAATGAAATTCTATCTCTAGATCATCTGAAGTGGAGGAATTGTGTGAAGTCTCTAAGTCTAAAAGGTCTGCAATAAACTCCTCAAAAGTCTGGTCCCTCTGCTTCTTGTCATTCGTACTAAAATATAAAGTACCGTCTGAAGAATCGCCACCTATGGTCTCGGACCCGTCCTCTGTTAAACACTCTTGGGTCTTTACTTGATATCTTTCGAGGTCGTCAAGACGGACCTCATCCATGTAATCACAGGTGGCTGAAGAACTCAAGAAATCAGAAGATGCATCACTAGATGTGTTTGAATCTCTTGCCATCTCTATATGTACCTTCTCACCCTCAGCGTGAAAAGATACATTCCCTGTATCATAATCGAAGAGAGCCTTTGCGATTTCTAAGAAGGGCCTCCCGAGAATAATCAGGGTAAGGTGTAACTGTGAAGGGCAGTCCATGTCTAGGACAGTAAAGTTCACTGGGAATTGCAGTCCCTGCACGATTACGATAGCGTTCCTTAATATACCCTTAGGTCTCTTTACGGATCTATTAGCAAACTGAAGGATCGTGAGGGATTTGTAAAGAGGACCTAACTCGAGCT
Source organism: Ottelia alismoides (assembly GCA_037367405.1). Taxonomy (NCBI): domain Eukaryota; kingdom Viridiplantae; phylum Streptophyta; class Magnoliopsida; order Alismatales; family Hydrocharitaceae; genus Ottelia; species Ottelia alismoides. Next base: position 1,446,848 of record JAZKJV010002299.1, on the reverse strand, counting down.
TATTGAGTAAGGAAGATGGTATAAAATTGATCGAAGAACCGTTATCTAAGAGAGTGCGATCGAATTCGACATTTGCAATCTCGCATCTGACATAATGTGCGCTCGAGTCCTTCTTCGTCTTCAGTAACTTATTTTGAATAGCACAAGATGTAGATTTGGTCAAAACATGTTTCTACGTACGTGATTTCTATTTCCTACACGTGGTGCATCGGTTTTTCAATTGATTCTTAAGCGTAGGAAAATGATCCAAAGCATTCTGAAGCGGAATCTTCAAAAAGATGTGATCTTTCAGTAAACGCTCAGTTTCTAGGGTTAGAACATTCTTTTTGATGTTTTCCTTTCCTTTCCCGAACAAAGCGTCAGGAAAAGGAACAATGTTAGGAGTGAGAAAATCATATTTATTATTCAGAATCAGCATGTACATCAAGAGTTTCAGAATTATGAACAAAACTCTGTAAAACAGGGGAAGACATATTTTTGTCGAGAGTATCTGCATGGTCTGGCGTGATATCATCGTCTGAATCGTCGGTATCCATATCAATTGTTTCGGCATCACTCCCTTCTCTTTGATCTTCGTGATGGTCCTCATCAACATGCTGATTCTCCTCCTCAGCATCAGAATCTGGTTGTTCATTGATTCGCTCCAGCCCCTCATCAAGTGCCCGCTCCTCTACTGCAGCAGGTGCTCGTGTCCATCTACCGCTCCTGAGACGATTGAAGTTAGATAAAAATTTAGGAAAAGAGATCGTACATGTAGTGTTGTCTACCTGATCTGGATGCCTCCTCTTGTTGTTCGGGTTCATCTGAGGCTGGGATGGAAGAGTGGTCTTTGGTGTGGTTAACTCATCCAGACGACGGTTAACCTGCTCCATCTCTGTCTTGTGCGCAATTTGGATCGTACTCAGCATAACCATGATTTGATTTAGTGCATGGGCCTGTGAATTCATCTCAGATTCGGTATGGTGGCCCTGGCTTGGTCCTCTCTCCTTCCTTGGCATGTAGTGCTGAGAGGTGGAAGGCTGGGAGAATCTATGCGGTGTGGAGGAAGATTGTTGCGGCTGTTGATAACGATATTAATGTGAATGGTTAGCAGGATACTGGTATGAATGTGGTTTATAATAAGCATGCTGGTGAGACTGCTGCTGCGTGAAGTTCTGCCAGTGCTGAAAGTGTGGACGTCCATGCTGCGGCTGGTTGTACTACTGCTGCTAATGAGGCGGTATACTCGGTTGCTGAATCAGAGTATACCAAATCCCGTTGATCTTGAGCATTGCTTGCGGCTCAACATCTATATCTGCAGAACTGGTGATCTGGCCGGGATCGGCATGAGACTGATCCTCATGCCAATCAATCTACGGAGTCCCTGGCTCGCTCTCTACGTAATGAATCTGACAGGTGGGTGGATCGGGTAAGATCCTCCGTGTAGGTTGTGCAGTCGAAGAAGATTGACTCTGTTGGTACTGAAGTTGAAGTTCAGAAACCTTCTTCGTAAGATCACTCAGCTGCTCAGGTAGAGATGAGAGTTTCTCCAACTCTCGCAGCGACTGTAGGTCCTGAACTTGTTTCTGAATCACATCCATCAACGTTAATTTTTCGCTAATAAATCCCATGTTGGTGTTGGTTTCAGATTCTGAAATATTAGCCACCTTATGATGCTCTCGGTGATGTGGTGGCTGAGGGTCTCTTTGGAATGCCTGAGTAGAGTCGACGACTCTCGAATTTTCTACCATCCCTTCGAAGATGGCCCAGACTGACTGACATGTCCGCAAAAGCCGCGTTAAGAAGTTGTTTTTAATCTTTGTTCGTGGAAATAATTATGAGTGTCGTTCGTTTTAGGCGGCGATCGGAAACAGTCAAGAAAATAACCACAAATTTTATTCAATTTCAATCAAGTGGTTTTTATGTTTATTTTACTTGGGCAAGTCCAAAGGTTGATCACAAGGAGGCAAAGGAACAACTTAGATTAATGTCTATTCAATTTTCAGTTCGGTTTTCAAGGCGGTCTTTTTTTGGAAATTTTCAATGCAGTAGAGGGTGCAATATGCAAATCCGGCCTATTTTATGGATTAAAATGTGGATTCCGTTCAAATGATGTCCGAAAAATACGAAACTTGGCCACAATGTAAATGACGATGAAATGAGTGCACTGTAATTTTTTTGGAATTTTTGGATGTAATATGGATTTTTTTTATGAATTTTTAAATGCAAACAGAATGATTTTCAATATTTAATTATAATAAATATTAAACCTATTTATTTTCGAGAAATAAAATTATCGAAAATCTATCACTAGGTGATGGATCCTAGAAAAATCCTAAACCTTGAAATTGTGGGGTTTAATACCTATTAAAAATTAAACAATGAAATATGCAAAATGATTTTTACAGAGTAAAATATGCATGCAATTGCAAAGATTTTTGGGCACAGTGTTAATCAAATTAATCTCTACAATGTGTGATTTTTCGGAGATTTTTAGAGCAATGGTTAATCAACTGTGAATTTCAGAGCAAGAAATGGGTAAAATATGCAATTTTCTACAAAATAATTATTTATTAATTAACCATCAATCAGAAAAATACCCACAATATGTCAAACAGTAGAGAATCAAGTAATCAACATCATGCTATTTTTGGATTAATAAAATAATGTAGATAAGATGTTCAAAACTGAGGGGGAACACAGGGGTACAGATGCAAATATAATAAATAAAAGAATTAAAGAAAACTGCAGTGGGAGGACTTGTTTGCAATTACCAATAACCGGAGGGCTCTTCTGCAAATTTCCTAAGGAGACACGTGCGAGGCACGTGCCCTTCTGGAATGGGGGCTGGTGCGCAATATGGAGCTGCGGTAGGGGGGTCCTCGCAATTTGACCAAGGTCACGTGCGGAGCACGTGACCTGGGCGTAACGTATCGGTGACGTCCCCCCGCCCTCACGCGCGCTGCGCGTGGCGGGGGTCTCGGGCCTGGGGCGCCCGGCCGAGCGGTGGGGCAGAGAGGCAGAGGTTGCCGAGGGGTGGCCTCCGACCAATGTCGTGGCTGGCGGTGTTGTCGAGGCGGAGGCGGTGGCGGCGCGAAGACGAAGCGCGGAGCTCCGGTGGCGTGGTGGTGCTGGAGCGGAGGTTGTCGGTGACGTAGGCGAAGAGACGGAGGAGCCTCCGGCGCTGTTGTGGTGAACGTGCGGCGGAGGTGCAACCCAGGTGGTTGACGTTGGTGCAGCTCCGGTGTTTGTCGAAGAGGATGACCGGCGAGGCAGAGGTGAGGTCGTGGTGGAGTTGTCGACGATGGTTGGCGGTGCAGTGATATCGGAGGTAGCCGTCGGGGTAGTCGTGGCGTTGGTGATGGCGGAGAAGAAGACGTAGAACGTTGATGTCGCTGGCCCCACGACCGAGGTCGGAGCAACTGGAGGTCGAAGAAGATGACGATAAATGGCTCAACGCGGATGGCGGAGCAGAGCAGAAGGCACGGAGGCGCCGTGGGCTGCAACGGCGTCGATGAAGAAGCCGGATCTCGTCGGGAAGAAGGCGGAGCTCGGGCTGTCACCACCGAGCTCCGTGGCAAGGGTTGCAACCGGCGGATAAGCCTGGCGTCGAGGGTGTCGATGCCCTTAAATAGGAGAGCCTGGAGATGGCGACGCGAGGGAAGCGGAGGGCGTTAGGCGGCGGTGGTTGTGGTTGGCGCGGGGATAACGGGTGGTGGTTGCGAGGTTTTCGAGACGGCGGCGCGAGAGGCTGAAGGCGCCTGGAGAAGATGAAGCACAGCGGCCGTTTGATTGGACGAGATCGAACGGCCGCGATCTGGACACGTGGCAAGGGGGTTAAGGGGAGAGGGAGCGGGCGCGCACGTGCAGTGCGCTAATTTATTATTATTTTTTATTTTATTTTTTTTAATAAAAAACGATATAAAAACCCCAAAAACGATGATACGTGGCGACCTCTGAGGCTGCCACGTGTCAGCTCCAGAAAATTCGAAGGAAAATTAATTTGTAAAATCCAAAAGAAATAGCAAATGACCTCGGATCGAAAAAGTTCCTTCACGAAAAATGCTCTTCTTGACGAGATCTACAACTTTCATGAAGACATCAAAGCCAAATTCGGTCAAATGTGAAAAGTGAATTTTTGGGGTATCCCATGTACATAGAATACCTTGGTTTTTGGGTTTTCTAATTTTTTGTCATTTTTTAAACAAGATAAAAATCCAGAAAAATATGGAAAACTCAAAGATAAATAAAAGGCACCTAATTCTATTTTTTTTGGATTTTTATTAATTAATAAAATATATACATAAAATATAGGTCAGAAAAGCCGCGAAAATATACAAAAGAGGCCCAAAACCCAACTTTCACATACGAGCTCCGATTCACTTGAACTTGGTCTTGTTTTGAAGATAATTGAATGTACATTAGTTCAAAAGCGAGTAGGATCAAATCGGACACTGGATGGGGAAGATATGTGGCTTTTAGTCCGAAAATCCTAAAACTAGGGTTTGGGTTTTTGGTCCACTTATTTGAGTTAGTGATTTTTTTGTATTTTTCATTTATTCTTGTGAGTGATATGTACACAATGGAGGTGGTTTTGTGACATGTGGTGTTAGCATGGAGGAGTTAAAAATAGGGGAAGTCAGGCTATTTACAGGTCAATTTGGGCTTGGATTTTTGGCTTCTTATTTAATGCAGAATTTAATGCTAAAATGCAATTCTTATGAAATCATGCACAAATGCTAACTATGCGAAATAGATGCAGATATGCTGTTGGTTTTTAGGGAATTGAGCTTAATAAATGAGATTTAGAGTGATGAATCCGAGATTCATCATCCCCCTATACTTAAACCATGCTCGTCCCTGAGCATCAAAAGGACATGCCATGAGACTGGGTTCCATACCAAGACCATGAGCTGAAGGTGAGAATGAAACTAAACTCGACCTTCGGATTAATAATTTGGCGGAACTTCTGTGAGACTTAGAATTTTAAAATCAATCAGCCCTCGAGTTCTACACATCATTGTTACAGTTTCGGCTCAGAAGTCATCTTAGATCAATCCTCTTCCCAAAGTATACCCTATGAACATTGAATAACTGACTCGTGTGTGTGAAGGGTTTTAGCTCTTCCCATCCAGAATGCCGGACTACCATGCTCCTCTCCTTTCCAGTAACTCGTCCTCGGGGAGTCAGGTATTTCCTTCTAAGGTCTGTCGTGTTGTGTTCACAATCGAAATGGGGGAGAAGCTAGAAGAAAGAGAAAAGAACTGGAGGAGGTGGCCAGTGTAGTCACCTCTCCTTGTGAAGATGGCCAGTGTAGCCAAGTCTTCACCAAGATCTGCAGGTTTCTTGAAGCTTGGACCTTTTTGTTCGAATTGTTATTTGATAGAATGCTTCTTTGTATTTGGAAGTTTTGGTGGTTCTGCTTGGATCTTGTTTTGCCCCTACGGATATAGCATCTTTTTATTCCGTACATTTTTTGGGGTCTTAGAAAAAATTGTGCCCAGCCGTCCATCCCTTTTCCGAAGCTTTATTTCAACCCGAACTCCGGTCTTTAGATTTCCACGCTACCAGAAAAGAAACTCACATAGTCTTCCAACATCCCGTCTGGTTTGAGCTAAGTGCATAGTGCGAGAGTACAAATTAATTCCCTATTCCAGAGTTGTACCCAGAATGAAGAGATCAGGTTAGACACTAAGAGTCAAACGCTGCACATTGTCGTGTGGAACTTAAAGAATTAAGTTAAAAGACCTGAAGCTCTTAAAATCCTATTTCTTGGTGAAATTCCTCTGAAAATTAGGTGGATTAAGGGCAAGCCCAGACCACTCTCGGTTTCGGCTCATAACTCGGTTCAGAACCCAATGATTTTTCACATATGCAAATGCATGTAATGTTGGATGAAGTGCAGGTGTATGCAGTGCAGACACATTTTTTTTGAATTTTTTTTATGCAGAACATGGAATAAGAAGCCTCTTTTTTTTTCAAAAAAATTTGGGCAAGTCAGTGTTAGTAGCAAAACTCTTTTTTTTGTTTTTTTGTTTTTTTTCTTTTTTGTTGTTTTGTTGTTGTTTTTTTTTCAAGTTAGTACCCACCCCGTAAATACATATAGACTTACGCGAAAGTACGAGATATGGGTAAAATATATACAAAGTATATATACAGACCCCCCTATACTTAGCGAGTGATGTGTCCTCAAAGCACAAAAAGCGTAATGAAGACATAGCTCGTGCTAAGCGTAAGGGAGTGTAAAATTTATATACAATGGGTTAGGAAGTAAAGCGTAAAAGAGGCGGTCATGATATGTGAATGAGGAGAGTATATACAGGTGGATGTCGGCTCCCCCTATACTTAGGCTCTGGACAGCCTAAGTATGGAAGAAGGGTGGAAATGGAGCGGTTGGGAGGATTTGAAGGATGGTATAAACAGATGGCATCGGTCCCCCCTATACTTAGGCCTTGGCCTAAGTAGAGGAAGAAGTTGTACAAGGAGACCGATGTGGTCGGGAGGGAGGGTGGGTAGCCGAATGATTAAGGCGGTTTTCGGCTTATCTTCTTGTGAGCCTGCGGTGGGAGATCATAATGATGAGGTGAAGATGGAGCATATGATTCCCAACTACAATCAGTGTCATCCTCAGAAAAATCATGATGGATAATAGATGAAGCGTTTGAGTCAGATGAAAGATATCCATCATCAGAGTTATCCTCAGAGGATTAGTATTTGAAAGTGGACATACTCCAAGTTTGCATATCTTTTTGTTTCTTTAATTGTTTCCTCAGAATTCGTTCCTTCTTGGGGTCAATCAATTTGTCCTCAAATGATAGCTCAGAAGCACCGGTCTCAGTTAGCTCATACAAAAGAATTCCAGTGTACTTGAAGAGGGCAAGAGCATCAGCTTTGGATGAGTAGTAGTTAGGAACGGGAGTTGTCCAATGAGAATTGAATTTTGGATCCTTACAAAGATATGGCTTTAGGGCTGCCGAACAGACTTCACTCATGTAGACTACCTTTTCCGGACCTGATGAGGGACCATCAGACGATACCTCTTCCGGAAGGTCAAAGGTGACTCTCTTTTTATTTCGTCGTGAAGGTGTCGGTTCACTTGAGTATCCAGATGAATAGCCATTTGAATTTTCCTTGGTTGGTGCTCGATCTGCGTGCTTTCTCTTAATCTCCCGTATGTTTGAGCATTCTCGATTTGGGATGATTTGGTCAAGATATTCAGAGAATGTTGCTCCCGGGTGTGACCATGCATATGTCTCAGGATCGTAGTAGAAAGATTTGTCTATTTTGAGATCCTCGGGGATTTGAATATTGGGGAGAGTCTCTACATGTTCTTTCCCGATTGATTCGATGTTAGTGCATTCCTGAGTCGAGTTGATGTAATCCATGTAGTCAGAGTAGGTTGACCCAGGGTGTGCCCATGCATAAGTCTCTGGATCATATGATTCATATACATGATTGTCCATGGTGAGAGCGGCTGGGAATGGAGGAGGGGGGAGATTTTCTAAACCAATAGTCTCATCAACAACCGCTATCTCAGGTGTGGCTGCGGGGTAGGGCTCTTCTACTGCTTCATGGTTACGGTTGTCGGGGACTTCGTGGGTTGCCTCAGAAGATCGTGGTTCCTCAAAGACATGGCCAGTTTTAAGTGCTTCCAATGCTGTGAAATTGATTTCTCGAGTCTCACAATCAATACTCGCCTTGGCCAATGCCAAGAATGGCTTTCCGAGAATGATTGGAGACTGGGTGAATTCTCCTTGATGCTAAATATCAACGATTGTGAATTCTACTTTGAGCGGAGCACCTTGGAATTTCATGATGACAGAAATGGTTCCTCTCGGCCGTTTTATCGATCGGTACGCCAATTGAATGATCTCTTGTATCTTTCGAATCGGTCCGAGTTTGAGTTCATGGAATACAGAGGTCGGGAGGATATTAATTGGTGAATCGTCATCAATCCGAGCATGGGTGAAAATTATGTCTTTGAGTACACATTCAAATCTGGGCAACCGCTTCACTATGCGGCTCTTGGTTTTTCTCCTCAACACCAAGGAGGAGGCCATTGACAATATATGTCTCTCGGTTTTTGTTCGAATCCTGCCCGATTTCTTCATCGTTAATTTGTCCAATACAAATCCTTTAAGATCGGGGAAGTGTTCAATGGCCTGTAGAAAGGGAAGTTCAAAAATCAATTTCTTTCCTAATGCTTCCCGTACGGTTGGATCCAAATTCCTCAGATCGTCTTCAGTTTCAATTTTTATGAAATTTTCTAAATTCTCAATTTTTTTGTGGTTTTCAAATATTTTTATTTTTTTGGTATTTTCTGGGTGGTGTGGGGGTGTGGGGTGTTCTTCAGATGAAAAGGGGCTCTGGTGCTCAGGGTGATAGTTTGGGGCATAGTCATTTCTAGGGGAGTAGGATGTAGAAATGAAATTCTCAGAATAATCCCTAGGTCCCTGAATATCCTCAAAATTTTCAATCTTAGATCCAATCATTTCCTCATTCATTTTTATATCCGAGCTACCAGAGATTAATCGATCGGCAAGTTCTTGGAATCTATCCTCCATTAAATCAAATTTCTTATTCATCCTCAAAATATTCTCCAAAATCTCTTCTTGGCCAAGTATGGGAGCAGTTGGGGTATGTTTTTGTAATTCAATGTCCTCTTCCATTTTTCTATATGTACTAGGAGAGGGATCTCTAGAAATATCCGATGTACGATCATCATTTTCTGAAAGTATCTCCTCAATAATCATGGAAGGTGGCTGCTCATATGGTCTAGGTAAGTGGAGTTGGTCCAAGGAGAGTTGTGATCTTTTGTGGTCGGCCCAATCCTCTGTATGAGTGAAGAGGGGGTTATTATGTTCAATCCAAGGTAATGATTTTTCTTTGGTGTTCAAGAATGATGGAAGAGGTGAAGAAGGGTTCAATTCGATCATGTGGTTATCTTCTCCCATGAATGATGGATTGACATTTACCGAATATGAGGGGTGAATTGAATGATCAATGTAAAGAGGATTAAATGAAGAAGTAGAGCCCTCAATCATTTCTTGGTTTGTCTGCTCTGAATACAAAGGGTTGTCATTCATGAAATAGGTCAGATTAGCAGAAGGAGATGGATTTATTGGTGGTTGAGGGGGAGGTGTTTTGGGTCTAACCAATACGAATTCATTTTCATAGTATAGCTCTGATGGATTCTCGGATAAACGTTCGGCTATTTTTAAAAGAGCGGAAAGGAATGAGGGGTTGGGTCTGCAAGAATTATTGGACAAGAATTCCATGGTGAATTTTAAATCAAGAGAGGCGAGAGATGATTGCACGGGATAGTCAAGAGAAATCAAATGTGCGGCTATTGATCTTGAAATCGGTTCATGCACACCAATGCAAATACAATTCAAACCCTGGGTTCACCAACGCACACAATGAAGCCGTAAGAGTTCGGCTATTATCTTTTCAATTTTAGTTGGTGATAAATCAATCTTGGCAAAAATTTAGTGAGCTGAGATTTCGGATTTGGGCTCTAGCCTTAAGTGTCGTCTCTCGCTCACTCAGAAAAATAGAAACATACAAGGTCGGGGTTGCTCTCTCGCAGAAATTCTTGATTTTATGGATTATTTTGATCGGCTATATTTAGCAGTCCCAATTTTAATGAGGTGATCACTGAAAAATTTAGATGAGCACAAATACACGTCTACCGTCCAGTCCCAATTTCCTTTAGATTTATGTGATAAAACAAGGGGGAGAAAGGCGGGAAAAGCCGATGCACGTGGAAAACTATGATGAATGCTCAGTTAGAAGACTTACAGTGCCTCCTCGCAATCTCCATGTGGGATGCAATACAGAATTGAAAAATTTATACTAAATGCGTGCAAGCCGATGAAAACCGCACCTATGCAGAAAGTTCTATTAGCGGGAAGAATTGAGTTAAATTTTTGGCTAAGTTGAACGATCTAAGGTGCGTCTCAGTTAATGTGCAGTGTGGCTTAAGATCCTACGATTACAAGCAAAAATATAAATGCTCTGAGAGCCGTATGTGCAAGTCTATCCTAATCGCCACTCAAGTCGGGCCCCACCCTCTCCGGAGAGTGAAACAGGCCACGACACACCACAGAAAAAGTTCAAGGTCTTTTTTACATGCGCGAGAGTCCAAACGGACACCGCTGTAAATGAGCAGAAATGGAAATTTGCAGAAATTAAAAACCTAGACTCTACTCTCTCTCACGACTCGACTCGATCTTAATTTAATTGTGGTTTTCTTGGATGTCGGTGAAGATGCGTCGGTTTCTTGAAAAACCGCTCCACGTGTGCCGGGTACCTCGCAAGAAAAAATAAGAGAGAGAATGTAAGAGAGTGACTCAGAAAATAATCAAAAATAAAATAAATGAAAGAAATGCTGAAAAATAAATACAAGAAATAAAATGGGATTTACAATGAAAGATTCGGCGGTCAGACTACCCGAAATCGAAAAACCGAGCGAAAAATTTTCAAAACACAAAACTAAGCCGTTTGCCTCCCCGGCAACGGCGCCATCTGACGTGCCCGCAAAAGCCGCGTTAAGAAGTTGTTTTTAATCTTTGTTCGTGGAAATAATTATGAGTGTCGTTCGTTTTAGGCGGCGATCGGAAACAGTCAAGAAAATAACCACAAATTTTATTCAATTTCAATCATTGGTTTTTATGTTTATTTTACTTGGGCAAGTCCCAAGGTCGATCACAAGGAGGAAAAGGAACAACTTAGATTAATGTCTATTCAATTTTCAGTTCGGTTTTCAAGGCGATCTTTTTTTGGAAATTTTCAATGCAATAGAGGGTGCAATATGCAAATCCGGCCTATTTTATGGATTAAAATATGGATTACGTTCAAATGATGTCCGAAAAATACGAAACGTTGGCCACAATGTAAATGACGATGAAATGAGTGCACTATAATTTTTTTGGAATTTTTGGATGTAATATGAATTTTTTTATGAATTTCTAAATTCAAACAGAATGATTTTCAATATTTCATTATAATAAATATTAAACCTATTTATTTTCGAGAAATAAAATTATTTAAAATCAATCACTAGGTGATGGATCCTAGAAAAATCCTAAACCTTGACATTGTGGGGTTTAATACCTATTAAAAATTAAACAATGAAATATGCAAAATGATTTTTACAGAGTAAAATATGCATTCAATTGCAAAGATTTTTGGGCACAGTGTTAATCAAATTAATCTCTACAATGTATGATTTTTCGGAGATTTTTAGAGCAATGGTTAATCAACTATGAATTTCAGAGCAAGAAATGGGTAAAATATGCAATTTTCTACAAAATAATTATTTATTAATTAACCATCAATCAGAAAAATACCCACAATATGTCAAACAGTAGAGAATCAAGTAACCAACATCATGCTATTTTTGGATTAATAAAATAATGTAGATAAGATGTTCAAAAGTGAGGGGGAACACAGGGGTACAGATGCAAATATAATAAATAAAAGAAATAAAGAAAACTGCAGTGGGAGGACTTGTTTGCAATTACCAATAACCGGAGGGCTCTTCTGCAAATTTCCCAAGGAGACACGTGCGAGGCACGTGCCCTTCAGGAATGGGGGCTGGTGCGCAATATGGAGCTGCGGTAGGGGGGTCCTCGCAATTTGACCAAGGTCACGTGTGGAGCACGTGACCTGGGCGTGACGTATCGGTGACGTCCCCCCGCCCTCACGTGCGCTGCGCGTGGCGGGGGTCTCGGGCCTGGGGTGCCCGGCCGAGCGGTGGGGCAGAGAGGCAGAGGTTGCCGAGGGGTGGCCTCCGACCAATGTCGTGGCTGGCGGTGTTGTCGAGGCAAAGGCGGTAGCGGCGCGAAGACGAAGCGCGGAGCTCCGGTGGTGTGGTGGTGCTGGAGTGGAGGTTGTCGATGACGTAGGCGAAGAGGCGGAGGAGCCTCCGACGCTGTTGTGGTGAACGTACGGCGGAGGTGCAACCCAGGTGGTTGACGTTGGTGCAGCTCCGGTGTTTGTCGAAGAGGATGACCGGTGAGGCAGAGGTGAGGTCGTGGTGGAGTTGTCGACGATGGTTGGCGGTGCAGTGATATCGGAGGTAGCCGTCGGGGTAGTCGTGGCGTTGGTGATGGTAGAGAAGAAGACGTAGAACGTTGATGTCGCTGGCCCCACGACCGAGGTCGGAGCAACTGGAGGTCAAAGAAGATGATGATAAATGGCTCAACGCGGATGGCGGAGCAGAGCAGAAGGCACGGAGGCGCCGTGGGCTGCAGCGGCGTCGATGAAGATGCCGGATCTCGTCGGGAAGAAGGCGGAGCTCGGGCTGTCACCACCGAGCTCCGTGGCAAGGGTTGCAACCGGCGGATAAGCCTGGCGTCGAGGGTGTCGATGCCCTTAAATAGGAGAGTCTGGAGATGGCGACGCGAGGGAAGCGGAGGGCGTTAGGCGGCGGTGGTTGTGGTTGGTGCGAGGATAACGGGAGGTGGTTGCGAGGTTTTCGAGACGGCGGCGCGAGAGGCTGAAGGCGCCTGGAGAAGATGAAGCACTGCGGCCGTTCGATCGGCCGAGATCGAACGGCCGCGATCTGGACACGTGGCAAGGGGGTTAAGGGGAGAGGGAGCGGGCGCGCACGTGCAGTGCGCGTGCGGGAGTGGCACGTGCGCTGCACGTGCGTGCGCTAATTTATTATTTTTTTTATAATTTTTTTTAATAAAAAATGATATAAAAACCCCAAAAAACGCTGACACGTGGCGACCTCTGAGGCTGCCACGTGTCAGCTCCAGAAAATTCGAAGGAAAATTAATTTGTAAAATCCAAAAGAAATAGCAAATGACCTCGGATTGAAAAAGTTCCTTCACAAAAAATGCTCGTCTTGACGAGATCTACAACTTTCATGAAGACATCAAAGCCAAATTCTGTCAAATGTGAAAAGTGAATTTTTGGGGTATCCCATGTACATAGAATACCTTGGTTTTTGGGTTTTCTAATTTTTTGTCATTTTTTAAACAAGATAAAAATCCGGAAAAATATGAAAAACTCAAAGATAAATAAAAGGCACCTAATTCTAATTTTTTTGGATTTTTATTAATTAATAAAATATATACATAAAATATAGGTCAGAAAAGCCGCGAAAATATACAAAAGAGGCCCAAAACCCAACTTTCACATACGAGCTCCGATTCACTTGAACTTGGACTTGTTTTGAAGATAATTGAATGTACATTAGTTCAAAAGTGAGTAGGATCAAATCGGACACTGGATGGGGAAGATATGTGGCTTTTAGTCCGAAAATCCTAAAACTAGGGTTTGGGTTTTTGGTCCACTTATTTGAGTTAGTGATTTTTTTGTATTTTTCATTTATTCTTGTGAGTGATATGTACACAATGGAGGTGGTTTTGTGACATGTGGTGTTAGCATGGAAGAGTTAAAAATAGGGGAAGTCAGGCTATTTACAGGTCAATTTGGGTTGGATTTTTGGCTTCTTATTTAATGCAGAATTTAATGCTAAAATGCAATTCTTATGAAATCATGCACAAATGCTAATTATGCGAAATAGATGCAGATATGCTGTTGGTTTTTAGGGAATTGAGCTTAATAAATGAGATTTAGAGTGATGAATCCGAGATTCATCACTGACTCGACATCCTTATTCAAATAGCCGCTGCAACAAGTGGCACTCACTAGCCCCTAGATGTTCGGCTGGAGTCCACCGAAATAATTCCGTAGGAGCACCTTCATTGGTATCTCAAGATGCAGGCATCTCTCCGTAAGATCTTTGAATCTATCCCATGCCTCATGGAAAGACTCATGCAGATGCTGCGTAAAATCAGAGATCTGACTCCTCATCATGTTCATCATTCCCAGAGGAAAATATTTACGCAGGAATGTAAACTTCAGGTCATTGATGAGGTAAAAATCGGTTTCACGGCTTTTTGAAAGTAACGTGGTCGATGTAGAAAAAGCCGCGAAAAATACGATCTTCATTCTATCAAACAAATTCGGTTTTCCGAAGGAAACCTACACTAATTATTTATCCAGGTGAGTGTGCTTGGGTCGAACTCAAGGAGGCAGAATAGAAACTTTTGATTTTTTTAAGGAATTATTTTTGTGATTTTTATTTTATCTCTTTTAAAAGTGATTAAATCAAGAAAATACTTTTTATTTGATTTTTATTCTTTTTATTTTTTATTTGATTTTAGTCTTTTCAATTTCTTATTTATTTTTCACAAAAGGATATTTTTCAAAAAGGTTTATTTATTGTATAATAGGTGAAAATATGTAGGTAGTACAATATAGTAGGTGGAGGTGGGTCGAGCAGCGAGCTCGAACAACACAAGAAAACAAACCAAAACGGATGCGGTTTTCGACAAATCAGAACACGAGAAAACACGACAAAAACTCACAAAAATTTAATACAAATTAGATGGGTTAGTTGTGTAACTACCCTAAAAAAATCGTCAAGAAACAAGGTCAAACGAGGTCGAAGTTCCCCTACATCATAGGGGCATAAGCGCAATAAAACTATAGTAATTGTTCTACAAAAAGGTCCTTCAGAGTTTGTTTTGAAAACAAAATAAGAGAGTTTTACATTTAGGTCCCTACGGAAGGACCTAAATGCAATACTGGAAACCTTGGAAGCGGAGATAAATTTCTGAAAGCTTCCTAGATTTAAGGTGCAAAATTCACACCCCTTCAGAACTGACGGCTGCGATTAGAAGTTATCTGCGCGGATCGGACGCTCGCGGGGATGCCACGTGTCGGCTATCTATACCTCCCCTGTTCTTGAGCTGTTGAGCAGCTGTTGCAAATAGCCTCCTTCTCCGATTTTTCCCGGTCAATCTTCGACAATCTGGGCACTCTGGCGGGGCCAGAGGGGTGGCTCCTCCACCCCTCGAGCTCGCCCGCGGTGGGTGATGATCGGCGGCGGATCGAAGCGGCGGTGGAGGCGCGATGAGGACAGCGGTCTCGATGAACCTGCAGGTTGTTGAAGGTTGTTACATCACCTTTGCATGGTGATTTCTTTGAGGACGAGAGCTTCCAGATGATTTGAATTGCTCCTGACAGAAGATAGACCTGCGAATAAAAGAGGGATATCCTCGATTCTAAGAATCGGCCTAAGGATTAAAGGATTCGTAAGGTAAAAAATGACGAAAATAAGGTTTCCAGAATTATTAAGAATGGCGTGAAAATGGTGATGAATTGATATCGATTTGAATTTGATGCGAAAGGATCTGGAAGTGGAAATCGATTGGGTGTGTAACCTAAGGGATTAGGCTACCTAATGATGCGATTAGCGTTGCTAATCAACGCATGAAAATCGAGGAAGAAAATTTAGAAAATGGATGAATTAGGTTTGTGGAGTTCAAGGTATATTACCTGGAACGGTTGCTCGACGGACGACCTGGCCGGAGCTCCATGCGGCGTTGTGGCGACGACGTAAGGAAGAAGACCTCCTTGGAACCTCCTCTGATGACTCCTCCTCCACGCGAGCACCTTCAAGAGGAGCTGTCACCTCCTAAGCGAGCGGAGCAAGGCTTGGAAGATGGGGGTTTGGGCAACTGGAGCAGAGCTTCAGGTTGTTGGAGAGTTAGTTGTTAATGGTCGACCTTTGGGGGCTTTTATAGATCAATGGCCTGCTCCCCACGTTAGATCTGATGGCCAGCGATGGAGATGGTAGTTAGGAGAAAACAATCAATGGCTGAAATCGCCTGAAGGTGTTGTGGTTCGTGCGGGAGAAATCAATGAAGTTGGCCGGTTCAGCATAGGCGGGTATAACAGCTTCTTGGGGAAGAAAAGCCAGGTGCTGACAAGTGTCAGCACCTGGTTGGCCCAGATATGTTAAATACTTCTAAAATAGATATTAAATAATAATTAAGGTTATTTTAAATAGGTTTAATTATAAGAAAGGTAAATTAATTAATTATCTAATTTATGACATAATTACTTTTTATAGATAATAAATATTATTTGAAATATAATTATTATATTAATAATTTTGTATTTATAAATCGGTTTTATATTTTTAATTTATAAATAAATAAATAAATATTAATTTTATATTTTCTTAATTATTAGAATAATAAATAAGGCTTGTGTGAATTTTTATAGATTTTAATAAATTAATATACATATTTTAATAAATAGAGGTATAAATTATCTAGTTCATTTATACCTATAATTTAGTGTTTTTGATTTTATTAAAATAATAAATAAGGTCCAAAAATTATGAAATAATTTAGGGTGAAAATACAAGATCATGAAATAATTTAAAAAATATAAAATTAAGAAAACTATTAATAAGGTGAGTTATATAAAATAAATAGCCCAGAAACCCCGTTGTCTTTTGGTCCGAAAACCGACTTTTTGCAAGCGGACTCCGAATTCAATACCTTTATTAATATGAGAATATTATTTTATGAAATTTAAAGGTGAGTAGAGTGAAATTGGAGTTCGTATGAGGAAGTTATGATGTTCGGATGTTGAGATTTTGACAATTTATAGGTTGGGTTTCTTGGCATATGTACATGGTAACACTTTTAACTTATTTTTATAATTTTATATACATTTTTAGAAATAATTAGGAAAATAATTTGGTGAAAAATATGTTCGTATGAATTAATTAAAAATCTTTGAAGTTTTATATTTATTTCATAAATAGTGAAGTGTACATAGTGTGTGACTTAATTTATTTTTATGGTTTTCTTTCCTTATCTCCCCCTACTTTTGATGCGTCTACCAATCCATGCTGACTTGGTCTCGGGGGTTAGGCTATAAATATACCTTACAGTTATATTTATATTTTTAAGTCATATTGTACATATATACATATATCCAATCTGCCTTTTAGTTATTTTCTTGTTCTTTATTTATTTACATACTTTTGATGGTTAAAAGTGAATATTTATACATGAATGAGGTTTTGTTAAAAGATGAGAATTAATGAGTATTTACATGTATTTGTTAAGGGTTTTAAGACAAAATGCGACTGAAAAGTTAATGAATCATGGATTCATCAACCCCCTATACTTAAACATTGCTAGTCCCTTAGCAAACACTTATTTTGAAAAAGTAAGCGAAAAAGAAAGAAAGTTAGAATGAATTTGTTTTCCTAAACCTATTCATGAGAACAGACAAAGGACAGAGCTCGATCAGGCCTGAAACTAGCATTTTGTCGGAGCCTTAACTAGGATTAGGATTTTATCCTCAACAGTCCTCAAGTTCCAAAAATCCTTATTCGAGATCACTTCATCGGCTATTTCAGACTCACTTATCCATACCGCAAACTCTATCATCCTTGAAGTCAACTTGCACAGTGTGTGCATTGATTTAGCTCTTCCTGCTTAGAGAACCGAAGAAACTGTCAATCCCGGCTATACATATCTATTGCTTCCTCATCAAGCTACTATTCCTCAGGGAGGGAGGTATTCCATTCTGAGTTCAGTTCTGCTATGTCCACAATCGAATATAGAGAGAAGATAGAAGAATGAGAAAAAAAGTGGAGTGCGACCAATGTAGACGCATCTCCTTGTGAAGCTTAACCGGTGTAGCTGTGTCTCCACTAAGATGTGCAGGCATTTTTGGTGGAAGCTTGGACCATTGTGGTCATATTTGGTGGCTTCTGCTTTGCTTTGACTTTGTAATTTGCTTGCACTGCATTCATCCTTTGTGCCTCGACGGATATAACATCTGTTGTTCCATCCCTTTTTTGAGGTCTTAGCAAAATTGTGTTAGCAGATCCTTCCCTCATCCGATGCAACTATCAGAACCCCAATCTCTCCCATCTTTAGACTTCAATGCCGCAAAGATAAGGATAGAAACGCACTACCAAGATGTATTGCCCCTCGGAATTCCATGTGCGTTGAGCTAAGTGCAGAGTGCATGTGTTCAAGATTGGTTCACTGGTGTAGAGTTGTACGGATGACTCCAAATGGTCTACTTAAGCACAGATGACTTGATTTCCCGAACATGGTCTTTTGGAACCCAAAGATTTAAGTCACAGACCTGAAGAGTCTAAATTCCAGTTCCTAACTAGGCTCCTTACAATGGAAGTTAAAAGCCGTGATCAAGCTCCATCCTTTAGACTAGACTCAATCTTTAGTTCTAGAAATAAAACTTATTCTGAAAAATGCGAATGCAAATGCAACCATGTTTTTGTGAAGTATATTTTCTGAATTTTACTCGTTTGTTATGGATTTTATGGATTTTACGGTTTTTATGACTTTTAGGGTTTTGTATTTTTATAGATTTTCTGATTTTTATAAACAAGTCCTTTTTATTTACGGTTTTTACAAGATATATATTTTTTTATTTGAGTTAAGTACCTAATAACTTTTACGGTTTTTATCTACAGAAAATTTTTACAAGGATTGAGAAATTTTTACACATGTTTTAATAAATAAGTTTTTAAGTGAATATTATATGAGTTTTAAATACATATTTTAGTTACGGCTTTTAAATACAAGTTTTAAACATATTTTACTTATTTACAAGGATTTTATAAATAATAGATAAATATATAAATGGATTTTTAAATTAACCCTTACCAACTTTTTATGGATTTTATAGATATAGAAAATACATCAAAATACGAGTTATGGACGAAAGTATATATACAATATATACGCACGCCCCTATACTTAGCTTGAGCTATGTCCTCATAGCATCAAAAGAGAAAAAGGAGGGCATAACTCGTGCTAAGTAAAAGTGGGTAAAAAGAATATACGAGACAAGTCAGTCAACCCTCCCCCTATACTTACGATTTGGTAGTCGTAAGTATAACGGGAGAGCAAAAATGGGATGACTAAGAGAAAAGAATAAATAACGAGAGTTTAAAAAGTATAAGTAATACGAACTCATCAGAATAACTTGGTCCCCCCTATACTTAGGATAAGGCATCCTAAGTATAGACAGAATGTAGTCAAAAATCGGAGACTAGTGAATTGTGGAGAAGAAGGGATATACAAAAGAATCAGAACAAAAAAAAATAAAACATAGATCAGCGAACAATCGGTTCCCCCTATACTTAAGATCTGGTATCCTAAGCATAAAAGACGAGCAAAAATGGGGACGATTGTGGTCTATGAAGAATATACAAGTATTGTGGATCTTCAGAAACGAATGGCTCAAAAGAATTTGTACAGGATGAGATGAAGTGAAAGAATGACCATGATTCCTGTACAAAATAGATCACCTCAGCCATGATCATATTGAATTTTCTGCTTTTTCTGTGCATACTGATCGTTGGCTGAAAAAGTAGAGCTTTCTCCGTAAGTAAACTCTGTATATGGCAAAGCCCTCTTTTCTGAAATATGCATCTCTGGAGTCGGACTTCAGAAGGTGTCTATATGTGTAAGCATCACACCATCCGACTCTCTACGCTGAATAGACTGTATGATCTGTGTAGTGTAATCAATCGACTCTTGTGCTGTAATATGTGTACTTTCAATTTGCGGCACTGAGATGTCTACTGCAGGTGACTGCTCATCTGAATCTGATTGAAATCTGTCTCTGTATGTGAACAATCATCTGAAGAACTAGGTACCTAGTGATCTACCCTATCCTCGTATAGGATATCGTGGGTATCAAAATAAACACTCTCAAGATCTGGAAACTGTGTCTCATCTATGTGCTGACAATCTTCTGCAAGACTTGTGTCCTCTGAAGTAATTGACAATACTGATCTAGGACTGCTACATCCTCTTTCCATCTCAATGTGTATCTCTCCATTGTCAATGCGGAATGATACTCTCCCAGCATCATAATGAAAGAGTGCTCTTGTTGTCTGCAAGAAGGGTCTGCCGAGAATGATTGGAGCAAGGTGTAACTGTGTAGGGCATGTCATGTCTAGGACGGTAAAGTCCACTGGAAATTGCAAACCCTGAACAATCACAATAATGTTCCTCAGCATGCCTCTAGGTCTCTTCACAGATCGATCTGCAAACTGAAGTATCGCTCGTGATTTGTAGAGAGGACCTAGCTTCAGCTTATCAAGCAAAGAGGATGGAAGTAAATTGATTAAGGAACCATTATCTAAGAGAGTACCTTGTTTCGATGGAATATAGTGTCTTCAATCTGACAACTGACATAGTGAGCTCCTGAATCTTTCTTTTTCTTGGGTACCTTGTTCCGAATTGCACATGAAGTTGTCTTGGTCAGTATATGCTTCTCAACTCCTGATCTCTTTTTCCTACGTGTAGTACATTTGTTCCTCAACTGATTCTTGAGTATAGGAAAATGATCCAAGGCATCGTGAAGTGGTATCTTCAGAAGGATGTGATCTTTAAGTAATTGTTCGGTCTTTGGAGTCACAGTATTCTTTTTGTTGTTTTTCGTTCCTTTTCCAAACAAAGCATCGGGAAAAGGAACAAAGTCAGGAGTCAGAAAATAAAAATTTTTATTGATAATAGAATCAACTTGTACATCAAGAGTTTCAGAATTATTTACAAAATTCTCTAAGACTGGGGAAGAAAGATTTTTCTCGGGGCTCACTGCCTGATCTGGCGTGATGTCGTCGTCTGATTCGCCAGTGTCCATATCTATTGTATCGGCATCGCTCCCGGCTCTTGAGTTTGCAGGGTATTCCTCATCATATTGTTGATTTTCCTCCTCGGCTTCAGATTATTGTGACTCATGGATCTGTTCGTGCTCTTCTGGTGCCCTCTCCTCTTCTCCACCAGGTGCTTGTGGTGATCTATCGCTCCTGAGACGAATGAAGTTAGATAAAAATTCAGGAAACGAGATCTTACCTGTAGTGTCTACCTGATCTGGATGCCTCCTCTTGTTGTTCGAGTTCATCTGAGGCTGAACTGGGAGAGTGGTCTTCGACACGGTTAACTCATCCAGACAACGGTTAACCTGCTCCATCTCAGTTTTGTGAGCAATCTGGAGCGTACTCAGCATGTCCATGATCTGGTTGAGCGTCTGGGCTTGTGAAGACATCTCTGGTTCGGTGTGGTGGCCCTGGCTTGGTCCTCTCTCCTGCCATGGTGTGTACTGCTGAGAGTTGGAAGGCTGGGAGTATCACTGAGGTGTGGAGGAAGACTGCTGTTGCTACTGAATAGAATAATTCGGTGAATAATGAGCAGGGTGCTGATATGAATGTGGTCTCTGGTGATACACATTCGGGTGAGACTGCTGTGGTGTGAAAGTATGGCGGTGCTGAAAGTTCAGACGTCCATGCTGTGGATGACCGTACAGCTGCTGCTGTTGATTCGGTGTACCCAACTGCTGAGTCGGAGTATACCAAATCCCGTTGATCTTGAAACTAGATTGGGGCTCCATGTCCATCTCTGCAGTGCTGGTGATCTAGCCAACATTGGCATGAGACTGATCCTCATGCCAATCAAGCTGCGGAGTCTCTGGCTCACTCTGTACGAAGTGGATCGGACGGGTGGGCAGAGCGGGTAAGATCCTCCGTGCTGGTTGTGTAGTCGAAGAAGTCTGGCTCTGCTGGTACTGGAGCTGAAGATTAGAGACCTTCTTCGAGAGATCACACAGTTGCTGAGGTAGAGCAGAGAGTTTCTCTAACTCTCGCAGCGGCTGTAAGTCCAATGTTAGTTTCATGCCACCATGTTAGTTTCTCGCTAATAAATCCCATGTTGGTGTTTGATTCAGAATCTACGATATTTGCCACCTTGTGATGCTCTCGGTGATGTGGTGGCTGTGGGGCTTTCTGAAATGCCCGAGTAGAGTCTATGACTCTCGAGTTCTCGACCATCCCTTCGAAGATGGCCCAGACTGACTCGGCATCCTTATTCAAATAACTGCTGCCACATGCGGCACTCACGAGCCCCTAGATTTCCGGCTGGAGTCCTCGAAGTAGTTCTGCGTGAGCACCTTCATTGGGATCTCATGATGCGGGCATCTCTCCGTAAGGTCCTTGAATCGATCCCATGCCTCATGGAACGATTCGTGCGGCAGTTGCGTGAAGTTGGAGATCTGGCTCCTCATCATGTTTGTCCTTCCCAGAGGAAAATATTTGCGCAAGAAGGTGGACTTCAGATCATCCCATGTAGAGATTTCCCTCACTAGATGACTCAACCAGTAAAGAGCCTTATCAGCTAAGGCAAAGGGAAAGGCCTTGAGGTGTAGGCTTCCTGCGTCACTCTTGGATAACAAGCCGTATCACAGATCATCTCAAATTGTTACAAAAAGTTAAACGACTCCTCTGTAGCACTCTTGTAGAACTTGGGAAGCAATGAGATGAATGACGGCTTTAGCTCGTATGGCCCTTGATTCGGCGGTAGCCGAATCTAATGATGGAGCGTCCTCGCACCCGGGTCATGCTCTTCCCGTAAAGTTGCGGGAACCGCAGGCGATAATTGGTTCCCGGTCCCTGCTTGCAGCGCGGTTAATTCATCCCGCAACACATTATGAGTTCTAAACTGATCTCGGTTCTGTAGATTCATCTGTTGAAGTGTCTCGAGAATCCCTGCGGTAACATCTGCGACGTCTATTCTTCCTTCGTCTTGCTCCTCAGCTACGACTCTCTCTTCTGCTGCTGGTGCTTTACCACGAGCCATCGACTTCATGTCGTCTGGAAAAGTGAAGCTCTCGTAATAATTCGACTCGAGATGATTTATTGAGACGAGAGTCTGTATCAATTTTCTGGACAGGAGGCGAGGGAGTCTGGGTCTGACTCTCATCGAGATCAGATTGGTCCGGCTCGGGAAGAGGGTCATCCCGAGCCTGTGAAGAAGTACACTCGACGGTGTGCGGTCGAAAACTCATGGAGTTTTAGCAGAAAAGCCGTCGAGACATCATCTTCGATGTCAAGAGGATTGATCGTAAGAGCACGATTTACGATTCAAAGGGGAGGAAAAATGCAAAAGCCACGGAAACTCACGCCCCGTAAGAAGACACAAAGCAAACCCTGTTTTTCACCAACTCAACACGACGATGATCGTAAGAGTTCGATCTTTTTATCTTGTCAGTTTTAGGGTTGTAATTAGCAAACAAATTGTGCGGTTATCGTGCGCTGTGCGAACTGATAGGTGCCCAATTTATCTCCCGCGATAATGTCCCGAGTCCTTACAAATAACCACTTTTCTCTCATCCAGTATGGTGGCAAGTACACAGGCCGATTCCGGCCCACGTTACTTGAGGACGGAGCCTTACACGGTGTCCTCTAAATCCCCCACTCTACTAAGTAAACTCGGACCGTTTCTAGCTACCCGAGCGTACCCACTGAAAAGTTGTGATTAAATGTATGAACTAAGTAGTATGTTGAAAGATATCGGGTTTTAAATTAAGTGTCGGCTCTCTCTCACACTCTCTGAGAAATGGCAGGGATTACTCTCCCAAAGAAAATGAATCGGTTTACGGCTTTTAGAGTCAGATATTTTAGCAGTCCCAATTTTATTTTGCGGTTTTGTAATTTTTTTGAGTATTTCAAACAAACGTATAAAGTTTTTATTTATTTTCTGAATCCTAAAATCATGCACCTAGGTTGCAAGTCCAAAAACTAGCTACATAAGCGCATTCAGATAGAATAAAAACACCTAAACATGCATCTATCGAAAAAGGCACGGAAAAACAGATAAGGCGAGAAAACCGCGGTGGGTACTCTGATCTCCCGAATACACGGTATCCGACGAATCAGACCCCGAAGAAAAAGGGGGGGGTTTGTTTATTGTCTATTACAGTTTCTCTCCCTTTCTCTCTCTTTTACAAGAAATATACTAACTGAATTTGCTCTCTACAGCCGGGTCATAGAGAAGGAACCGACCTCTGCACTTTCAAATGATTCGGCTTCCTAAGAAACTGGCTGATCCTACAGGCACTGCAAAAAATAGTTAGCGAAGAAAACCGAGAGATGAGTCGAGAAAACCCTAAAAAAAGCCGAAAGAAAACTACGAAAAACCAAACAAGCAGAAGAGAGAAAATAAAATCACAAAAAATCGAAAATGATCAAAATATTATAATGCCTCCCCGGTAACGGGCCATTTTGATGAGGCTAAAAATCGGTTTCGCGGCTTTTTTTTAAAGTAACGTGGTCGATGTAGAAAAAGCCGCGAAAAATACGATCTTCAGTCAATCAAACGAATTTGGTTTTCAGACGAAAACCTACACTAATTATTTATCCAGGTTAGTGTGCCTGGGTCGAACTCAAGGAGGCAGAATAGAAGACTTTGATTTTTTTGGAGAAAAGATTTTCGTGATTTTATTTTATTTCTTCTTCAAGTAATCAGAGAAAAGACTTTCTATTTGATTCTTATTCTTTTTATTTTTATTTGATTTTAGTCTTTTCAAATTTTTATTTATTTTTCACAAAGGGATATTTTTCAAAAAGGTTTATTTATTGTATAATCGGTGGAAATATGTAGGTAATACAATATATTAGGTGGAGGAGGGTCGAGCAGCGAGCTCGAACAACACAAGAAAACAAAACAAAACGGATGCGGTTTTCAACAATCAAAACACGACGAAACAAGACAAAAAGTCACGAAAATTTAATACAAACTAGACGGGGTAGTTGTGTAACTACCCTAAAAAAATCGTCAAGAAACAAGGTCAAACGAGGTCAAAAGTTCTCCTATAGCCCAGAGGCATAAGCACAATAAAACTATAGAAATTATTCTGCAAAAAGGTCCTTCCGGGACTGTTTTGAAAACAAAATAAAAGAGTTTTACATTTAGGTCCCTACAGAAGGACCTAAATGCAAATACTTGAAACCTTGGAGGCGGAGATAAATTTCTGAAAGCTTCCTGGATTTAAGGTGCAAAATTCACACCCCTTCAGAACTGATGGCTGCGATTAGAAGTTATCCGCGCGGATCGGACGCTCCCGGGGATGCCACATGTCGGCTATCTGTATCTCCCCTATTCTTGAGCTGTTGAGAAGCTGTTGCAAAGAGCCTCCTTCTCCGATTTTTCCCGGTCAATCGCCGACGATCTGGGCGCTCTGGCGGGGCCAGAGGGGTAGATCCTCCACCCCTTGAGCTCGCCCGCGATGGGTGATGATCGACGGCGGCTCGAAGTGGCGGTGGAGGCGCGATGAAGACGACGATCTCAATGATCCTGGAGGTTGCTGAAGGTTGTTACACCACCTTTGCGTGGCGATTTCTTCGAGGACGAGGGCTTCCATATGATTTGAATTGCTCATGACAGAAGATAGAACTGCGAATAAATGAGGGATATGTTCGATTCGAAGAATCGGCCTAAGGATTAAAGGATTCGCAAGATAAAAAATGACGAAAAATAAGGTTTCCAGAATTATTAAGAATGGCGTAAAAATGATGATGAATTGATAGTGATTTGAATTTGATGCGAAACGATCTGGAAGTGGAAATCGATTGGGCACATAACCTAAGGGATTAGGCTACCTAATGATGCGATTAGCGTTGCTAATCAACACACGAAAATCAAGGAAGAAAATTTAGAAAATGGATGAATTAGGTCTGTGGAGTTCAAGGTATATTACCTTTAACGGTTGCTCGACGGACGACCTGGCCGGAGCTCCACGCGGCGCTGTGGTAGCGATGGATGGAAGAAGACCTCCTTAGAACCTCCTCCGATGACTCCTCCTCCACGCGAGCACCTTCAAGCGGAGATGACACCCACTGAGCGAGTGGAGCAAGGCTTGGTAGATGGGGGTTCGGGCAACTGGAGCAGAGCTTCAGGTTGTTGGAGAGTTAGTTGTTAATGGCGGATCTTTGGGGGCTTTTATAGATCAATGGCGTGCTCCCCAAGTTAGATCTGATGGCCAGCGATGGAGATGGTAGTTAGGAGAAAACAATCAATGGTTGAAATCGCTTGAAGGTGTTGTGGTTTGCCTGGAAGAAATCAATGAAGTTGGCCGGTTCAGCACAGGCGGGTATAACAACTTCTTGGGGAAGAAAAGCCAAGCACTGAGAAGTATCAGCACCTAGTTGGCCCAGATATGTTAAATACTTCTAAAATAGATATTAAATAATAATTAAAGTTATTTTAAATAGGTTTAAATACAAGAAAGGTAAATAAATTAATTATCTAATTTATGACATAATTACTTTTTGTAAATAATTAATATTATTTGAAATATAATTACTATATTAATAAATATGTATTTATAAATAGGTTTTAAATTTTTAATTTAATAAATAAAAAAATAAATATTAATTTTATTTTTTATTAATTATTAGAATAATAAATAAGGCTTGTGTGAATTTTTATAGATTTTAGTAAATTAATTTACATATTTTAATAAATAGAGGTATAAGTTATCTAGTTCATTTATACCTATAATTTAGTGTTTTTGATTTTATTAAAACCATAAAGAAGGTCCCAAAATTATGAAATAATTTAGGGTGAAAATAAAAGATCATGAAATAATTTAAAAATTATAAAATTAAGAAAACTATAAATAAGGTGTGTTATATAAAATAAATAGCCTAGAAACCCCGTTGTCTTTTGATCCCAAAACCGAATTTTTGCAAACAGACTCCGAATTCGATGAAACCACCTTTATTAATTAGAGAATATTATTTTATGAACTTTAAAGGTGAGTAGAGTGAAATTGGAGTTCGTATGAGGAAGTTATGATGTTCGGAAGTTGAGATTTTGACAATTTATAGGTTGGGTTTCTTGGCATATTTATAGGGTAATACTTTTAACTTATTTTTATATTTTTATATACATTTTTAGAAATAATTTAGAAAAGAATTTTGTGAAAATTATTCATATGAATTAATTAAAAATCTTTGAAGTTTTATATTTTTTTATAAATAATGAAGTGCACATGGTGTGTGACTTAATTTATTTTTATGGTTTTCTTTCCTTATCTCCCCCTACTTTTGGTTTGTCAACCAATCCATGCTGACTTGGTCTTGGGGGTTAGGCTATAAATATACCTTACAGTTATATTTATATTTTAAGTCATATTGTACATATATACATTTATCCAATCTACCTTTTTTGTTATTTTCTTGTTCTTTATTTATTTACATACTTTTGATGGTTAAAAGTGAATATTTATACATGAATGAGGTTTTGTCAAAAGATGAGAATTAAGGAGTATTTATATGTATTTGTTAAGGGTTTTAAGACAAAATGCAACAAAAAACTTAATGAATCATGGATTCATCAGTCATCCCATGTAGAGATTTCCCTCCCCAGGTGACTCAACCAGCAGAGCGCCTTATCAGCTAAGGCGAAGGGAAAAGCTTTGAGATGAACAGCTTCTTGCGTAACTCCTGGATAACTAGCTGTACTGCAAATCATCTCGAATTGATGCAGAAAGGTAAACGGCTCCTCTGTAGCATTCCCGTAAAACTTGGGAAGCAATGAGATGAAGGACGACCTCTATTCGTATGGCCCTTGTTTCGATGGTAGCCGAATCCAATGATGGAGCGTTCTCGCACCTGGGTCATACTCTTCCCCTAAAGTAACGGGAACTGCTGCAGACGGTAGATGTTTCCCAGCCTCTGCTTGTAGCGTGGCTATCTCAATCTGAAACTCATTTTGAGTTCTAAATTGTTCTTAAATATGGATATTCATCTGTTGGAGAGTGTCGAGAATCCCTGTCGTAACATCTGCGGTTGAATCCGATATTCTGTCATGATGTTCCCCAGCTGGTGGCCTCTCGTCTGTTGATCCTTTGCCACGAGCCATCTGCTTCAAATCATCTGGAAAAGAAAAGCTCTTGTAAGAACTCAACAAAAACTCGGCTAGAGATCTCGATGATGTATTGAGACAAGGGTCTGCCTCAATAGTCTGGCCGAGAGGCGAGGGAGTCTGGGTCTGACTCTCCTCGAGATCAGATAGGACCAGCTTGGGAAGAGAGTCATCCCAAGCTTTTGACTATGTACAACTGACGGTGGACGGTCGAAAGCTCACGGAGTATGAGAAGAAAAGTCGTCGAGACGTCATCTTCGATATCAAGAGAATGACCGGGAGAGCACGATTTACATTCAAGAGAGAGGGAAAAATGCGTAAAGCTGCAGTAACTCATGCCCTGCAAGCAAACACCAAGCAAACCCCGTTTTTACCAACACAACCCTGATAAAGACCGTAAGAGTTTGGTCTGCTATCTTGTCAATTTTAGGGTTGTAATTAACAAATGAATAGAATCGGCTAACGTGAGCTAATGCGAGCTGATAAGTGCCCTATTTTTCCTCGCAATACTGTCCCGAGTCCTTACAGAAAACCACTTGCTCTCAGCTAGTATGGGAGTAAGTATGGACCATTTCCGGCTACCCGTGTTGCTTGAGGACGGAGCCTTACGCGATGTCCTCTAAACCCCCCATTCTGCTAAGTAAACTCGGACCGTTTCCGACTACCCGAACGTACCCATTGAAAAGCAGTGATCATGTGTATAGAATAAGTAGTATTTTGAAAGAAAACAGGTTTATATATTTAAGGGTCGTCTCTCATCCGCGTACTCTGAAAAATGTGCGGGGATTACTCTCCCAAATCAAATGAACATTACGTTTATTTTAGATCAGATACATTGGCAGTCCCGATTTTATTTTCGGGTTTTATATTTTTTTGAGTTTTTTCAAGAAAAGGTCTACCTATTTTTTTTTTCTTTTTATAAAAATCCTAAAATCATGCACCTAGGTTGCGAGTCCTAAGACTAACTACGTAAGTACAATCAGATAGAATAAAAGTAAACTCCTAAGCAAGCACCTATCCTTGAAAAAATCGCAAAAAAACCGTCGATGTGAGAAAACCGAGGTAGGTGCCCTGATCCCCCGAATACACAGTACTCAACGAATCATACCCTGAAAGAAAAATGGGGGGGGGGAGGTACAAGTCGGGATGTCCTTAGTGGACATCTTCTACTAAAGTTTAATATAGCTTTCTCTCTCTCTTTTTACAAAATTACACTAATCAATCTTGCCCTCTACAGTCGACTCATAAAAAAGGAATCGACCTCTGCTCTCACAACTGACTCGGCTTCCTAAGAAACCGGCTGATCCTGCAGGCCCCGCAACAATTGGATAGCGGCTAAAGACGATCGATAAAAGACTTGAGAAAAAGCCTTAAGAAAAACCGAGTAAAAGTTAAGAAAAAATAAGAAGAAAGAAAATAAAATCACAAAATATGTAAAAATATTAAAATAACACAATGCCTTCCTGGCAACGGTGCCATTTTGATGCGGCTCGGATCCGATTGCGTTTTTAAGTGTTTGGATGTCAGTGTAGAGAATCGCAAAGAGATCCGAGCTTTTACATCAAACAAAGATCGGTTTAAAACCTAACACTATTTATTTAACCAGGTAAGTGTGTATGGATCGAACTCAAGGAGGCAGAATAGGATATTTTGATTTTTTATGTGAAAGTATATTTTTGTGATTATTTTACCTCTTCTTAAAGTGAATGAATAAAAGTGATATTTTTTATGAAATTTTGTTTTTTAATTTTTTATTTGTTATATTTTTCCAATTTTTATTTATTTTTTAAAAGTGATTTTTTTCAAACAATTTACCTATAATATAATATGTACAGAATAGATGAAATATAGATGATATTATATAATAGGCAAATCGAGCGAGCAACGAGCTCGAAAAAGACTCGAAAGCAAAGCAAAATGGAAGCAAAATTTAACAAATCAAAACACGACGACGAAGCGACGAAAACACACAAGAAATACTGAACAACCTTGCTGGGATAGTTGCGTAACTACCCTAAAAAATTACGGAAAATAATGTCAAAAATGCGTCCAAAGTCCCCTTATAGAACAAGGGTATAAATGCAAGAAAAACTAATAAAAGTTCTGCAGTTAGGTCCTCTATCGTGGACTGAAATGTAAAAAATGAAGTAATACATTTAGGTCCCAGCACGGTACCTAAACGTAATTTCTGGAAAGTTCTGGGGCGGTCTGGAATGCTGGAAGTCCTCTGGATTTAAGATGCCAAAATTACACCGCTTTGGCTTGAACGGTCTGGATTATAACGTGCAGCGCGATATGAGCCATCCGCTGAGGATACGTGTCGCAAGACTGTACCCTGGCTGTTCTTGGGCTGTTCTTCAAATGGTTGAGTGGTTGATGAAGGCGACGTCTTCTCCGAATTCTTGTCGACGACTGGAGTGAAGCATTGGCCTCCTACAGGACCAGAAGGATGGCTCCTCCACCCCTCGAGCTCACCTGTAGGGGAGCACAGACGGAGATGGCAGATATCGGCAAGGCGAAGCCGATGAAGATGGTGGTTCTCTGCTCCTTGAGACTGATGGAAGGTTGTTGCACCTTCTTTTAATGGCGATTTCGTAAAGATGAAGACTCCAAATGATTTGAAACTGCTCCAGATGCAAGATAAACCTACAAAGATCAAATTTGTATGCTCGATTTGTGATAAATAGATCGAAAGATAAAGGTTTTTGCAGCTCAAAAATAGTTTCCAGAATAGATGATACATGCTTGAGAAATACTCGAGAAATGAAACACGATTTGGATTGAGTATGATATGAATTGACAATGGATTCCAAATGCGCGTTTAAGAAGTTTGATTAGGCTTCCTAACTACATGATTATCTATGCAAATGTATGCACGGAGATTGAGAAGGAAAATCACAAAGATGAATGAGTAGATCTGGGAAAGAGAGGTGTATTTACCTCAGATGGTTGCTTGACGACCGATCTTTACCGGAGCTGAACGCGCACAAGGCGGTGATGAAAGGTGAGGAGGACACCTTAGAACTCCTCCCCAATGAACCTTCTTCCATGCGGGCATCTTTGGTTGGAGTTGTCACCTCCTGAGCGAGTGGAGCGAGGCTAGGAAGAGAGGGATCGGCAACTGGATTATGAGCTTCAATTGGTTATGGAAAAGTTGTTCAAAACTGCTAACTTTGGGGGTTTTTATAGAGAGATTTTCTGGGCCTCATTTTTAATCTAAGGGTGGCCGAGTATATTGGTTGTTAGGCGAGGGGATTCAATGGCTTGGATCAGGTGAAATGCATTTAATGTACGCGGGAAAATTTGGTGAAGAAGGACGCTTAGAACAGAAATGGTAGAACTGACTTCTTGAAGAAGATGCACCAGGTGCTGACACGTGTCAGCACCTGGATGGCCAGATGAATAAATACATTATATATTATATAATAAATAGTAAATAGCGTTAATTTAAATTATAAAATCAAGAAACGTAAATAATTAAATTATCTAAATTATAGAATAATTATTTTTTATAAATAATAAATTTTATTTGAGATATAATTATTACATTAATACAGAGGTATAGATAAAAAAGTTTTGGATTTTTAATTTAATAAATAAATAATTAAAAATTAAATTTGTATTTTCTTAATTATTAGAATAATAAGTAAGAGTTGTGTGAATTTTTATGTATTTTAATAAATTAGTTTACGTATATTAATAAATACATGTATAAGTTATCCAGTTCATTTTTATTTGTAAATTCGGGATTTGGATTTTATTAAAATAATAAATAAGCTCCAGAATTTTTAAATAAATTATGATAAAAATACAATATCATGTAAATAATTAGAAGTTATAAAATTAATAAAATTATAAATAATGTGTTCTACATAAAGTAAATAGCCCAGAAACCCCATTGTCATTTGGTCCCAAAACCGACTTTTTTTGCAAACAGACTCCGATTTCAGTGAAACCACCTCTATTAACTAGAGAATATTATTTTATGAACCTTAAAGGTGAGTATAGTGAAATTGGAGTTCGTATGAAGAAGTTATGATGTTCGAATGTTGAGAATTTGACAATTTAAAAGATGGATTTCTTGGCATATATATAGTATAATCTTTTTAACTTATTTTTATATTTTTATATAAATTTTTAGAAATAATTTGGAAAAGAGTTTGGAGAAAAATATGTACATATGTATGAATTAAAAATCAATGAAGATTTGGTATTTATTGGATAATTAGTGAGGAATGTGTGAAGTGTAACTTATTTTATTTTTATAGTTTTCTTTCCTTATCTCCCCCTACTTATTGATTTGTCGACCAATCCATGTTGACTTGGTCTCGGGGTTAGGTTATAAATATACCTTGTAGCTATATTTATATTTATAAGCCATGTGGTACATATATACATATTTTACAATCCACCTTCTTTTCTTTTTTTTTCTTTTTTTTATTCTTTTATTTATTTACATGTTTTTTATGCTTAAAAGTGAATTTTTATTCCTGAATGAGGTTTTGTGAAAAGATAGCAATTAATGGATATTTACATTTGTTAAGGGTTTTAAGACAAAATGTGACAAATATGTTAATGAATCATGGATTCATCAGAGCACAAAGGTCAAGTCAAGATAAGCAAGACAAAAGTTGAAAGTGCGTAGAAAAGATCGAGTATGCACACAAACAAACAAAAATATAAATAAACAAACCCCTCAATTCACCAACTCAACACAATAACGATCGTGAAGGTTCAATCTTTTTATCTTGTCATAATTTAGAGTTAGGTGAGAAAACAAATATTTATAAGCTCACAAGTGCAGTCACCTAGAGTGGTTGTGTTTTAGTAGACGATGCACACTTACCAGAACACTGGAACCACTTCTCCAACGTCTGAGGCAAGTGCTTTCAGCAATATCAGGGCCTAAGAGTCGACCCAAGCACTTAAGGCACAAGTCCATTGATGAGGGATCTATTCCCTAGGTGTGAATGCCTTACTCGATCTGATTTGCAACTTGTGTACTATTAGGGGGTTACTCTTCTCAAAAAAATTATTTGTCCGTAAGTTTATTTTAGGTTCGAGTAGAGTTAGCAGTCCCAATTTTATTGATTATCACTTTTTTGGATTTTTTGAATGCATGAGTCCTAATGAGGTATCAATTCCTTTAGTGTCATATGGTGGTCAAAATCAGAGGGAGAGAGTTAGAAAAGCTATGCAAGTGTAAATTGATGATGTATGCTAAGATAGATGGTGCTCACCTTACCTCATGCTTTCTTCGTACAAGATGCTAGACAACAATCAAAATCTATCACTATATGTAGATACAAACCAATGAAAGCACCCTAGAAAAATAGTTGATATTATCTTGAAGAACAAGAGCATACTATATAGAAAAGAAACCGAGAGTTCAGTCTTGGAGACTCCTCGGGGTCCACCACAGTGGGTCCTGCAAGCACTGTGTGGAATTTCACATAGTGTGTGGTTTCGAATAAAAATAATCAATAATTAGTTTTGAATAGATCCAAGCATTAGACTATAGGTACATGCAATACACTTACGCCTTTAGATCTCAATCTATCGAGCAAGCAAATCCTAAACTAGATCTCAATCACATAAATCAAATAAAAAGAAAGGCGAAAAGCTCAAAATGTGTGAAAGAAAGAAAAAGAAAGGCGATGGAAACCATGAAAAATCCGACGAGAACTCCAGGTGAATAGGCACCTGGGCACTAGACCTCGTAAGTTATGGCAGTATCCGAGTCGAAAATATTACAATTTAATTTTAATAAAAAGAAACACTCTCTCACTAAATAAAACAAACAATAGCTAAAGAGTATGGTTTCTCTTCTTCTTCTCTCTTTACCTCTCTCACCTGCTTGTTCCTAGTTGGTTTGGCCACATCAACCTCCTAAGAAGTCATCTTTCTCATCCAGTACCTCGCAAGAAAAATCAACAAAGAAAGAGGTGGTCACAACATTCAAATAAAAACCAAAAATAGATATCTAAAACAAAAGAAGAATAATGTGCAAAAATGCTATACGTTGTTCCTCTCCAGCAATGTGCCATTTGAAATACCAAAAATAATCCCAAGAGGACGGTCATGCATATCACACAAGGTAGACATGCAGTCATAAAAGTGACACACTCAAAGATCACTTGGTAATATCAACAATCAACCCACAAGATAAATACAAAGCAATAAAAGTAAAATGATGTGGATGAAAATTTATTATAACCTAGAAATAAATGTATATAGCGGACAAGCAATCTGGGTGTCGAACATAGGCAGACGAGTTAGTGTAGCAGGTATATTATTTATAGATAAATAATGAATATATAATATAAGTATTTGTACAATATTCACACATTCAATTAATTAATAAATATTTTTGTAGGCTTTTAATTAAATAAAATAATTTATTTTTATATTTTATATTTGCAGTTTTTTTTAATTTTATAAGTTTTATTTTCTTTTTATAATTTTCTGATTGTTAATGTCTTAATCTTCTTAATATATAATATATACGTGTACATTATATAATATAGGGTATTATCAATATAACTATAACTAAAATAATTTAAATTTCCAAAAAAAATATTTTTCCGTATTAATATTTTGTTATGTTTTTATGTTTGTTCAGGGATTTCTGCTAATTTATTTATATTTTTAAAGTCCAAAATATATAAATTAGGGGATTTTCAAATATGTTGAATGTTTTAAGGTATTAAAATATATAACAAGTCAAAAAGTTCTTATAACTATTTTTCAAGATAATATATAATATATAGAAAATTCAGAGATAGAAATAAATATTTTTGGATTCTTTAAGGATTTGATATTATATTTTGGAATTTTTTTAATTTTAGTTTTTTTCTATTTTTAGGAATTTTTGGTCTAGAGGTACAAAATACAATAATAGATAAATGCTAATTTTTTGTAAATTTTTAATAAGATTTTATATTTTTTATTTTTAAAAGCAAACAGAAAATAATCATGTACTTTTCTATTTTTAATAAATAAGAAAATGCATAAAATGCAAAGATAATTAAGTGACATGAAAGATTATGCAAGCAAGCACGTTATCCTATTTTCCCATCATTTTTAGAGCACAAATGATATTTCTAGAAAATAGAAAACATACAAAAAAATTAACTGAACTAGTACTTGTATATTTGTAATTAAAATGAAAGGCAGCGATGGATATGCAAATAACTCAAGAGTTTATAACTAAAATTCAAAGTTTTTATATTAAACTACAGTTAGAGAAACTCACTAGGGTCTAACTACAAAATTCCCATCTCACGTGCGTAGCTACATGAGCTTAACAAGGACCAAAAAAGTAATTTGTAGAAAACATGAGGGTTCACTTGCAATTTTTACAAAAAAATAAAATAATTAAAATATTTACAAAAATAGATAAAAATACAACAAAAAAACAAGCGTATATATAAAATTCACCCCCAAGGGCATCTGATCGTGCAACTCTGGATCTTCATTTGGACACGTGGCACTCTCTCATCATGAGATACCCGTTCATCAAGGGCATCTAGGATTAGATCTTGGGAAGAGGATCAATGTTGACTGGTGCTCACATCTGAGATCTATCGCTTACTGGGGAGTTGGTTCTTGATCGGTCGGCGGAGGATGGCCTAGGAAGAACAGGAGATGAACTTGCCCTTGATGAGTTTTGATCTGGTGAGGCACGCATCTCCGGCCACCTGGATCACTGTTGAGGGATTTTTTGTTTTCATGAGGATTCCCCGTACCTCCCAGAGGCCTTAGATTGGTCTGGGGGGCGGGGGGGAGGGGGGGGGAGGGACAAATCAACACCTGAAACTTGATGGTTCCAGCATGGACCCAAGAGGTCTGTTCTTGGATCAACTAGCCCTCATATGGGCTCTTCAAGACTGCAAATGAGGTAGAAGAAATGATGATGTGAAGGGACATGATCTTGGCTATTATCGGTGGAAGGTCGAGGTGGAGACGGAGGGGTGACGAGGTCCGACGACTGGTGTCAGAGGTGAACTTCAGTGGGCCAGATTTGAAGGGATCTTGATGGGTGATCAGTGGAGATAGATGGAAAAATGAAGGGGAGGGTAATGGGTGGTTGGTATCTGTCAAATCAATGGGTACGACGAGTCAAGGTGGTCGGAGCTTGAGAGCTCCGGTGTACTCAATGATCCTAAATCTCGGATAATAAGGCAATCAAATCATAAAAATAAAAGGCAAAAACAAAAGAAACGAATTAAAACTACCCAAAAAATGCTGAAAGGATACCTTGACTTGACCAGAGACAAGGAGATGACCCGCTGGGATTGGTGCTCCGGTGATGGATAGGGAATTGCTTCCTAAGCCACTCCTCCTCATTGCGGAGCACAGAGGACTCCTCCTGTCATGAGTAGCATATCTACCAGGGATACTTTTAGGGGGTGAGAACTGGTAGAAAGGGAACCCTCCTCCAAAAAGAGTATCTGGGGTGGTTATATGAAATGGTGAATGGGAGGTCTTTGAGGGAAGGTGGCATGGAAGGGAGGAAGAGATGGTGGATGGATATGGGTCGGTGCGAATCGTGGATATGTAGGGAGTAGAGTGATGGATGGATCGAGGGTGAGGGAGATATGGCGAGGCATGGTAGTGGGGAGAAGATGGGATGGCACGTGATATCTAATAAGAGTGGAGGCATACAGTTGACCCGCGATCAACAAATAGAAAAAGGGAATAAAAAATGCACTGTAAAATCAATAAATAATAGTAAGTGGATTTATTAATTTTAAGTTATAAAATAGAACATGTTTGTATTTTTAAGTAGTATTTAATTCCCATTTTTATTTATTTTTATGAGGTTATTTATTGTAAGTTACTATTTACATGTATAATCATGGGTATTTTGCTAGACATTGCATATTTTATTTTTATTTTGCATTTTAGATTTTATTATTTTATGCACATAATTTATATATTAACAACTTATTTAATTATACCTAAATATATTTTATTGCATTTTTCTGAAGTTATTTATACACTTAATTAAATAGAAGTATTTATTATATAGTTATATGTATAGGTAATTCATCTATGTATTTTTGTTTATTTTTAATGGTTTTATTTTAATATACTTATACACACACAATAAAAATAATATTAGAAAATTATAAAAATATAAAATAGTAAAAAATATAAAGAATAAATAAAATGAATTTTCTATTCATGCATATTGTACAATAGGGGTCCAAAACCTAACTATTGCATCTTCTCTCCAAATTAAATGAAACCATCTTTATTAAATAAGTAATTAAAAATATATACATTTAGGATGATTTTGATGAATTTTAAGTTCATATGGAGAAGATACATGTCTATGAAGTTTGGGTTGTAGATTTTTATTTTAACTATAGATGATATAATTTGCATTATTTTTATGAGAAATAAATTTTGTATTTTTCTATCATTTTTATCTAACACTTTCATTCACAAAGTTTATTGGTTGGATATATAAATAATAAAGAACAAAATATGTCCCAAACATCACTTACTTGGCAAAATAAATTGGGGATTTCATTGTATTTTGGCTATTATCTCCCCTACTTTATTCCTTGTCGACCCAATCGACATGATGCATAGGTCTGGGGGTTTAGGTTCATTCAATACCTTTGGTATTTCACTTTCTTTTCTTTTCTTTCATTTTTTATTTTGGCTTTAAATATTGTATTTTATATTATATGTACAAAAAAAAATAATGTGTGTTATTTTATGCCAAATAATGCTATTTACATGCATTTAGCTAGGGAATTAAGTTCAAAATAGAAGAATAAAGGTGATGAAATGGAGATTCATCACCCCATATACTTGAATTTGCTAGTCCCCAATAAACACTTACGCCTATAAGTGAAGAAAAGAAAAATAAAGAAAAGAAAAAGAAAGAACTTGGATTGATTGTAACTTTCAAACTTGTCTTCATAAAATTAAAGTTTGGAGCTCAGTCGGACCCTTGGAAGTTAAATTTGGTCGGAACCTTATCAGAAAACGGACTTGAAACACCACAATCTTCAAGACCCTCAAGACTCTACCCAGTCTCCTCAAAAGCAATGTTAGAACAAGCCGATGACATACGCAGTCCCTTATGACTATGAGCCTATCTTATACAGTGTCAGTGATATATAACTCCTCTCGGTTGAAGCGTTAAAAGTCAGTCTTCTACAACATGGTCATTCAAATTCCCTAATCTAATAACTCTTTCCTTAAGAAGCAGGGTATTCCCTTCTAAATTCAAGTACAATCGGCTCAAGAAGATGAGGTGGAGAGAAGAATGTACGGTAAGCAATGTAGCTACCTATCCTAGGATGATCGACTAATGTAGCCAAGTCACCCGGCTGCAGGCTCACATGGGTTTGACTTTGAAGCTCAAGCTTACTTATTGACTATATACATACCTCATTGGGAATTCATTTTTCTCGGATTTCCCAACATTTCATTTT
The DNA here is from genome assembly GCA_037367405.1 of Ottelia alismoides. Classification (NCBI taxonomy): domain Eukaryota; kingdom Viridiplantae; phylum Streptophyta; class Magnoliopsida; order Alismatales; family Hydrocharitaceae; genus Ottelia; species Ottelia alismoides. The sequence goes on along the minus strand of JAZKJV010002299.1, from coordinate 1,408,837 downwards.
GAAGTTTTTTATTTATTCATTTTTTAAAACTATACACAACGACATTTACATAAGGACTTTTTCCTTTGAGCCCGTAGACTATTCCTCTTTTGGAGCATTATTGCAAAACACAAATTTCTATCTTTAGACTTCTTCGTTACTGGATCGGGTTGGGGTACAATGGCGACAAATGCATAACTTTCGATGTTTCCATTGGTTTGCGTCTCATGCCGGCAAATCTAGCCCTTCTACCACTTCAATTGAGACAAGTAAAGGGTAAAGTACATGTGTGCAAGCTAGGTCACTGTTGACAAGTGTCATGCATGTCTTCCAAAATACTCTACTTAGGAAGTCAACACAACACTGAATCCAGTCTCGTGGTCTCAAAGAATTAAGTCTAGCAGACCTGAAGCATCTCAATTCCAATTCCAATAATGTTCTTGTGATTAAGTGGATTAAGGTCCAACCAAGTTCCATTCTTCGGATTTTTCTTAGACTATAGTTCAATTGTCAGAATCTATCCGAAAAATGAAAATGCTATATACAATGCAGAAAGTATTTTTAGGATGCATTTTTCTGATTTTGAACTTTTTATGGATTTTTGAAAAGTTTTGCAATTTTTTATGGGTTTTTAGTTTTTGCAAATTTTTAGTGAATTTTTATGTGCAAGTATTTTCACAGGAGTGCATATTTGTTATTTATAATTTATTTACAAGTTTTATTTATATGGTTTTAGAATTTCTATAGTCCTCAAAAAAGTTTGCAAAGGTTTTGATAAATATTTTGAAACTATTATTTTGAAAGAATAATTTTACAAACAATTTTTACAAACATTTCTAAAATTTGAAAATCATTTTTTAAAAAATTTCAAAACAGTACGTATAGATTTTTCAAACTATTTTTGCAATCATTTTCAAAATAATTTGCAAATAGATTTTCGTTATATAAGATTCAATCGGTTACATTTTAAACGATTACATTCAATAATGACATTAATTTTTTATTTTTTAAAACTTTATCCACTAAAACTTTGTCAGATAATCATAAACTCTACATATTTTAAAGATTCCAGTATTATGAAGTCAAAATTTTTAGTAGAAGGTCTGGTTTGTAATTTTTTCACCGGGCATTGCATTTTGGTAAATATAAATTTATGTTAATCTATATCTTATGAAGTTTAATCTTACTGATATGAAAAATATTATAATGCGTTTCACTTTAACATAAAAGAATAAGATAAATAGGATACATTAGAATACATAGGCATGGAAATGGAGTATACCCATGGGAGCATGTAACCTGCATGCTCCCATTCTTTTTTCTCCGTATTTTTTATTTTTAAAACAAAATTAAGGAGAATTTAGATCAACATATATCACCATAGTGTCATTTAAAATTCAACTTAATTCTAAATGTGTATCCCCTTCATCAAGTCTATCAAATTTTAATGATCTCATAATTGCTGAAATGGATTCCTCTAGATGAACATGTTAGGAGTGTCTATTTTGCATGAAATTTGTAATTCACATTCTGCTTATTATTATAATTAAATACCTTCAGGGTTTCATTTCAAAAAAATGAAAAATAAGGTGGAAGCATACTCATTTAACCCTATATATATGTATGCATATATAGGGGTTGATGGGGTTGCTCCCTAGGGGAAGCCAACATGGCTGCCCCATCCCATTTTTTGTCATGTTTTTTATTTTTTATGAAAAATGTCGCAATGTAAACTCATCCCTATATCCCTTCTATATGTCATTCCAATTTTGTCCGAAACACAGACTCCTACGGCCTCCATCTAGACATAGTCGATTTAAAAAAACCTGTGACCCTTAAAAAAATGGTTATCTGGATGGAGGCCGTAGCAGTCTCTATTTCTGACGAAATTAGAATGGCGTATAGGAGGGATATAGGGATGAATATACCCGGTGATATTTTTCATAAAAAATAAAAAATGGACAAAAAAATGAGGCAGCATACATACATACATACATACATACATACATACATATATATATATATATGTGTGTGTGTGTGTGTGTGTGTGTGTGTGTGTGTGTGTGTTTGTGTGAAATGGGGCTGCTCCCACCCCCATTTTCCCCCAATTTTTTTATTTTTTTTTAAAAAATTGTATATTCACCACTATATACATCTAACATTCTATTAAAAATTTATCAGAAACAGAGACTCCTACGGCCTCCATGCAAATATGGTGATTTACAAAATCCTGCGATCGTTAAAAAATGACGTCTGCATGGAGGGCCTAAGGGTTTAAGTTTTTGACGAAATTTTAATAGAATGTTGGAGTGATATAGTGATGAATACACAAATTTGTTTTCTAAAAAATAAAAAATTGTGGGAAAATGAGGGTAGGAGCAACCCCATTGGCTACTCCAGGGAGCAGCCCCATCTCTCTCTCTCTCAATATATATATATATATATATGTAAGGATTTAATGGGGCAGCCAACATGGCTGCCCCGCCCCCTTATTTCAGTATTTTTTAATTTTTTTTTGAAAAATATCACCATGTATATTCATCCCTATATCCCTCCTATATGCCATTCGAATTTCATCAAAAACAGATACTGCTACGGCTGTAGGAGTCTCTGTTTTTTACGAAATTTGAATGGCATATAGGAGAGATATAAGAATGAATATACATGGTGATATTTTTTCAAAAAAACAAAAAATTACAAAGAAATGGGATGGGGCATGTTGGCTCCCCTAGTGGTTGCCTCCGCCTTATTTTCCATCATTTTTCTATTTTTTACAAAATAAAACCATTTTTATTAATCTATATATACCTCCAATATGTCATTTGAATTCTGACAGAAATAGGTACTTCTATCCTCTCCATCTAGAACATGTAATTTTAATGGTCTAAACATTGTTGTAATCCACCTGTTCTAGATGGAGACCATAGGAGTCTCCATTTTTGACGAAATTCAAATGGCATATTGGAGCGATATATAAATGAATATACATGGTTTTATTTTTAAAAAAATAAAAAAATGATGAAAAATGGAGTAGGGCAGCCTCATTGAACCCTATATATATTTATATATGTAAGTATATAGAGGGTTATTCCAATAAGATGTGTCCTTCCTGAGTTCAGAAAGGCGGTCCTCTTTTTTGTAGAAAATATGACCACATTATTAGAATACACATACGATTTGTGTTGTAATTGCATATTATAAATGCAAAATCATGCACAAAACTACACATTATAATACAAACCTTAAAATGACATATTATAATACAAACTGTATACGTATTCTATGAAAGCCATCATGTTTTCTAGAAAAAAAGGGTAACCATCCTAAGCTCAGGAAGGATCACGTCCTATTTGAAGGAAATCCTATGTGTGTGTGTCTGCATATATATATATATATATATATATATATATATATATATATATTGAAGGATATGGTTAGATCCTCAAGCACATCACGGAAGCGTGAGCGTCGTATCGAATACGACGAAGAACGACTAGTCGGACTAGTTGTTCCATGCAACGGAAATTAAAATTTTCATGCGACGAAACCACATGATCAAAGAACACTTCTCGGATCGTTTCGTCGAAACCACAAACAAGTAATAGTATTACCACTTGAAGCGTGGTTGCGATCAAGTCTCTAAACGAAGAGACCTCCTGTCTCAAGTCCGATCCAGCGGAGGAGACGCTTGCGAGCACGGGGATGAACCACGTGCTTCTCAAATTCCATGTTGATGATCCAAGCGACGGATCTCCTGATCTCGACACACAAGATCCTATGTCTTCTTCACGAGTGAGGTACACAAAAGGAGACGGAGATCCACGAGAAAACGATCGGGCAGCATAACGACGACGCTACGGCAATGGAAAACCTCTCTAGGGCATCCATGGTGGATGGACACATGAGAGGGAGACAGAGAGTAGACGTGTAGAGAGAAAGAGAGATAGAGAGAGTTGTTGTCTCACTTGTTGTGTAAAGAAGAGCAAAGGGGTGCCTCTCCTTTTATAACATTTTGGGATCCATGGATCTCAATCCATGGGAACAAATCCAATGGCTCTCATTGATTGTGTTTCTTTCAATGGCTAAGATTTATGTTGGTAAAAACCAACAACAATTAATTTAATCTAGATTAAATCTATATTGATTAATCAATACATATTAATCTCAAATTAAATCAAACAAATATGGAGATAATGGGAAAGAGAGAGTGCCTCCTACCATATTCATGGAGTGGATGACCACCCTTTCCTCATAGGAATAGGTGGCCGTCCCTCCTATTGGAAGGAGCATCTCAATGTAATCTCCCTTTATTACATTATTCCATGTATATTCAATTTGTTACAACAAAAATTGTTGTAAATTATTCTACAAAAATAATTCATAATCATTTTGTGAATATTGCAATCTTGCCATTGGAAATTTGTGAATAATGTTCACAACCCAAAAGAAAATGTAAATTACATTTTCAATTTAATGTCCAATGTTAATCCAATTCACATCAACATTTAATAACAAATGTAAATTACAAATATCCCTCTCTTATATATTATAAATCACATTTATAATATATATGACTAATATGGATATTTCTATCCATATTATTCATATCCATGATAATTAAATCACATGTAATCATCTTGGATCTCTATTCTCTTGTGCCCAAATAATATGAATCACACTCACATTATTTACATATTTGATAATTAAATCTCATTTAATTATCTAAGATAAATCTCCTTATAATATGAATCAAATTCCTATTACTCATAATAATTAAATCACATTTAATTATCCATCTTTTCAATGCTTGGATACATATATCAACAAAAGAATTATCCATGAACTCCTTCAAGGATAATGCGCTTTCTCAACGAATACTTGGAGATAAGGACAGGGCAATTGTATTGTTCCACGTATAGTGACTTGGATGTTGAGTTCGTATCTCAAATCCAGATTGCGGGCCTCCCCTAGATGCCTGATTAAATCAAGACTGCAAATCTAATCTTCTCATTGGATCTGAATCACATTCAGATTAATGTCCAACATTTGGACCAAGATCAAATTACTTCTCTACTGAGAGGAGACACTAAAATCCAGATCCGTTTCATCACTCCTTAGGAATGGAAGCGTCATGGTTATACAATCTTTTATGATCACATCACCCTCAAGTATTCCCAGTATATGTACATCCTGCATACTGGAAGACTCAGATTAAACCCGAACTATTGGATCAACTTTATACTGTCTACTTCATGGTTTTATCAATAAGTTTCTCATTCGATAATTGGGAGTCGGTATCGATCGCACACTTTCCAAAAGTGTATATCATACCCAGGTCTTGATCATATACTTTCCAAAAGTATATATCAAATATACAAATTCAGTCAAGCTTCCAAAGCGAGACGAGCGTGCGCACAGAATTTGATTCTTCCCAATATCTCATGAGTGAGCTCATGCCTTCCAGTTCAATAAATGAACATGTATGATCCCTTTGAGAGATTGTATTACTCATATACCCTTACATGCACACCAGCGCGCCGGTATATAGACCTTGGTTAGGTCATCAGCCTATTGGTCTGCCAAATGTACATACTTAAACATATAGTAACACATCTGTCTCCGGTCAGAAGATGCGTGCCTGTATCATGACAGCATACAATATAGGACTTTGGTTATCTCGATCTCGTTAAGTCAACTCTTTGACATAACTAATCTGACACCTCCGAATCTCTATTCCTATGCAGAGGACATGCATCAAGAGGTCGGTCAGATATCAACCTAAATGAGAAAGGATTGCCATCTCGTACTCAGGATAGAGATCATCTCTTAACAATCATTTGATGGTGCTTGATGAGTCCTCAATCTAACCCTTTAGATATTCATCCAAGCACCAGCCTCTATGATTTAATAGTTGAATCAACAGCTGTATGATTATTAAGATGGCCATGGTACATAACCCTAATTGTAATAAGGGACCTATTATGAAAACTATTCATTCTTTATTTCAGATCAGGGAATGATATGTGCAATAACATTTATTGCATAATGGCTCGCCGTGGGCTCGCATGTCCAACAATCTCCCACTAGCCCAAAGAGCCATTAATGGGCTAATCATTTAAACCGCACTCATGTGACAATCATAGGCTATTAAAAAGATAGATAGGTAAGCTGATCAGTCACTCTGTTCCCGCGAGACTACGCCAAGTCCTTTTACGTGCATATCCCCAGTAACAGTGCTCGCATCTAATGCGAATGTTGCATCTTATGCAACCAATACTCAATCTTGTTGGTTATAGTGTCTTGGACAATAGCCTAATAATTATCATAACCAGTATTTCCATAATACTTATCAGAATACCCTTATTCCTGGAGATCACTTTCTCTTAAGGTATCCAGACTTAAGAGCTTTTAGATCTCTATCTATAAAGTCTTAAGTTTTTGATGATAAGACTTTGAGATCACTATCTCAAAAAATCTTATCCTCTATGAAGATATTGTTATTACTACAATCAAGTGTTTTCTCTACATATTAGGATTAGTAACAGTTTACTACTCCCACTACATGGCAGATATTTGGCTTTTGTACACATCTAGCATACACTCTGCTTCTCGTAACTGATGCACAAGTGCAAGCAGTTCTAGCATTCATTTCCTCAACTCTTTGAGGTGCTATCCCTTTAGATAGGTCAGTACCATATCTTAAGGGATGGTAGCCTTTCTTGGATTTTTTTCAGAAAATGGAATATGTCCAAGGTGTCATTAATGTGACAGTCCCAATACCATCTTCTCTATGCTTCTGAACATCTTCAGAATTAAGATCCAAGAGGTATACTTGAGATCATATCTCATGTTATGGAACAACCAGATTAGAAAACACCTATAATCATCCTTATATCATTTAAATGATTGGGATATCATCTACATTTAGCACGATGAACACAAAGGCACTCCCACTAAGCTTCACATGGCTCATCCAGATTTTATCTGAAATCATAACATTTATAATTTCATCAAATCTTATGGTCCAACTTCAAGAAGCTTATTTGATTCTATAGATGGATTTCTTAGCTTTTACATCTTGCTTTTCTCAACCATGAAGCCCTGGGGCTACTTCATGTGAATATCCTGAGAGAGGTATTCATAGAGGAATGCAATCTTGATTTCTTTCCCTTGAAGATCCATTTACACCTTTATGGGTCTTACCCATATAGGTGGATCCTCGAGTGTCCATATACAACACTTGTATATGAAGCCTACATTAGACTTTTATTGTTAACATCCATCTATCCATGCTATGATCTTCAGAAGCTTCATCACATGAAGTTCGATCATTGTCAGAATTCTCTGACACATGGAATCCATCATCAAACTCATTTGAAGAGGTATTAGTGTTTCATCTTTAATTGTCCTTTTAGTTCCCAATTTCATGAGCCTCATTATCTTCTCAAGATAAAATGAGTTGCTATACTTCATTATCATTTTGATTCTCAAGAGTCTCAACCTCTAAGAATCAAATTCTCAAAGATGTGATATTTTAAATCCAATACCATCCTTTATTTTCCTAATGAAGTAGCATTCTCTAGTGCCAGATTCCAGCTTATATGCATGGAACCTTATTAATGATATACATTGTAGTCTCTACTATACATATATACCTGGAAACTAAAAGGAAATTATGCTAAAATTCATCATTGATCAAATCATGTCACACATGATCCAATTGTATCTCCCTATAACTCTATTGAGTCAAGGTGTATTAGGAGGATTGAGATAGAAATGATATTCATATCTCCATAAGGTATTATTTGAATTTATCTAGCAGGTACTTGCTACCTAGATTAGGCCAAATTCATTTTATCTTCCTTCAAGCTTTGGTTCTAAACCAAAAAAAATGAAAAATTTGAACATTTCAAAGGTTTCTTAGGTGAGAGAAGAAATCTCATATCATACATAATCATCAACAGATATCACATATCCATAATGTTTACTATGATATAGATGATCCGCATACATCAATATGTATGAGATCCTGAATACCTTGACATCTTACACCTTTCCCAAGGAAGGGTGTATTGGACATTTTTAGTTTTGAATACAATATTCGCAAGTATATAATATTTGAACCTTTAGACAATCTAAAGTTTCATCTGTCACTAGCCTATTGATCATATCAACAGACAAATGTCCAAGGCTTGATGTCATATCAGTATCAAATGATCTTTATCTTCCTATTGATCTTTTAAGGTTCAATTTCAGTATTAGAAATGTTAATGAACCATTCATTAATTATCTGATTTAGTGGAGTCCACTAGAAGTTAGATTACTATCTGATATATCTCCATTATAACTCTTTAAGATAGATTTATTATAGAATTCGTGTTTATTTCCAACATTTAAAAATAAACAATGAGTGTATTCTAATATATAGGTCATAGACACATTCTCTAAGACTAAGGGCTCTCCCATTGAAATTATAAAGTCTGTCAATCCAACAGAGATTGTTGCAACAATTGCATCAATATCCATGTGGATAACTATAAACCTTAGGATCAAATTTTCCAATCTTCTAAAACATATGCAACCTATTGCAAGTGTTGTTAGAAGATTGAGATATAATTATTAGACTTTATCTTATCAAATAAGTAAGTCAAAGTCAATGATTGTATGTAGATTATTTTGATGCTCTATCCAAGTCCTTCACTAAGGATCCTAGATAGTCCAAATAGTTATACTATCAATACATCGACTCATTGCAGTATTGGCATTCATTCAACTATCTGGATGCCATATGGAAGTCATAGAAGTAGGTCAACTCTTTGACTTTCCTTCTTACTCGGGTTCGACTCATGCTTCCACTGCGCTCCCTTCATCTATAAACAACCATTGCTTAAGACTAAGGATCTCTTATGTTAAATTCAAAAGAATTCAATGTAAGAGCATTTCAACATTTATACATGCTTCATTAAATTTATACAACATGAATATTATGAAGCTTCATGAATGACTACAGTATAGATAGTAGAACGATGACACTCATCCTACCTACATCCATCTAAACTCTTGAAACATTGGTTCATGTAAGTATTCAAACATTTTGAATACATCATCTCTTATAGAGCTACCATTCTGCATGATGCAGTGAACCATGTCAAACATGATAAATGTCAAGAGCACATATGTATGCCAGATTATCTTATTAGATTTTTTATAAGGATTAATTGACAATTGCGATCATCATCGACATGTCACTTGCAACTTACATCCGATGAGAGATCAAGACTACAGAAACATACAAATCCTAGGGTTGTAGTCCTATTATCTATTAATTTACATTCCTTATTATTGTGAGGAAACTTGCATATTGCAGCCACATACATTACGTGTCCAACTGCAAGTACAATATCTGGATCATGTGTCCAATCCATGATATTCTACTTGTTATTATTGAGTATATTATTGAGAGGGTTTTAGTGAAGAATTATCTGAAATAAGAAATTTGCATAACTGTATATATTTATATATATATATTTACTTTGATTTAAGAATTTTTATATCAAAGTTGTCTTGCCTTGTCAACATTGTAAGTTAATTCCCTTAATCACTTTCAATGTAAGAGATATACTTACCATTATATCTCAAGAAAGATCTAGGATCTCCTTCCTTATCTTTGTTGCATCCCAATAATATGAGAATCTGCAACTTGGATAAAAAGAAGCTGGAACACATTCCGCCTTGCAAGTCCAACTTGCATCTCCCAATTCAGTCTTTAACACCCGGGCCCACCACCCCTAAGACGATGTTGACCCGTCATTAATTGAACCAACCGTCAACAGGAATACAACTCACTATGCGCAATCCAATATCGCCCCAATAATATGAGGATCCGATATTGGGGTCACTACGCATACGTCCTTACTCTTTAGAGAAGCGAAGAGCCCAATCCAGATGCGCTTGCATGTAGGAGCTGTCACTTCGGACAGGGGTCTCCTGCATACGATCCCTAGAGACGGAAACCTCCGCCTTGACGGGAGACCATGGATGTCACTTATGTGATCCTCCACCTCAAATTCAAATTCTAATTAATCATTATGAATCATATTCATTATGATTAATTCTTCCAAGGGAAATAACATCTCTATTCATACTAGAGTATTTTAATTTTAATTGGATTCCAATTAATCTAATCATATTAAATTAATGATCCAATTAATATACAACAAATATTTTATTGTTAATTGAATTATGGTATTATCTCGAATACGTATTATTCTGAATTTTAATAATTAGAAATACATCTTGATTTCTCCAGCATTATCGAGTCCCTACTCGCTGTCATGGCCAGTACCGACGAGAATGGGACGGATCACATATGTTGCAACCCCCTACCCCAATGCTCTCCGACTAGACACCATATCCACCTCAGGAAAAGGATAATGACAAATAGATCAATTTGCATTTGAGATGATCATCGATTCTTCAACCGAAATAATACCATATAGTAATAATCAAAAAAAATTTGATTAACATTATAATGATATTTGCTAAACAAATCCCAAATCCTATTCAAGCAACATGTTTGTTGGAATGAAGATCTTGTAGATCATATAACTAATTAGTGATCTATATCACATCTATTCAAATATTTGTTAAGGCAATGTCAATTAAGGAAATAATTATCATCAAATATTACACAAATATTTATGCACAATTATTCTAGGAAATTAAACAATTTTATTTCACTAATTGATTAAATGAAAATCACTAGGTTCTTGATTTGGAAAGTATTTCCAACAGTGACCCTCACATACTAAAAATACCATATCTCAATCAATTTAAATCCAAATTAAGCAAAGTAAGTTCCTAAAGTTTGCTAATTTTATTTACAACAGAACTTAAGTGGTTTGCCCGCATTTTAAGGCGTCTCAAATCCACAGTTAACTCTTTAATTACGTTAAGATTCGCAATCCCCGAAACTGTGGATATATGTTAACTAAAATGAGCATATCTTGAGCAAATGAAATCGAAATCACATAAACTCAGATCCTACGATTTCCTTATTTAATCGGATAAAAAATCCAATTATTATTTTCGTTTTTAAATAATTTAAACAGTTCCTAAAATAATATCAAAATAGAGATGCGAAAATGAAATGCAAGAAAACTTTCGCAAACCCTAATGAACCTAGGTCGTCCTCGGTTTATGGATCGTATCCAAAACCACCGAACCTGTCTCTAATACCACTTGATGGATATGGTTAGATACTTAAGCACATCACGGAAGTGTGAGCGTCGTATCGAATACGACGAAGAATGACTCATCGGACTAGTTGTTCCATGCAACAGAAATTAAAATTTTCATGCGACAAAACCACATGATCCGAGAACACTTCTAGGATCATTTCATCTAAACCACAAACAAGTACTAGGATTACCTCTTTATGTGTGGTTGCGATCAATTCTCTAAACGAAGAGACCTCCTGTCTCAAGTTCGATCCGGCGGAGGAGACGCTTGCGAGCGCAGGGATGAACCGCGCGCTTCTCACAATCCATGTCGATGATCCGTGCGACGGATCTCCTGATCTCAACACACGAGATCCAATGTCTTATTCATGAGCGAGGCGCACCGATGGAGATGGAGATCCACGAGCAAACGATTGGGCAGCATAACGACGACACTGCGACGATGGAGAACTTCTCTAGGGCATCCATGGTGGACGACCACATGAGAGGGAGAGAGAGTAGACGTGTAGAGAGAAAAAGAAAGAGAGACAGTTGTTGTCTCACTTGTTGTGTAAGGAAGAGCAAAGGTATGCCTCTCCTTTTATAACATTTTGAGATCCATGGATCTCAATCAATGGGACAACACAAATCCAATAGCTCTCATTGATTGTGTTTCTTTCAATGGCTAAGATTTATGTTGCTAAAAACCAACAACAATTAATTTAATCTAGATTAAATCTATATTGATAAATCACAAATTAATCTCAAATTAAATCAAACAAAGATGGAGATAATGGAAAAGAGAGAGTGCCTCCTTACATATACATGGAGTGGACGACCACCCTTTCCTAGTAGGAATAGGTGGCCGTCCCTCCTATTGGATGGAGCATCTCAATGTAATCTCCCTTGATTACATTATTCCATGTATATTCAATTTGTTACAACAACATTGGTTGTAAATTATTCTACAAAAATAATTCATAATCATTTTGTGAATATTAGAATCTTGACATTGGAAATTTGTGAATAATATTCACAACCTAAAATAAAACGTAAATTACATTTTCAATTTAATGTCCATTGTAAATCCAAATCACATCAACATTTAATTAACAAATGTAAATTACAATTTGCTCTCTCTCATATATTATAAATCACATTTATAATATATATGACTAATATGGATATTGCTATCCATATTATTCATATCCAAGATAATTAAATCACATTTAATCATCTTGGATCTCTATTCTCTTATGCCCAAATAATATAAATCCCATTCACAATATTTACATCTTTGATAATTAAATCTCATTTAATTATCAAAGATAAATCTCCTTATAATATGAGACAAATTCATATTACTCATAATAATTAAATCACATTTAAGTATCCATCTTCTCAATGCTTGGATACATATATCAACAATAGAATTATCCAAGAACTCCTTCAAGGATAATGCGCTTTATCCGCAAATACTTGGAGATAAGGACATGGCGTTTGTATTGTTCCACGTATAGTGACTTGGATGTCGAGATCGTATCTTAAATCCAGATCGCGGGCCTCCCCTAGATGCCTGATTAAATCAAGACCGCAAATCTAATCTTCTCATTAAATCTGAATCACATTCAGATCAATGTCTAACATTTGGACCAAGATCAGATTACTTCTCTACTGAGAGGCATCACTAAAATCCAGACTCGTTTCATCACTCCCTAGGAATGGAAGCATCATGGTTATACAATCGTTTATGATCACATCACCCTCAGGTATTCCCAATACATGTACATCCTGCATACTGGAAGACTTAGATTAAACCCGAAGTATTGGATCAACTTTATACTGTCTACTTCATGGTTTTATCAGTAAGTTTCTCATTCGATCATTGGGAGTCAGTATCGATCATACACTTTCTAAAATCATATGTCTTACCTAGGTCTTGATCATATACTTTCCAAAAGTATATATCAAACCTATAAATTCAATCAAGCTTCCAAAGCGAGACGAGCGTGCGCACAGAATTTGATTCTTCCCAATATCTCATGAGTGAGCTCATGCCTTCCGGTTCAATAGATGAACCTATATAATCCCTTTGAGAGATCGTATTACTTACATGCCCTTACATGCACACCAGCGCGCCGGTGTATATACCTTGGTTAGGTCATCAACCTATTGGTCTGCCAAATGTACATACTTAGACATATAATAACACATATGTCTCTGGTCAGAGGATGCGTGCATGTATCGTGACGGCATACGATATAGGACTTTGGTTATCTCGATCTCGTTAAGTCAACTCTTTGACCTAACTAATCTGACACCTCCGAATCTCTATTCCTATGCAGAAGACCTGCATCAAGAGGTCGATCAGATATCAGCCTAATTGAGAAAGATTTGCCATCTCCTACCCATGCTAGAGATCATCTCTTAACAATCATTTGACGGTGCTTGATGAGTCCTCAGTCTAACCCTTTAGATATTCATCCAAGCACCAGCCTCTATGATTCAGTAGTTGAATCAGCAGCTGTATGATTATTAAGATGGCCATGGTACATAACCCTAATTGTACTAAGGGACCTATTATGCAAACTATTTATTCTTTATTTCAGATTAGGGAATGATATGTGCCATAACATTTATTGCATAATGGCTCGTCGTGGGCTCTCATGTATATATATATATATATATATATGTATGTATGTATATGTATATATATGTCTGTGTGTGCGCGCATGCGTGTGCGTGTTTGGGTGCCTGTGTGTAACGGCTGAGAATTTTGTCCCTATCCAAGTTTCCTTTTCTTCCCATTAACCTTAATGAAGTATTCAAAATTGCATTATCAATTGATGGAGAGTTGAATACCAATTTAATGGTACTTAATCCCTCATTATTCCCTCACATTGATGGTCAAGATAGGGGCAACATTCTTTCAAACACCACATCTGTGTATCTTCTCCTAATTTCGAGTGCAAGGAGGGAGAGATATATATAGAGAGAGATCTCAATAGAGATTCGTCTTCGTTGCAGGAGACGGTGGAGGCAAATCGGATAAGGAAGATAGTGCAGATACGTGATGCGAAGAAACCACGATGATCACCTCGTGGAAACGAAAGCTTTGAACCAAAGGAATGTATCAGCTTAAGATTACGATCTACAACATCTATGCAGTGACTTGATTTTGAATAAGACGTCATAATGTATGTGTCGTCTTCTTGGATATTATGTATTCTGATACTGTTTAGAATGGTATTCACATTTATACTTATCGGATTCATTTAGTAATACACACGAATGACGATTCGATTTTGAAGAGATCCATTGAATATGTGTGGAATCTTTCGATTAGAGTACATGCCGATCGATTTTTATCTCAAATTAGACCATCCCACATCAACGGCTTAGCTTTTAGAGAATAACTCATGAAGTTGTCAGGTCCATCCACATAGGAAGGATTAAGTTATTCTTGTGTTGAACAATATAATTGCCTGCCGTTACTTTTTAGTTTTCTTAGGTACATGGCTTATTACAACTGCATGCCACCATGTCGTGATTAGGAAATTTAATGGTCCTATATGATCATATCTACGAATTTTGATGACTCATTTAACTTTATCTTATTGTGAATATGATACAATGAATTGGTGAATATAAAATCTATATTCCAATTTTTATATATTGTTGTTTATAAGGTTAGAGAAAACAACAGAATCAGAATGTAGAAAATCTATAAGATGCCTTTTCTATAACCAACATTGATGGTATATACCTTTGGAAAAAAATATTATTCTTGCTACAACCACACGAGTTGCATTTTTTTGGGAAACTAAAATCCATTTATCATTGACATTTCATAAGGGGAGGGTCGTTATAGGCGAATCAATCATCTATGTCAATATATTTGTTTTACTAGCTATTTATTACTTTATACAGAAGAATTGTACTTCTAATGAATAACCACCTCCCTATAAACAAAAAGAAATATTATAGGTCAAATGTCATGTTATTTCTCCCATAATATATTGACGACAGTATTAAGTATTAAGATGGAAACAAGTATAGTGGGCATTTAATGGTGTATGTGTAAATGCATGTACTTCTAATATATTGATGTGTAAATACATTGAATGGTGTATGTGTAAATACAAGTATGCAAAGATATGGGTTATAAGGTAACTCTTTACAATTATACAAAGAGATGGTTCATAAAGATAAATCATTACATGTTATATAGGAAAATAATTTAATCAAAGATAAACTACTATATGCCATATGAGGAAATGGTTCAATTAAAGACAAAAATTTATATATTATGAGATAAATGGTTTAATAATAATAAATCATCACAAGCCTTGCAAAAGAATTAAGAGTTAACATGAATAGTGATCTAAATGATAAAGTGGAGACATACACGTCATGAACTTCATTAACATACCCCTTTATGATGCAAAATGTTAGCTTATGTACTTTTTTATAAATTGCAAATGCATAAATATATTTATAGAATAAATAACTATGTATCTTATTAGGGAATGACTTAGACATGCATGAGACATTCAACCACGTAATGTTATTTTTCATGAAAACTCGGGTACATGTAGTATAAGGGGGGTTAAAAGATCATTAGAATTCTCATGCATAGACCCTAATACATATTAGATATTATGCTCTAGTAAAAATATGTTTATTTATTTTAGATAAAGAACAAGTTTGACCAAATACCCAAGTCCATGCGAGAAACTCAACGAAACATTCAACATGGTATGAATAATACATGGTTATGATGGAAATCTATATGCTCACTGGAACAAAGAGTCATGTTGTAAAATTATTTAATTATCTTTTGCAAATATACCCTTATCGATGTTGTAATAATGAAACTCTCGGTTGAATGGATTTTAGGTATTCTTTTGAGAACGATATTTTCTTATGCTCATTGATCGCCATGCATGTTTCAGTAACGATTTGATCGTGCGAATTTAAGTTGCATGCTTTTGTCGATCTACGCATTTCATTTTATTACAAATGATATAAGAGCTAGAGTTTCTCTCGATATGAGATATCCACAACACATAATGACCAATGATTGGCAAGAATAGAGTCAAACCTAGATATTACATGCAACTAGTTGACCCATTGATTTCCTAAATAGAGGGTTATCATTATAAAATTAAGGTGATTCGAGAGCGCGGTCATCATTGAATAATGAGATTGCTAAGCACACACACCAATAATTACTAGAGTTGGTAACAATTATGATTCAATAGTGAAAGTATGATGCACAAAGATTTTTTGGATTTATACTAAGATTTTTATTCTCAACAATCCATTCATCATATAGGGTAGACATGATATGGAAAAGTTAAGCATCAGATCGATGCATTTACTAAAGATGACTTTTAAATTACATAATACCGTAAGGAGAAGACTCTTAGAGACATTTTATCTAAGAGAAAGGGCAAACAATTACAGACTGAATGTAATAGAATTCACTTATAAGAGATGATTTTCCATCGACTGAAGTGATTTTACATTAGACATGGTAATAACATGATCAAAGAGTATGTATAGTGATACGGAGTTTGAGAAGTATAAAACGCAATGAATTGTCGATTTGGTATACATGATCATCTCAATTTCATCACGGAAAAAAATGTTGTTAAGGACTTTTCTTGATGTCTTTCCATGTGATCGTTCAATATTGTCCTCTTATATATAATTAGATTTAGCTCTTGATGTTATTATATAAACTGAACTAATTTTGAAAACTCCTTACACAATGACACCTATTGAATTGAAAGAATTGAATGATCGGTTATAATGAAAGTTGGATAAGGGAATTTTTTGTTATCACTCAATGAATCTTTGTAGAGAGCACTTATTCTCTTTATGAAACATAAAGGTATGTCTTAGTCTGTGCATTGGTTATCAAACTGTGAATAATGTAACTTTAAAAGATTAACATCTACTGCTTGGGATCAATGGTTTGTTCACTTGATTATGAAGAGAAAAGATTTTTTCTATTAGATAGAATGAAGGAGGAAAACATTTTAGAAATAGATTTCAGAATAAGATTTTATCATAGTGAATTTTTGTCTTGCTTCTTTTCATCTCATAAGTGATCTTGTAGCATTTATGGAGCTTATGAATATGCATTTTTAGAATACCTTCATAAACTTGTATTCTTATTTGTGGATTATATTATTATATACTTTTGTGATATCGAGAAACACCATGTACATCTTAATATTGGATTCGAAACTCTACTCCAACATCAACTTTATGCAATATTCTCTAAGTGTTACCTCTGGTTAGACAAAATTGCATTCCTCTGTTGAGCCACATTCAATAAAGGTATTGAAGTGGACCTAGTCAAAATGAAATCTATGTGAATAGACATCGATCAAGAAATAAATATGAACTCAACAGATTTAAGGCTTCGTAGGATACTACTTAAGATTTATGCATTTCAAGGATCTCATTATCGTTGGCAAAGGTCATAAGAAAGCATGCAAAAAATTTTATGTCCAAAATAATGTGAAAGAAGTTTTTAACTTGAAGCAGAGATTGGTCACATCTACAATCTTGGCCTTATCATTATGGACTAGAGGATTTGAGATTTACATCAATGTATTGGTAAAAAATACGGGCGTATTTTATGTAGTATGAAGAGGTTATACATCATGTCAACAAAATGTAAATGAGATTAATTATATTACTTAAGAGTTGGAGTTAACAATTATAATATTTTCTTTATTAGTTTGGTGATATTAGAGATACAATGAAAAATATGTGGCATTTAGAAGGATCAAGGTAACATAAAAGGATGTCAGTCTTTTATAGATGATAGAAATACCCATGAAGGGAAAGTTCTGAGCTTTGTTAATAAACTGAATCTGAAGGTGTAAGACACTATAATGATAGTGTCACGTGTTCAGGATGGACTTTATTACAACATTATCTAAGATGCAAAAACACCTTTATGATATTATCTTTGTGATTGTATACCACATCATCTCACTTTTACGCATTCACTTGGATTAATCTAACATGAGATTGGTTAAATTGTATGAGATTCAGATCATCAACATATATGGAGTTTATCACCAACCGTGTCAGATCAAGACACAAGAAACACATTATGATTATGGAAATTTTTATGTACAGGATATGCCACTCAATTAAAGTCTATCACCTCATTTCGTTCACATACTAATTATCAGAGAGGAACATACATAAGCTAGACTAATTAATAACTAGTCAAAAGAAACATACATAATCTAGAAGGCATGCTGAGAGCACCTGTCTCAGATTTACATGTAGTTATACGCATCTTCTTTTAGTGGAGCTTCTTAGACTAAAAAACTATCATTCAAGTATGAAGATGACTCCTTATGAGTTAGTGTATGGAAGATCTTGTAGATCATCCTATCATTAAAGTGATGTGGATCATTTGATACCAAAACTAGTTGATACTAGTAAGAAGAGTCATGAACAAAGATTGTGGTCCAAAGGATACCACGATCTTTGGTATGCCTCTTTACGAAGAAATTATGAGGTTGAAATTTTCTTTAAAGGTGGAAGATTGTAATGGATAGGAATTTTATCCCCAATTGAATTATCAATTCATGGAGAGTTGAATACCAATTTATTGACATTTAATTACTCATTTTTCCCTCACATTATATTTGTCCTATGCACTATCTAGAGTGTGCTCAACATGTCCATGATCTGATTCAGTGCTACAGACTATGAAAATATCTCCGACTAAGTGTGTTGTCCTTGGCTATCTACTCTCTCCAGCTTAGGATTGTGATGCTGAGGTGTAAAAGGCTAAGGAGATTTATGATGTGTGTAAGAAGATTGTTGATGTTGTTGTCATTGATAAGCATGTGGATGTGTAGCAGGATAGTGATATGATCATGGTATATGATATGCGTGCTGGTGATATTGTTGATGTGTGTAAGGCTGACGATGCTAGAAATGTAGACGTCCATACTGTGGATGACTATGTTGCTACTGCTGTTGGTGTATGCTCTGAGGAGTATAGTGTCATGGTGACTGAACAAATGTTGGACATGCGAGCCCATGGCGAGCCATTATGCGATAAATGTTATTGCGAATATCATTCCCTGATCTGGAATGAAGAATAAAAAATTTGCATAATAGGTCCATTAGTACAATTAGGGTTATGTACCATGGCCATCTTAATGATCATACAATTGTTGATTCAATAATTGAATCATAGAGGCTGGTACTTGGATGGATATCTAAAGAGTTAGATTGAGGACTCATCAAGTACTGTCAAATGATTGTTAAGAGATGATCTCCATCCTGAGTAGAAGATGGCAATCCTTTCTCATTTAGGTTGATATCTAACCGACCTCTTGATGCAAGTCCTATGGATAAGTATAGAGATTCGGAGGTGTTAGATTAGTTAGGTCAAAGAGTTGACTTAACGAGATCGAGATAACCAAAGTCCTATATAATATGTTGTCATGATACATGCATGCATCCTCTGACCGGAGACGGATGCATTACTATATATCTAAGTATATACATTTGGCAGACCAATAGGTTGATGACCTAATCAAGGTCTATACACCGACACGCTGGTGTGCATATAAGGGCATATGAGTAATATGATCTCTCAAAGGGATCATACATGTTTAGTTACTGAATCGGAAGACGTGAGCTCACTCATGAGATATTGGGAAGAATCAAATTTCGTGCTCGTTCGTCTCGCTTTGGAAGCTTGACTGAATTTGTAGGTTTGATATATACTTTTGGAAAGCATATGATTAAGACCTAGGTATGATATATGCTTTTGGAAAGTATGTGATTGATACCGACTCCCAATGATCAAATGAGAAACTAACTGATAAAACCCTGAAGCAGACAATGTAAAGTTGATCTAATACTTCGTGTTTATTCTGAGTCTTCCAGTATGCGGGATGTACAGGTATTGGGAATACCTTAGGGTGATGTGATCATAAACGATTGTATAGCCATGACGCTTCCATTCCTAGGGAATGATGAAATGGATATGGATTTTAGTGACTCCTCTTAGTAGAGAAGTAATCTGATCTTGGTCCAAACGTTGGACATGGATCTGAATGTGATTCATATGTAATTAGAAAATTAGATATAGGGTCTTGGTTTAATCAAGCATCTATGGGAGGCCCGCGATCTGGATTTGAGATATGGTCTCAATATCCAAGTCACTATACGTGGAACCATACAATCGCCCTATCCTTATCTCCAACTATTCGCGTATAAAGGGCATTATCCTTGAAAGAGTTCATAGATAATTTCATTATTGATATGTGTATACGAGCATTAAGGAAATTGATACTTGAATTTGATTTAATTATCATGAATAATATGAATTTGATTCATATTGTAAAGAGAGTTATCTAAGATAATTAAATGTGATATAATTATCAAAGACTTGAGTAATGTGAATGTGATTCATATTATTTGCGAACAAGAGAATAGACATCCAAGATGATTATATGTGATTTAATTACCACGGATATGAATAATGTGGATAGCAATATCCATGTTAGTCATATATATTGTAAATGTGATTTATAGCATGTAAGAGAGAGCTTTGTAATTTACATTTGTTAATTAAATATTAATGTTAATTGGATTCACAATAGACATTGAATTGAAAATGTAATTTACATTTTATTTTGGGTTGTGAATGTGATTTACAATATTCCAATGACATGATTGCAATGTTCACAAAATAAATTGGATTTATTTTTGTGAAATAATTTGCAACAAAAGTTTTTTGAAATATTGTTATAATCATGAGATAATGTAATATCATGTAATATAGAAAGGAGAGCAACCTTCCTCATATAGAGGGTGGACGGCTACAATTCCACCACGGAATATGGTAGCTGTCCCCTCCTATTATGGAAGGAGGCTTGCCTCCTTCCTATTTCTCCAATGAAGATTGATTTAATTTAAATCAAATTATATTGAGTATATATTTAATTATATTAAATTTATTATCGTTGTGATTTTAACAACAAGATCATGACCATTGAAAGTAATAAAAAGCAATGAGAGCCATTTGACTGGTGTTGTCCCATGGATTGAGATCCAAGGATCCCAAAATATTATAAATAGAAGGGCATCCCTTGATCTTCTTGGTTACAACAACACATGTGAGACAAAAAACTCTCTCTCTCTCTCTCTCTCTACAAGCCTACTCTCTCTATCTCTCTTATGTGGTTGTCCACCATTGATGCCCCTAGAGGGATTCTCCATCGCCGCAGCGTCGTCGTTATGTTGCCCGATGGTTTGCTCGTGGATCTCCGTCTACGTTAGTGTGCCTTGCTCGTTAAGAAGACATGGTATCTCATTTTTCGAGATTAGGAGATCCGTGCCTTGGATCTTCAACATGGATTGCGAGAAGCACGTGTTTCATCAACATGCTCGCAAGCATCTCCTCTGTCGGATCGGACTTGAGATAAGAGGTCTCTTCGTTTAGAGACTCGATCACAACCACACTTCAAGAGGTAATCCTATTACTTATTTGTGGTTTAGATGAAACGATTCGAAGTGTTCTTGGATCATGTGGTTTCGTCACATGAAAATTTTAATTTTTGTTGCATCGAGCAACTAGTGCGACTAGTCGCTCCTGATCGCATACGATGTGATCCTCACGCTTCCATGATGCTCATAAGGATCTTACCATATCCTTCAAGTGGTATCAGAGCCAAGTTAATGTTTTTGGATGCGATCCATGAACCGAGGAGGACTTGGGTTCATTAGGGTTTGCGAAAGTGATCTTGCATTTCATTTTCGCATCTCTATTTTGACATTATTTTCGGCACTATTTAAATTGTTTAAACATGAAAATAATAATTTATTTTTTTACAATTAAATAAGGAAAAAGTAGGATCTAAGTTTACGTAATTTGGATTCCGTATGCTCGAGATATGACCATTTTAGTGAACTTGTATCCACTGTTTCGGGGACTGCGGATCATGGCGTAATTAAGATGTTAATTGCGGATTCGAAATGCCTTCAAATACGTGAAAATCACTTAGGTTCTGTTTTAAACCCAATTAGAAAACATTAGAAACTTATTTTGCTTACTTTGGATTTAAATTGGTTGAGATATGGTATTTTTAGTAAGTGAGGGTCACTGCTGGAAATACTTTCCTAATCAAGAACCTAGTGATTGTCATTTAATCAATTAGTGAAATTAAATTATATAATTTCCTGTAATAATTGTGAATAAATATTTGTGAAATATTTGATGATAATTATTTCCTTAAATAACATAGCCTTAACAAATAATTGATTAGATGTGATCTATATCACAAAATTGGTTACATGATCTACATTCCAACAAAGATGTTGCTTGAATAGGATTTGGGATTTGTTTAGAAAATCTCATTATAATGTTAAACAAAAATGTTTTGATTATTATTATATAATATAATTTCGGTTGAAAAACTGATGATCATCTCAAGTACAAAGTGATCTATTTTGCATTATCCTTTCCCGAGGTGGATATGGTGTCTAGTCGGGGAGTGTTGGGGTAGCAGGTTTCACCATGTGCGGTCCATCCCACTCCCATCGGTACTGGCCATGACAACGGGTAGGGTTGGTATAATGCTTAAGAAATCATGATGTATTTCTAATTATTAAAATTCGAAATAATACGTATTTGAGATAATACCATAATTCAAGTAACAATATAGATTGTTTGTTGGATATTAATTGGATCATTAATTTAATATGATTAGATTAATTAGAATCCAATTAAAATTAAACACTCTATTTCTAATAAAGATGTTATTTCCCTTGGAAGAATTAATTACGTGAATATGATTCAGAATAATTAATTAGAATTGTGATATGGAGGATCACATAAGTGACATTCATGGTCTCCCGTCAAGGCGAAGGGTTCTGTCACCAGATATTGTATGTAGGAGACGCTTGTTCGAAGTGACATCTCCTGCATACAATCCATTTGGATCGGGCTCTTTGCTTCTCGAAAAGAGTAAGGACATATGCGTAGTGACCCCAATGTCGGGTCCTCATATTATTTGGGCAATATTGGATTGCACATAGCGAGTTGTATTCTTGTTGATAGTTGGTTCAATTAATGACGGGTCAACATCGCTTAGGGGTGGTGGGCCCGGGTGTTAAAGACCAAATTGGGAGATGCAAGTTGGACTTGTAAGGCAGAATGTGTTCCTGCTTCTTTTTATCTGAGTTACAGGTTCTCGTATTATTGGGATGTAACAAAGATAAGGAAGGAGATCCCAGATCTTGCTTGAGATATAATGGTGAGTACATTTCTTACATTGAAAGTGATTAAGGGAATGAACTTGCAGTATTGACAAGGCAAGACAACTTTGATATAAAAACTCCTAAATTAAAGTAAACTATGTACATAAAATATATACACTTATGCAAATTCTTATTTCAGATAATCCTTCATTAAACTCACTCAATACTATACTCAATAATAACCAATAAAATATCATGAATTGGACTCATGATTCAGATACTGTACTTGTAGTTGGACACATAATGTATGTGGTTGCAATGTGCAAGTTTCCTCATAATAATTAGGAATGACAATTAAATAGACAATAGGACTACAACCCTAGGGTTTGTATGCTTCTATAGTCTTGATATCATTGAATGTACTTTGTAAAGTCACATGTCGATGATGATCGTAATTCTCAATTAATCAATATAAAAATCTAATAAGATATTGGCATACATATGTGCTCTTGACATTTATCGCGAATGACATGGTTCACTGCATCATGCGGAATGGTAGCTCTATAAGAGATGATGTATTCAAGATGTTTGAATACCTATCTGAATCAATGTTTTAAGAGTTTAGATGGATGTAGATAAGATGAGTGTCATCTTTCTACTGTCTATACTCTAGTCATTCATGAAGCTTCATAATATTCATATTGTGTGAATTTAATCAAGCATGTATAAATGTTGAAATGCTCTTACATTGAATTCTTTTGAATTTAACAAAAAAGATCCTTAGTCTTAAGCAATGGTTGTTTATAGATAAAGGGAGCGCAGTGGAAGCATGGGTCAGACCCAAGATGAGAAAGATAGTCAAAGAATTGAGTGTACTTCTGTGACTTCCATATGACCAAAAGATTTGGATGAATGCCAATGCTGGAATAAGTTGATGTGTTGATAGTATAACTATCAAATCTGTCTGGAATCCTTAGTGAAGGACTCAGGTAGAGAATTAGAATAATCTACATATAATCATTGATATTGACTTGCTTATTTGATAAGATAAAGTCTAATATCTGTATCTCAATCTTATAATGGCACTTGCAATTGGTTGCATATATATTAGAAGATTAGAAATTTGATCTTAAGGTTTAATGGTCATCCATGTTGGAATTGATGCAATTGTTGCAACAATTTCCATGGGATAAATAGACTTCATAATTTTAGTGGAAGAGCCCTTGGTCTTAAAGAATGTCTCTATGACCTAGACATTGAATACATTCATTGTTTGTTTGTAAATGTTGGAAATAAACATGAATTCCGAGACAGACCTATCATAAAGCGTTATGATGGATATATTTCAAAAAGTAATCTAACATCTAGTGGACTCTACTAAATTGGAAAACTATTCCGGTTCATTAACGCTTCTTTTACTGAAAATTTAAAACCTTAAAAGATCAATAGGAGGATGAAGATCATTTGAAAATGATCTAGAATCAAGCCTTGGACATTTGTATGTTGATTTGATCAATAGACTAGTAAGAGATGAAACTTTAGAATGTCTAAAATATCAAAACTTACATACATATGAATATCGTATTCAAAGTAAAATGTCCAATATACCCTTCTTTGGGAATGGTGTAAGATGTCAAGGTATTCAGGATCTCACGCATATTAATGTATGTGGATCATCTATATCATGATAAATATTAACGATATGTGATATCATTAGATGACTACTTATGGTATGAGATTTCTTCTCTTCACGTGAGAAACCTTTGAAATGTTCAAAGATTTCACAATTTTGGTTTAGAACCAAAGTTTGAAGGAAGATAAAATGAATTTGATGTAATCTAGGTATCTTGTACCTGTTAGATGAATTCAAAGAATAACTTATGGAGATATGAATACATTTCTATCTCAATCCTCCTAACAAACATAAACTCAATAGAGTTGTAGGGACATACAATTGGATCATGTGTGACATGATTTGAGCAATGATTAATTTTTTAGCATAATTACCTGTTAGTTTTGAGGTATATATTTAGTAGAGACTACAATATAAATCCTTAATAGTGGTTCCATGCATGCAAGCTGGAATCTAAAACTAGAGAGTGCTACTTCATTAGGAAAATAAAGGACGGTATCAGATACCTCTTTATGACCTTGAGATTCTTAAAAGATCTCATCTCTAAGAATATTATTCATAAAGGATGACACTCTTGAGAATCAAGATGAAAATGATAAAGGAACTCATTTAATCTTGAGATGATAACGAGGCTCCTGAAATCGGAAACTAAAAGGACAATTAAAGATTAAACACTAATACCTCTTCAAATGAGTTTGAGGATGTATTCCATGTGTCAGTTAAGTTTGACAATGATGGGATTTCATGTGAGGAAACTCCTAAGGATCATAACATGAAAAGATGGATTTTAGCAATAAAGGTCTACAGTAGACTTCATATACAAATGTTTTATATGGACCCTCGAGGATCCACCTTTAAGGGTAAGACCCGTTAAGGTGTAAATGGATCTTCAAGAGAAGAGGGAACCTGATGAGAAGGTAGTGACCTTCAAAGCATGATTTGTAGCCATGAACTACACACCGGAACAGAAGACATTGCTTTTGATGAGACTTGCTCTTCAGTGACCATACTTAAAACCATCATAATATTGCTAACAATAGATACACAACTTGACTTTTACATCTTCATGATGGAAATCAAGATTGCATTCCTTTATGAATTCCTCTCTGAGGATATTGACATGAAGTAGCCCCAGGGCTTCGTTAAGGAAAGCAATTTGTGAAAGCTAGAGAGCTCCATCTATGGACTCAAATAAGCTTCTTGAGGTTGTGCCATAAGATTTGATGAAATTATAAATGTTATGATTTCATATAGAATCTTGATGAGCCATGTGAAGCTTAGTGGGAGTGCCTTTGTGTTCATCGTGCATAATGTAGATGACATCTTAATCATTTAAAATGATATATGGAAAATAATAAGTGTTTTATAATCTGGTTGTTCCATAACTGGAGATATGATCTCAAAGATGCCTCTTGGATACTAGTTCTGAAGGTGTTCAGAAGCATAGAGAAGAGGGTATTGGGACAATCACATTAGTAGTACACCTTGGACATATTCCATTTTATGGAAAATTCCAAGAAAGGCTTCCATCCCTTTAGATATGGCACTGACCTATCTAAAGGGATAATACCTCATAGAGTTGAGAAAGTGGATGCTAGAACTGCTTGCCCTTGTGCATCAGTTACGAGAAGCTGAACATATGCTAGATGTGTACAAACACCAGATATCCGCCATACAGTGGGAGTATTAAAGAGTTTCTAATTCTACTATGGAGATAAAACACATGATTGCAGTAATAACTATATCTTTAAAGATGACAAGACTTTTGAGATAGTGATCTCTAAGTCTTATCTTCAAAATCTTAAGACTTTATGGATAGTGATCTAAAAGGTCTTAACTACAAATACCTTAGGAGATAGAGATCTCCATGAATAAAGGTATTCTGATAAGGATTATGAAAATACTGGTTATATAATTATTAAGCTACAGTGTCAAGGACACTATAATAGCTTTAACAAGATTGAGTATTGATTTCATAAGCTGCAACATTCTCATTGATGTGAGCACTGTTACTAGGAGATATGCAAGTGTCGTAAAAGGACATGGCGTAGTCTCTTGGGAACAGAGTGACTGATCAGCTTACCTATCTATTTTTCTAAATAGCCTACGATTGTCACATGAGTGTGGGTTTAAATGATTAGCCCATTATGGCTCTTTGGGCTAGTGGGAGATTGTTGGCAATGCGAGCCCACAGTGAGCCATTATGCGATAAATGTTATTGTGAATATCATTCCCTGATCTAGAAGGAAGAATAAATAATTTGCATAATAGGTCCCTTAGTACAATTAGGGTTATGTCCCATGGCCATCTTAATGATCATACAACTGTTGATACAATAATTGAATAATAGAGGTTGGCTCTTGTATGAATATCCAAAGAGTTAGATTGAGGACTCAACAAGCACTGTCAAATGATTGTTAAGAGATGATCTCCAGCCTGAGTAGGACATGGCAATCCTTTCTCATTTAGGCTGATATCTAACCGACCTCGTGATGTAGGTCCTCTGCATAAGAATAGAGATTCAGAGGTGTTAGATAAGTTAGGTCAAAGAGTTGACTTAATGAGATCGAGATAACCAAAGTCTTATATTGTATGTTGTCACGATACAGGCATGCATCCTCTGACCGGAGACAAATGTATCACTATATGTCTAATTATGTACATTTGGCAGACCAATAGGTTGATGACCTAATCAAGGTCTATACACCGGTCCGTTGGTGTGCATACAAGGGCATATGAGTAATATGATCTCTCAAAGTGATCATACAGGTTCAGTTATCTAATCAGAAGACATGATCTCACTCATGAGATATTGGGAAGAATCAAATTTCATGCACGGTCGTCTCTCTTTGGAAGCTTGACTGAATTTGTAGGTTTGATATATACTTTTGGAAAGTATATGATTAAGTCCTAGGTATAATATATGCTTTTGGAAAGTATATGATCGATACCAACTCCCAGTGATCAAATGAGAAACTTACTGATAAAATCCTGAATAGACAATGTAATGTTGATCTAATACTTCGATTCAATTTTGAGTCTTCCAGTATGCAAGATGTACAGGTATTGGGAATACCTGAGGGTGTTGTGATCATAAACGATTGTATAACCATGATGCTTCCATTCCTAGGGAGTGATGAAATAGGTCTGGATTTTAGTTCCTCTCAGTAAAGAAGTAATGTGATCTTGGTCCAAATGTTGGACATTGATCTGAATGTGATTCAGATGCAATGAGAAGATTAGAGTTACGGTCTTGATTTAATCAAGCATCTATGAGATCCTCGCAATATGGAATTGAGATATGATCTCAATATCCAAGTCACTATACGTAGAACAATACAATCGCCATGTCCTTATCTCCATGTATTCGTGGAGAAAGCGCATTATCCTTGAAAGAGTTCATGGATAATTTCATTATTGATATGTGTATCAGAGCATTAAGAAAATTGATACTTGAATGTGATTTATTTATCATGAATAATATGAATTCAATTCATATTGTAAAGGGAGCTATCTAAGACAATTAAATGTGATTTAATTATCAAAGACTTGAATAATATGAATGTGATTCATATTATTTGAGAACTAGAGAATAGAGATATGAGATGATTAAATGTGATTTAACTATCATGGATATGAATAATGTGGATAGCAAAATCCATGTTAGTCATATATATTATAAATGTGATTTATAATATGTAAGAGAGAGCTTTGTAATTTACATTTGTTAATTAAATGTGAATGTGAACTGGATTGACATTGGACATTGAATTAAATTTGTAATTTACATTTTATTTTGGGCTGTGAACATGATTCACAATATTCCAATGGTATAATTGCAATGTTCACAAAATAAATTGGATTTATTTTTGTGAAATAATTTACAGCAAAAGTTGTTGCAAATATTGGAGATAATCATGAGATAATGTAATCTCATGTAATATAGAAAGGAAAGCCACCATCCTCATATAGAGGGTGGATGGCTATAATTCCACAATGGAATATGGTAGCCGTCCACTACTATTATAGAAGGGGGCTTGCCTCCTTCCTATTTCTCCAATGAAGATTGATTTAATGTAAATCAAATTATATTGAGTATATATTTGATTTTATTAAATTAATCATTGTTGTGTTTTTAACAACAAGATAATGACCATTGAAAGTAACACAAATCAATGAGAGCCATTGGATTTGTGTTGTCCCATGGATTGAGATCCATGGATCCCAAAATATTATAAATAGAAGGGCATCCCTTGCTTTTCTTGGTTACAACAACACATGTGAGACAACAACTCTCCCTCTTTCTTTCTACCCGCATACTCTCTCTATTCTCTCTTATGTGGCCATCCACCATGGATGCCTTAGAGAGATTCTCCATCGCCACATCGTCGTCGTTATGTTGCCCGATGGTTTGCTCCTGGATCTCCATCTACTTCGGTGTGCCTTGCTCCTAAAGAAGACGTCGTATCTCATTTGTCGAGATCAGGAGATCCGTGGCTTGGATCTTCAAAATGGATTGCGGGAAGCACGTTTTTCATCAACACGCTCGCAAGCGTCTCCTCCGTTGGATCAGACTTTAGACAAGAGGTCTCTTCGTTTAGAGACTCGATCACAACCATGCTTGAAGAGGTAGTCCTACTACTTGTTTGTAGTTTAGACAAAATGATCCAAGAAGTGTTATTGTATCAGTGGGTTTCGTCAAATGAAAATTTTAATTTCCGCTGCATCGAGCAACTAGTGCGACTAGTCGCTCCCGATCGCATACGATGTGATCCTCACGCTTCCGTGATGCGCTTAAGAATCTTACCATATCCTTCAACAAGACCAAACCATACCATGATGATATCAAGAGTGGAATGAGAATCAACATCATCATCTCCAAGGCTAGTGATCTGACTCATGTTGGCATTGGATGGATCCTCATTCCAATCATACTGTGGAGGCTCAGTAGGCTGTATCGGTTCGCTCTGAATGTACTAAATCTGATGGGTGGGAGGAGAGGGTAGAGATCTTTGCAGAGGTTAGGAAGTGGAAAGAAGGACGAGACTACTGCTACTGAAGTTGCACCTCTGTCACCTTCTTCGTCAAATCACTCAACTACTGAGAAAGTGATAAGAAATTCTCCAACTCTTGAAGTGGCAATAATTCTTCGACTTGCTTCTGAATCATGTCGACTAATTTTAGCTTCTCACTAATGAATCCCATGTTAGGTAATGAATCCGAATCAGAAACATAAGCCACATTATGATGATCTCTCTGGTGGGGTGGTTGTGGTCCCTTCTGGAATGCCCGAGTGGAGTTAACTACACGTGAATTCTCTGCCATCCCCTCAAAGATGGACCAAACTGACTTGACATCACTATTCATATAACCTCCACCACATGCAATTCTTAGTAGGCCCTGAACATCCGGCTCGAGTCACCCAAAATAGTTCTATAGAAGCACCATCAAAGGTATCTCATGATGAGGGCATCTCTCAGTCAAATCTTTGAATCTATCCGATGTCTCATGGAATGGCTCATGTGGAAGCTATGTGGAATTGGAGATCTGACTCCTCATAATATTAGTCCATCCTAGGGGAAAGTATTTACGCATAAATGTGGAATCTCCCTCCCCAAATGACTCAACTAGTAAAGCACCTTATCTTCTAAGAGAAGGGGAAGTCCTCGAGGCATACAACCCCCTACATAACTCCCGGATAACTAGTCGTATCACATGTCATCTCGAACTGCTATAGAAAGGTAGGTAAGTGGTGAAATAAAGGATGGCCTGAGCTCGTATGACCCTTAATTCGATGGTAACCAAATCCAATGGTGTAGCATCACCCCTAGTCATACTCATCTCTCAAAGTCACATGTACCACAGTATTTGGTGGTGGGTTTTCGGCTCCTACTCTCAACGCAATGATCTCTACTCTAAGCTCATCTTGGACTCTTCACTGATCTCTAATGTGTAAGCTCATTTGCCTGAGTGTGTCTAAAATACCCTCAATAACATCTGAAGTTGGATCATGTCTCTCATCAGGACGTCTCTCATACTCATGTGGTCTCTCCTTAACAACTCAGTCCTCAACTAGTCCCTTTCATCTAGCCATGATCCTCAAATCCTCTGGGATGGAAAAAGTCTTGTAAGAACTCAGTGAAAAACATGCAAGAGAAATATATGATAAATCAAGGTGTGGATCTTCCTCGAATGAGAGATTGGGAGGTGAGGGAATCTAGGTCTGACTCATCTCATGACAAAGTGGGATCGACCCGGGAAGAGGATCATCCTGAGTCTGTGAAGACATACGATAGACGGTGGAAGTCTCCACATAAAATCAATCTAGTTGTCATCTTTGATGTCAAAATAAGTACGGGAGAGAATATGATAATCAAGTCAAGAACACGAGTGTGAGGCGTATAAGATGCAGAATAACGCACAACTCACATACATTTTTTATTAAATATTTTATATTTTTTTGAAAAATATCGCCATGTATATTCATCCCTATATCCCTCCTATAAGTCAGTCAAATTTCGTAAGAAACAGATACTCCTATTGCCTCCATCTAGAATGGGCCGATTTAAAAAATCCTGTGATCGTTAAAAAATGATTTTCTGGTTGGAGGCCATAGGAGTACCTGTTTCTTACGAAATTCGAATGGCATATAGGAGGGATATAAGGATGAATATACATTACGACAATTTTTCAAAAAAATAAATAAATTACAAAAAAAGGGGTGGGGACAGCCATGTTAGCACCCATAGTGGTTGTCGCCTCCTCATTTTCCGTCATTTTCCTATTTTTTTTACATAATAAAACCATTTATATTCATATATATATCCCTGCAATATGTCCTCTGAATTTTTTTTCAGAAACAGATACTTCTATGCTCTCCATCTAGAACGGGTAATTTTAACAGTCCAAACATTGTTGTAATCCACCTGTTCCAGATGGAGAGCATAGGAGTCTCCATATTTTACGATATTCGAATGGCATATTGGAGACATATATAGATGAATATGAAGGATATGAGGAATCCCCAAGCGCATAACGGAAGCGTGTTGGTCGCATCTCATGCGATCGGGGCGACTAGTCGCTAGATGCAGCGGAATTTCAAAAATTTTAAATCAAGAGATGAAACCACATGATCACACGAACATTTCTTGGATCGTTTCATATAACCACAAAGTATTAGAAATACCTATTGAAGTGTGGTTGCGATCACTAGATCTCTAAAGCAAGAGATCCTCCTAATCAAGTCCTATCTACGAAGATGGCACTTGCGGGCGCAATGATGATACATGTTCCTCCCGCAATCCTCGATGAAGATCCAAGCCTTGAATCTCCTGATTTCATCCAACGAAATCCGACGTCTCCTTCTAGAGCAAGAAGCTCCAAAGAAGTTGGAGATCCACGAGCAATCGAAGCGACATCACAAGGGCGTAGAGGCGATTGCTATTCTCGCAATACACAAGGTGGACGACCACCTTAGAGAGAGAGAGATGGCAAGAATGAGAAATGCGAGAGAGAGAGAGAGTAGGCATGTAGAATATTGTCTCTCAATGGGCTAGGGTTGCCCTCTTTATATACTAGTTTGGGAGTCCAAGGATTACAATCCATGGCATACACAAAATCAAAGGTTAGATTGATATGTGTATTTAATCAATGGCCATGATCATTGTTGTTCAAAAACAAGAACATATCAATTTACAATAAATTAAATATATGTTGCATTATCATCAACATAATTTTATTCAATAAATAAATCAATAATCATAAGATAATGAGATCATAATTAAAAAAGATAATTATCCACCCAAAACAGATGGGGCGTCACCCATGACCAAGTCATGGGTGACGCCACCTTATGTAATTAGGTGTATTATCTTTTTTTAACTCATATCATTATCTCTTATTTATTTGTAACATTATCCACTAAATTAATTCTAAATTAATTAGTGTATATTTATTACAAAATTATCCACTAAATTAATTCCCAATTAATTAGTGAATATTTCAATCATGTCATTGAAAATATGTGAATCATACTCACATCCCACACTAAATTGTAAATTACATCTCC
The DNA here is from genome assembly GCA_037367405.1 of Ottelia alismoides. Classification (NCBI taxonomy): domain Eukaryota; kingdom Viridiplantae; phylum Streptophyta; class Magnoliopsida; order Alismatales; family Hydrocharitaceae; genus Ottelia; species Ottelia alismoides. The sequence goes on along the minus strand of JAZKJV010002299.1, from coordinate 1,375,677 downwards.
AATTAATTGTTTAATGTAAATCCAATTCACATTAACAATTAACAAATGTTATTTACAAAGGTGCTCTCTCTAATATATTTTAAATCATATTTAAAATATATACACAGATATTATAGATAGCACTGTTCACAATCTGCATTTCCTTGATAATTAAATCCCATTTAATTATCATGGATAATCATTCTCACAATATGAATCCTATTCATATTATTCATAATAATTAAATCTCATTTAATTATCGACATCTTGTTGCTTGGATACATAATTCATCAAATGAATTATTCTTGAACTCCTTCAAGAATAAGGTGCTTTCTCCACAGATACTTGGAGATAAAGACATATCAATTGTATTGTTCCACGTATAGTGACTTGGATGTTGAGATCTCACCTCAAATCCGGATCTCATGGACCTCCCACAGATGCTTGATTAAATCAATACCGTAAATCTAATCTTCTCATTGCATCTGAATCTCATTCAGACCAATGTCCAACACTTAGACCAAGATCAGATTGATTCTCTACTGAGAAGAGCCACTAAAGTCCAAACATGTTTCATCACTCCCTCAGAATGGAAGCATCATGGTTATACAATCGTTTATGATCACATCACCCTCAGGTATTCCCAATACATGTACATCATGCTGTTAACATGAATTTTTGTGGTATGGAAATGAAAGGTGAATAAATGTGCCTTTGTCGTTCCCCAAAATTCCGTGACAACAATTTTTTTTGCTACTTATTAATCTGTATAGCAGAAAGGGTCGAACTCAGGGATGCTACAATTCTCGAGGGTTATTCAATCCATCAGAAACTAATTAAAAGAAAATAAGAATCTCAAAGTACAACTATCCTTGGTGTTTGTGATTTTTTATTCTTTCTACTTTTTTATTTTCAAAAATAACACGAAGCAATATTCACAAGATCAAAAAATGCTCACCTCTCTTTTGTAATTTTTCAATTTGTCAAAAATGCTCAGAAAAATCTTGAAAAAATATTTTTAGGTTTTAAAAGTTTTGAAATGTTTTTGAGAATTTTTGTAGAATTTTCAGATGTTTTGTATTTTTCTAAAAATCAAACAGTGAGAAAATACGAAAATATACACAGTGTGGAGTATTTTGCAAATTAAAAATATTTTAAGTGTCAAAACTCCTGACAAATATTTTTAAGACAAACTAGAAGCAATTATCTACAAACAAGAACTGAAATCGAAATTTTTAGATTTTTGTAGAATTTTCTACGATTTTTTATAAGAATTTTGATGTTTTTCATTTTTTGGGTTTTATAAATAATAATGCATGAAAATTGGAAAGAAATTAAAAGACAATGGAATAAAACTACTCTATTTTTTTTGGAATTTTTGGAACAATATTTGAATTTCTATGAATTTTGGAATTCCAAACAGGGAAAAATGACATGTTTTTTATTTTTTAACAATAATAAATGAAGGCAAAATGCAATGAAGATTTTATACTAAGAAGATAATCAAATCAGGAACATATCATAATTTTTGCAAGTTTTTTCGATCACAAATAACCTTTATTTCATTCAAAGAGAGCATGCAAGTTATTGTTTTGTAGTTCAGGGACTAAAATGTAAATAAGTTCTATTTTTGCATCAAATAAATAATAAAAATATATCATCGGAGAGAAAGCGCAATTTTACCACTGTATCATGTGCATGTCATGTGCTTGAGGCTCTGGTAGGGACGTTTCTGCAAATGTGAAAATCTTAGGGTCCTTCACATAATTTTTCCAGTTGTGCCTGATGCTGCTGGAATTGATTGACAATTTATGGAATGTTTAGGGGTTTTAATGAATTGTTCTTTTTTAATGAAAACCCTGTAAAGAGTTCTCTTCGTTCCTTTGTTGAAAATGGAGCCAACTAGGGAAAGAGGGTTGGTCGCCGTTGTCTTCTTCGGCAAGGAGGGGGTGTGCGGGCGATGGCGACCCACTGCACGGCGGGGCGATGCGCAGATCAAGGCGGATGGAGGCCGCAGGTGGCGCGACGATTCCGCATGAGGCGTAGGCGATGCTGGGGGCTGGAGGTCGGATCACGCGCGCGGGCGTGCGCGTAGGAGGGGTGATGGAGCTTGAATCGGGGCGGGGCTGCTGCCTACGGTGGCGACGCCGTGCGCTATTCTTGAAGACATCATGACTATTGGAGAGGGTGCAATGACTGGGCCTAGGCGGAGGCCGCCTCGGGCGGGCGCCGCGGGCGCTGGATAGGCTCAGCGGCGAGGCTCGGCGGCGAGATCGATTGATAGCATTTAATTTTTTGTAATTTTTTTATTTTTTTGTAATGTAAATAGAAAGAAATAATAAGAAAAACTTTTTTTTATTTTTTTTGTAAATCCAAAAATAGGAATTAAGAAGGAAAACAAAAAGGATAAAGAATTTTTTTTATTTTTTAAATGATCCTGCAAAACAAACGTTAGAAAAATAGAAACAAATATTTATTTATTTATTTACAACTAAGAAAATGAACGGGGATTTGGTGAAAGTGGAGGATTTGAATCCGATTCTCCGACAACCGCGCGTGGTCAGAGTTGATGGATCGTGGGAGGTAGAATTTTAAGGCATAGAGATCGAGAATATGAGATGAAAAATCGAGTCGATGGCGGATCAAAAATGTGACGGATTTTTTTAATGATCAAGAAAAACAAAATGATGATAAAAAAATGCAATGATCTAAACTACGATTAAACTAAGATAAAAGTATGGAGAAAAATGTGGATCTCACCTTAGGAGCGGAAAAGGGCTGTGATCGTCTCGGCAAGGCCGACTTGCTGTCACCGGAGGGCTTGGAGACTAGGTAAATTTCTCGACGAAGTGTTTTCTAGGAGATCCGGCTCCTCTCTCTAATGATTGATCTAGTTGGAATGAGGGAGAAGGAGCCATATAAATAAGAAAAGATAATGGAGATGAAATTTTGAAATTTTGATTTTTTTGGATAAAGAGATAAGATGGATGCAAAAATTGAAATGAGATAAAGATAAATAGATAAAAATATTTACAAATTATCTATTTTTTTAATTTTCTTCACTTTATTTATTTGAATTAAAAAATGTTATTTTTTTTATTTTTTTATGGTGGTTAATAAAAAATAGCAACTATATACATATACTATATATGTATATGATATTATATACGAGGCTAAACGAGGAAATTAGCCGCTTTTTTGTTTTGAGAATTTTATGATATTTTTTTTATTTTTATTTTAAATAATTAGTAAAAATATTTACAAATGTATACAAATACAGTATGCACAAAATACATGTGAAAATTGCACAAACTACCCCATAAAATCAACTTATAAATCGTAACTCCAAAAATTATGAAATCATAGCCATTTTAAAGATAATTTAATTTAGAATCCAATGGAAGTGATATTGGTTCATTTTGAGTTCATATGGAGCCGGAATTGATCTTTCAATTAGTTCTTAGTGGCTTTTTCCAAGTGTGGCTACTTTTTTTCTATACATGATTTAATTGTGTAATCATTTTTATTAATTAGAACACATTTTTATTTAGAAATTTGGTTTTGAAAGTTATTTGATTTGGGACCAATTAAGGGACAAATAAAATAGTGTTAGTTTTATTCAGATATACACAAAATAAGTGAGAAATATTTACAACAATACACACACATTTTTTTGATTTTCTGCTTAAGGACCCTTATCTCCCCCTACTTTATTCCGGGTCGATCAGGTCAAGTCTTGACCTTCTCTCGGGGTTCGGGTCAGCCTCTATACAGTCTTCCTTATTTTTTCTTTTCTTTATTATTCCTTTCTTTCTTTCTTTATTTATTTTAGGTTAAAATTTGTGAGAAGTGTACAATATTTACACACAGGTGCAACATAGTAAGAATATGGAGTTAGTATCATATGCACGTGATTTGTAAGGGATTTTAAGCTAAAATAAATGAATAAAGATGATGAATCGCAGATTCATCATCCCCTTATGATTTACCTTTGCTAGTCCCTTAGCAAACATTTATTTGAAAGAATAAGTGAAGAAAAATAAAAAGAAAGGGAAAAGAAAAAAGTAGGACAATATTGAATATTAAACTTATCTTCATAAAATTGTAGTATGGAGCTCTGTTGGACCTTTGGATTATTAGTGTGTCGGAACTTCTGTGAGACTTAGAATTAAAAATCGACAGCCTTCATTGTCACAGTTTTGGCTCAGAAGTCATCTTAGATCAATCCTCTTCCCAAAGCATACCCTATGAACATTGAACAATCGACTCGTGTCTGAAAGATTTTAGCTCTTCCCATCCAGAATGTCGGACTACCATGCAAATCTCCTCTCCAATAACTTGTCCTGGGGAGTCAGGTATTTCCTTCTAAGGTCTGTCGCACTGTATTCACAATCGAATTGGGGGAGAAGTTAGAAGAATGAGAAAAGAACTGGGAGGTGGCCAGTGTAGTCACCTATCCTTGTGAAGCTGGCCAGTGTAGCCAAGTCTCCCCAAAGATCTACAGGTTTTCTTTAAGCTTGGACCTTTTTTATCAGATATTTATTTGGTAGTAGCTTCTTTGTATTTGGATTTTTGGTGGTTCTGCTTGGATCTTGTTGTGCCCCTACGGATATAGAATCTTTTTTTCCGTACATGTTTTGGGGTCTTAGAAAAAATTGTGCCCAGCCGTCCATCCCTTTTCCGAAGCTTTGTTTCAACCCATACTCCAGTCTTTAGATTTCCACGCTACCAGGAAAGAAACTCACACAGTCTTCCAACATCCCGTCTGACTTAAGCTAAGTGTTTAGAGCGGGAGTACAAATTAATTCCCTATTCTAGAGTTTTACCCATAATGAAGAGACAAGGTTAGACACTAAGAGTCAAACGCTGCAGATTGTAATGTGGAACTCAAAGAATTAAGTCAAAGACCTGAAGCTTATAAAATCCTATTTCTCCATGAAGTTCCTCTGAGAATTAGGTGGATTAAGGTCCAACTAAGCTCCATTCTTCAATTTTATTCCAGACATAGTTTAAATATCAATACTATCCTGAAAATGCACATGCAAATGCAAGAAAATATGAACAATGGAAAGGGTTTTTTCTTCTCTTTTTTCTTTTTTCTCTTTTTTGAATAGGAATGATGCGCATGTGAAAAGAACATTTTTTAAAGAATCTCCTAACTTTGAACTTTTTATGGATTTTTGGAGGAAAAATGCAGATGTGAAAGAAATATTTTTATTTAAATTTTTATAGATTTTTGGTTTTGTAGTTAGTTTTTTTAAAAGGAAAAAAGGTTAGTAAAATATATACAAGTATGTACAAGAATTTTTTTGTTTGTTTTTTTGTTTATTTTTTGTTTATTTTTGTTTGTTGATGATGATTTTTTGTGTTATTTTTTTATTTTTTTTGTTGTGTTTGGTTTTTTTAAACACATGTGGATTTTAAAAAATTGTACACATAACCCCCTAAATAAACGTATTTAAAAGTACGGATTATGTCTAAAGTATATATACAATATACACGACACCCCCCTATACTTAGCTCAAACTATGTCCTCATAGTAATCAGAGAGCGACAATTGAAGACATAACTCGTGCTAAGTATAGAAAGGTTAAAAGACTCCTATGCTACAACGACTAAAAAAAGATAAAAAGAATAGAAGTTGGTATTCCCCCCTATACGTAGGATCAAGTAATCCTAAGTATAGTAGAATGTACAAAGGGGAAAACCGATGAAGAGAATGTACAGACTCACAAAGACATGATATGAACAACATCACCCCCCCATACTTAGTGTAGAGTATCCCTAAGTATAGGCAACAACAACAAGGATGATAAACATGAGAAATATGAACAACACAAATCCTTGACCCCCCATACATAGGATAAAGAACATCCTAAGTATAGCATATATACACACATATAGAAAAAGGGGTGAATGATAAAACGGGAGAAGAAAGAGTGAAATGAAAGGATATACAAGAGGTGTTGAGCTTATGTATCGGACGCAGAAGGTGGAATCAAAAGATCATCATCTAATACCAAAGATATAGAATCCACAACAGACATGAATGTATCATGATCTAGATATGGCTTCAACAACTGTCCGTTCACAACAAATGGCTGTGCGTCAGATGACAACCCAGATATGACAATACTCCCATTGTCACGCACAGCTTTCACGATGAACGGTTATGACCACTTGCTTTTCAATTTTCCTGGAAATAACTTCAACTTAGCATCAAATAACCAAACATTCTGATCAGGGGAGAAAGTCTTCCTTCGAATGTGTTTATCATGCCAGCGCTTGATTTTCTCCTTATACATAAGTGAGTTATCATATGCAAAGTCTCAGAATTCAAGTAATTTGTTTAAATCCAACTTCCCATTCTTTGCTGCCTTCGCGTAATCTAATTTGCATACACAGAGTACCCATAAAGATTTGTGAATTAATTCCACTAGCAGGTGGTAAGGCTTTCCATACACTAATCTTTAGGGAGACATACCCAAAGGAGATTTGTACGCCGTCCAATAAGCCCATAGAACTGAATCAAGCATCTGGGACCAGTTCTTCCTATCTGGACGTACAAGTTTTTGCAATATCATCTTGATCTCCCTATTTGAAATTTCTGCCAAGCCATCAGTCTGAGTGTGGTAAGGAGACACAACTCTGTGCTCAATGGTGTACTCCTTCACAAGCTTCTTTACTTCTCTATTAATGAAATGGTTTCCCCCATCTGAAATCAGTATTTTGGAAATACCGAACCACACAATAATATGGTCCTTGAGAAAGGAACAAACCATACGACTATCCCATGAACAAACATAATCCATGGCGAGTAGGTTGTACTGAAATCCCTGATTGACAGGAAATGGGCCCATATAATCTATTCCTCAAGCATAAAACCTTGTACTTCGGCCAATCTTGTGGAACTTTCTTGGAGACAAGATAGTTCACAATATCAGCATACCATGAAAGTGAGTCCACAGACAAAATGGACTCATCTCGAAAGGTTTCAGAAATAGGACTCATGTTCTGCTTAGAAGTCTCTGTGTCTGTGATACGGGAAAGGTGATCTGCCACAATGTTTTTCACTCTATGTTTATCTCGTATCTCTAAATCGAATTCCTGGAGAAGAAGGATCCATTTGATAAGGCGTGGTTTGGCATCCTTCTTTGCCTGCAAATATCGTATGGTAGTGTGATCCGTGTACACAATAACATGTGAGTCGATGAGGTAAGATCTGAACTTTTCTAGCCCAAACACAACTGCTAACATCTCCTTCTCTGTAAGTGTATAATTCCGATGTGCTTCATCCAGAGTCTTGCTAGCATTGTGTATAGCAAATGGTATCCCATTCCTTCTCTATCCTAGAACTGCTCCAACTGCGAAATCTGATGCATCCATCATGATCACAAAAGGAAGAGACCAATTAGGTGGCTGTAAGAATGGAGCACTAGTAACAATTTCTTTCATCTGATTGAATCCAAGGAGGAATTTCTCATCGACAATAAAATCAGTCTTCTTACATAGAAGCTCAGTCAAAGGTCTGGCGATTTTGCTGAAGTCTTTTATGAAACGCCTATAGAATCCTACGTATCCCAAAAATGACCTCAACTGCTTCCGCGGTGGCTCTAACTTGGAAATCACATTAATCTTAGCCAGGTCAACCTCCATACCATGTTTGGAGATGACATGGCCCAATACAATCCCATTAGTCACCATAAAGTGACTCTTCTCCCACGAGAGCACTAGGTTTACCTCACAACATCGTTGAATGACTCGGTCTAAATGAGCAAGACATGTGTCAAAACTATCCCTGTAGATCGAGAAATCATCCATGAAGACTTCAAGAAAATTACCCACCATGTCGGCAAAAAAGTCCAACATACACCTTTGAAATGTAGCGGGGGCATTACACAATCCAAAGGGCATCCGTTTAAAGGAGTAAGTGCAAAACGGACAAGTGAAAGTAGTTTTCTCCTGATCCTCAAGAGCGATCGCAACTTGGTTGTATCCCAAGTACCCATCCAAGAAGCAAAAGAACTGTTCCCTGCCAACCTCTCAATGATCTGATCAATAAAGAGTAGTGGAAAGTGATCCTTCTTGGTAGCTGAGTTCAGGCATCGGTAATCTACACAGACATGCCATGAAGTAGGTACCCGGGTCGGAATCTCCTTACCACGGTCATTCTTTACGATCGTAATCCTGGATTTCTTCGGGACCACATGTAAAGGGATGACCCACTTGGAATCCGAAATGGTATATATAAAGCCAGCATGACACCATTTCTTGATCTCCTTCATGACAACCTCGCTTAGATTTGGATTTAGATGGCGCTGGCATTCACAGAAGGTTTACAATCATCCTCTAGGTAGATATGATGCAAGCACAACGCTAGATTGATCCCACGGAGATTCGAGATATTCCATCCTATGGCCTTGCGGTTTCTCTCAAGAACCTCTAGCATGCGAGATTCTTGTTCAGCGGTGAAATGTGAGCTGAGTATGACCGGAAACATTTGGGGAGACCCGCAAGGAAGGCATATTTCAACGTTGATGGCAAAACTTTCATCTCATGTGGGGTCTAGCTCTGCGATAACCTCTACTACTGTATTGGTAGACGGTATGTAATCTGTGCTCTGTAGACTATCAACCTTGGCTATTGACAGCTCAACAAATAGAATATTGTATAGATCTACGATCAATGATCTCTGCTCAGAGAGGAATGGCTCATCTGGATGTTCAATATTCTTATCAATGAACGACTCAGATATCTCAGCAATAATCTCAGAAAGATGTCTTCATCTGTGCATAAATCAGTAAATTCAATGAATGGCTCAGATATCTGGACCTCAGAACTCTACTCAAACTGCTCATCGAGAAATATCTCAATTGGACCACCAAGGGAACTCATGTCGATTGTGCTTTCCAGATAGTCCTTTTGGGGAAGGAACTCCTGGGTATCTACAAAAACCGTGAAAAGATCTGTCTCTTTGAATTCAGCAAGAAAATCACAGTCATCTGGCTCTGATGTAGCTTTCTTTGTATCATCTGTTGCTAGTGGAGGTGATGGTATAGGATCAGAGATCGTCTCAATTTTCACCTTATCACTACGAGAGTGAAAGATGATCTCTCCAGTACCATAATCAACTACTGCTTCGATCGTTCGGAGGAACAGTCGACCTAGTATGATTGGGGTATGGAGTAATGGTGCAGATGTGTCCATATCAATGACAACAAAATCAACAGGGAATTCCATTCCCTGCACCATTATGATAACGTCCTCTAAAATGCCTCTTGGCCTCTTAATCGATCTATCGGCAAACTGAAGGATCATTTTGGTAGTTTTAAGAGGCCCTAACTGGAATTCAATTAATAAAGAGGAATGCATGAGATTAATGGAGGAACCGCTATCGAGAAGAGTACCATCAAATTCTTGATCAAAGATATGGCAACGGATGTGAGGTGCTCCCTTGTCTTTCTTTTTCAACGGAATGTTGCTGATGGCATGAACTGTGGCCATGGTCAAGATGTTTTTCTCTATTTCCTTCCCTCTATTCTTCCTTGGTTGACGCTTTTGGGTACATGCCTCTTTCATTCCCTTTTTTACTGTAGGCATGTATTCCATGGCCTTAAGAAGTGGCATCTTTAAAAAGATATTCTGTAAGATCTCAACTACTCTAAGATCAGATAGTGTTGTTTTTAATTTTTGAATTTTTTTATCTTTGAGAGCAGAATGAAATGGCATATAATCAGAATAAACATGCAAACGTTCATTTCTTTTATTCAAAGTGGAATCATCATGTACAAGAGGACAACCAGAATCAGTCTGTATAGTGTTGTCCAATCAAGGTGAAGGAAAAATAGAATCTAAAACAGAACGGGATGTTGTTGCTGGTGAAGAGGAAGAATCCGCGACTGGTATATTTTCCCTCATTGACGGTAATCTGCATGTGCCTGTGAAGGTGGTGGTGAAGGCGGCGAAACTCCAGATGTGGGTGCTGCTGTATTGGGCTTCTCGACTGCTGGTGAAGGAGATGATGTAGAAGATGATGCTCTCTCAGTGGTTTGATTTTCCAACCCCAACTGGTGTGTATACAGCTGCAAACTCCTACCGCTCCAGAGATGAATGGCGTCAGATAAGCATGTAAAATCAAGGGACATACCTGTCTTGGGGGTGGGTGAGCATTTAGCTACCTGCTCTTTGCATCTGAAATTGTTGGGGTTGGCTTGGACCTATGCTGGAATTAGTATCTTGGCGGTAGTTAGGTCATCGATCCGCTGAGTCAGTTCATTCATGTTCTTCATAAGCAATGCAAGTTAGTCCGGTGCTGGAGTGACTGAAGGGGCCTCAGGTTGCTCATTGACTGGTTGTCACTGAGACTGATAGTGCGGAGGCGGTTGGTAACCATACGGATTCTGGTATTGAGGAGGAGGGGGGAAAGGATACTGTCCATAACATGCAGTCTACTGCTGGTTAGGCTGAGGGAAATACATAGACTGTTGTTGTTGCTGGCCTTGTCTACAGTTTTGGAACTGAGGTGGAGACTGGTACTGAGGCTGGAACTGTTGGTGCTGGTACTGGTACTGTTGTTGCTGTCTGCCTCCCTGAAGCTGGTGGGTGGGTCTCTGACCCTACTGTGAACCCAACTAGTCTTGCCCTGACGGACGTGGCAGGTTTCGCTCACGGTCGAACCAGATACCATTCACTCCTGAATGACAGGTGGAGGTGGAGACTAATGCTTAGGAATGTAAGCTACTTCTTGTTGGTACGGAACTATCTGATGTCCATGCTGCTAAGCTTGATCAGGTGTCTGCACGTAGTAGACATGCTAAACTATAGATGGACCTCTACTACTCTGTTGGGTGGAAGGAGTCTGCTCCCTAGTAGCATTCGTATTGTTGACTGCACTGATCGTACTCACGAGAAGTTCCAGGTTCTTTGTTATCACATCCAGCTTATCCAGGTTCTTTGTCCTCTACTCGATCACATGAAGCTTATCAAGTTCCTCGGATCGCTTCTCAATTATGTCTACTTTGAATAGGTGGTCTCCAATGATGGCCAAGTCTGTGCTATCCACCTTATCCACTTCTTGTGTTGCCTTCATCTTGACATCCTTGTGGGGTACTGCAGGGGTGGTGACGGGGTGCTTATGAAAAGCACGTGAAGAAGAAAGAGCTGATGAACTTTCTGCCATCTCCACAAAAATTTGATAAAGGACATCCTCGTCCTTGTTGAAGTGACTTCCCCCACATGCGGCATCTACCAGCTTCTGATTCTCAATGCTTAAACCCCCAAAGAAATTTTGTACAAGGCTTGTCTTTGGAATATCATTATGGGGGCATGTCTCCGTCAGATCTTTGAAGCGTTCCCATGCCTCGTGAATAGGCTTGTGGGGCATCTGGGAGAAATTAGCAATCAAGGATCGCATTTGGTTGAGTGGTCCCAGTGGATAATACTTGTTTAGAAATGCGGATCTCAACTCTTCCGAAGTAGTGACAACCTTCCCCAAGTGATTTAACCAGTACAAAGATTTGCCCATCAGACTGAATGGAAAGGTTGTCATCTGCACTACCTCTAAGGAGACATTTGGGTAGTGTACTGTTCCACAAATGTGATCGAACTGCTGGAGGTGTATATAAGGTTCTTCATTAATATTTCCATGGAATATTGGGAGAAGAGATAAAATAGTAGGCTTAAGCTCAAAATGCCCATGAACCGCAAGGATTTTATCCAAAAATTTATCTGTCCTGCCCCTGGATTGTAGGCTTCTTTCAGTGTAGTCTTAGCCCCAGGTTCTATGTAAGGTTCATCTCCCCCATTCCCGCCTCCAGGGTTTCTGTTATCCCCTTCTCTCCTGTCTTCTCTTTCTTGTCTCATCTCGATAATCATATATCTCAGTGTCGCTTGGAAATTAGCATGCTTTGATAACTGTGTTTGGATTGATTGAATGGAGGCTAACATGGTACGATTGATCTCGCTCTGTTCCGACATGGTTCCCTTTCCCTTTGGTGGCATTAAGTGTTCGGCTTCTGACTCTAAAAATGTATATGCCACTCGATTAGTGCTCAGAATTGATGGAGTCTCAGATATTAATTCGAGATTAAAGCTAATCTCAAATAGTGGATTCATGGACGTTGTGAATTCTGAAGTGGGGAAAGATGAATATTCGTGAAGTGAGTCTCCCCGAATAGAAGGTGAACAACTCTGAGCGTAGAATGAGTTCACGGAGTCCGAACGAGAAATACTTTGGTCTGACATCTTCGAAAGCAATAAGCAAGATGCGAGAGCAAGAATGTCAATGCAAGAGTGAAAGTGAATGAAGGCGCAACTGCGTAGAAGGATCTTTAGCACTAACAAGCAAACACAATACAAACCCCCAATTCACCAACTCAACTCAATGTGAAGACCGTGATGGTTTGGTCAATTATCTTGTCAATTTTAGAGTTTGGTGACAATACAATATATCAGAGCAGTTAAAGCGAGCTGTTAGAAATCCAATGCTTTTAGGAGACTGGCCTAATCCCAAAGTTAGATCTTTCCCAGCCAGTATGAATTGCGGATCGCTTACCGGCTACCCGATCAATTCAATCTGTTAAGAACGTCGCGGGCTGTTTTACCAGCTACCAGAGAGATCCTCACTGGAGAACGATTAACCCAAGATAGTAGTCTGAAAAGAGTTCGGGCGTGGTTCTATCCTAGTGTGCAGGTTGCTCTCTCTTTACATACAAACCAAATAATTAGGGGGTTACTCTCCCAAAAACAATGATTTTTTCGTGTCTTTATTTTAGGGTCGAGTTTTCTTTAGCAATCCCGTATTTTAGGCAGTTGTCACTTGGTTAAAATAAATTCAAAGAATTGCCTACCGAGTGTCCAATTTCCTTTTTAACTTATGTGAGTGAAAATAAGGAAGGAGATCGGAAATGTCAATGCACGATTAAAAATGATGATCCTCGCAGGGTTAGAGATGCGTACATTGTCGCCGGCACTCTACATGCAAGTGATCCATGCAGAATTTAAATACAAAAAAATAATGTAACCAATTTGGTGCAAGTGAACCGTCCTAAATGATAACTTCTATTAATGGGCAAGAACAAGTTAATTTGACTAATTCCAAATTACGCTCTACTCTATAGGCACAGAAATTCTTGTTTAGGGTGTTTGGACCTAATTAATTACCTGACTCAAGCAAATTAATTAAAGCAATCAATAGGTGGTTCACAAAATCCGTGGGAAACAAAGAAAAATAAAGCGATGAAAACAAAATCGGTTAGGTCCCCCAAGTGCACCGGCACTTGGCGAAACAGACCCCACAACAAATGAATGTCCGTTTACAGAGTTCAAATGCTAGAAAAGAATCTCTCTCTCTCTCTCTTCTTTCTCTCTCTCTCTCTCTCTTATGTCTCCTTCACTTCTTCTTCTCCTCTTATCACGCTATCCTACAGCTTGGTGAAGAATCAAGTCGCCTTCACGTCGCTTGGGTGCTTCGGCTCTCCTAGGATCACCTCCTTTGCTCTGTAGGCCCTTGCAAGAAAAAGAAAAGAAAATGTGTAAGAAACACAATTATCAAATGATGAAATGAATGCAGTGGATATGAACAATGGAATAATGTGGCAAATATGTAGACAGATATTTACAACCAAGAATAGCAGGTCAAAAGAGAAACCTAACTACCCTCGCCATGCCTCCCCGGCAATGGCGCCATTTTGTTAACACGATTTTTGTGGGATCGAAATTAAAGGTGAATAAATGTGTCGTTGTCCTTCCCCAAAATCCTGTGACAACAAAAAATATTTTTTTATTTTTGCTACTTATTATCCTGTATAGCAGACAAGGTCGAACTCAGGGAGGCTACAATTCCCGAGGGTTATTCAATCAATCAGAAACTAATTAAAATAAAACATGAATCTTAAAGCACAACTATCTTTTCTTTTTGTGATTTTATTTATTTATTTATTTTTAAATTTTCATAAATAACACGAAGCAATATTCACAAGATCAAAAAAATGCCCACCAACTCTTTTTTTAATTTTTAAATTTGTCAAAAATGCTCAGAAATATACAGGAAAAAAATATTTGCATTTTAAAAGTTTTGAAATGTTTTTGCGAATTTCGTAGAATTTACAGAAGTTATTGTATTTTTCTAAAAATCAAACGGTGAGAAAATACGAAAATGTGCACAACCTGGAGTATTTTGCAACTTAAAAATATTTGAAGTGCCCAAAACTCCTAGCAATTATTTTTAAGACAAACTAGAAGCAATTATTTACAAACAGGAACTGAAATCGAAATTTTTGTATTTTTGTAGACTTTTCTGTAATTTTTATAAGATTTTTGATGTTTTCATTTTTTTGAGTTTTATAATAATTATTGCATGAAAAATGGACAGAAATTAAAAGACAATGACATAAATTATGCATTTTAGCGGTTTTTGATTTGATATTTTATGTACATATTTCTTAATTAATAAAAAGCCAAAAAAATAGATTTAGGTGTCTTTATTTATCTTTGATTTTTCCATATTTTTTCTGATTTTTTATCTGATTTAAAAATGATAAAAAAATATAAAACCCCAAAATCAAGGTATTATATGTACATGGGATACCCCAAAAATATCACTTTGTGCATTTGATCGATTTTGTCTTTGACGTCTTCATGAAAGTTTTAGATCTCATCGAGACGAGCAATTTTTGTAAAGGAACTTTTTCGATCCGAGGTCATTTGCTATTTATTTTGTATTTTACAAAAAAAAATCTTTGTCGATTTTTCTGGAGCTAACACGTGGCAACCCCTGAGGCCGCCATGTGTCAGCATTTTTTAAGCTTTATATTTATTCGATTTATTAAAAAATAATAAAAGATACCGCACGTGCGTCTCACGTGCCCTGCACCCTCTCCCACTTGACTGCCACATGGTGCATTCGAGGCCATTCGATCTCGGCCGATCGAACGGAATGTGGTCGTCGTCCACCTCCCGCCTCCTTTCCCAAATCGAGCACCAAATCCCCCAAACCTCGCGCCGGCCGCTCCGCCTTTCGCCTCCGCATATCTTACGCCGACTGCAATCTTGACGACCTCCGCAATCCTCGCCAACCTCCTCCGTGTCCCTCGCGGCCGACCACCTCCGGATCCTCCGCACTTCTCGCGCCTTCCCTCACTGGTCGCTCGCCTCTCTGCTATTTAAGAACTCCGAGCCTTCACCTCCGCCTCATGAGCCATTCGACTTCTTAGGACTAATCCCCGGAAGTGATAGCCCGGTCTCCTCCTCCGCGGCGTGATCCGAGGTCTCCGACCTCGTTGCAGCCCGCCTCCTCCAGGCGCTGCCCCAGCTCCAACGCCCTGCCATTGAGCCCCGCCTAGGTACACTCCGCTCATCTGAAAACTCCATCTCTGATTCTATCTCTTTCTCGTTCATCCCCGATCTCTATATCTCTCTCGATCATCCAACATCAACTTCGTCTACTCCGACCTCGACCGTAGAACCTACGACCCACCGACTCCGCCTACCCAGGACATTGCCATTATCGCCATTCATCCCCTCTGCCTACGCAACTCTGCCGCGTGCACTACCGTCCGCACACGACGCTCTTCATTGACATCGACCTGCTCCCACCATGACAATGCCCCCACCATCCCCTGGTCGTGTGTCGGCCTGACATAAATTGTCTTTGTCATCTTCAATGTTGCTCCGCCCACGATTTTACCAACGCCTGCACACCGTCTTCATCGTTGACTTCAACGCCTCCGCAATCGCCAACTAATCCGCCGATTTCACCATCAGGAGCGCCACCTGCAGTCCCCAGCTTCAGCTTACGCAACCACCATGCTTCTTCGACGACCCGAACCTCAGCCACTCCGCCAACTCGCTGCCGGGCGTGACGCCCGAGACCCCCACGCACGTGTTCCTCACGTACGTCGGGGGAACGTTTGCATAGACGCCCCTGGGTATTAGAAGAGTAATGAAGAAACCCATCAACTCATAGGTCACATGCATCGCACGTGACTTGTTGGGTTAATTGCATAAAGCCCCTGGAGGCCGACCTATTTACCCTTCAGTCCCGTCGACCCAGAGGTCACGTGCGCCGCACGTGACCATTGGTAATTTTGCGAGAAGGCCCCTATCAGTATAAGTAATTGCAAACATTCCCCCCTCTACATTCTTTATTCTATTTAGTATATTTGCAGTTATACCCCTATTTTTCCTCTCTATTCTAAACCTCGTCTCTACATTATTTATTAATTCAAAAATAGCACGATGTTTATCATTTAATTCTCTACATTTTGACATATTGTGGATAATTTTGTGATCAATGGTAATTAATAATTGAATATTCCGTAGAAATCTTCATATTTTGACCAGTCTGTGCTATTAATTTTGTAGTGGATTAACCATTACTCTAAAAATCCCCGAAAAATCACATATTGTAGAGTTAATTGTGCCCAATATTGCGCCCAAAACTAATTGCATTTACACGCATAGTTTGCCCTGTAAAAAATCATTTTGCATATTTTAGTATTTGATTATTAATAAGTATTAGATCTTACATTTTCGAGGTTTATAAATTTTCTGAGACAAATCACCTAGTGATAGATCTTAGATAATTTTGATCCTTAAAAAAAGTAGGTTTAGTATTTATTATAATTAAATATTGAATTTCATTCTGTTTACATTTAAAAATTCACAAAAAATCATATTGCATCCAAAAATTCCAATAAAAATAGATCGCATTCATTTCATTATATTCTGCATCATGGCCAAGTTTCATATTTTTCAGACCTTGTTTGACTGACTTTTACATTTTAGTCCCTAAAATTGGCCAAATTTGCATTTTGCATCCTTGATTGCATTTAAAAATTTCAAAAAAAAACACCTCGAAAACCACACACGAATTTTGATTGACACAACTCTAAGTCGTTCCTTTGCCTCCTTGTGTTCGACCTTGGGACTTGCCCAAGTAAATTAAACATAAAACCACTTGATTAAAAATTGATTAAATTATCTGTGGTTATTTCTTGACCGATTCCGATCGTCGCCTACAACGAATGACTCATTATTCTTGAAGCACGAAGAGAAAATAAATCCACATTTTTAATGATGCGACATCAGACTCAACAGATGGCGCCGTTGCTGGGGAGGCAAACGGCTTAGTTTTGTGTTTTGAAAATTTTTTTGTTCGGTTTTCCACATTCGGGGTGTCTGACCCCTGAATTTGTCATTGTAAATACCATTTTATTTCTTGCATTTATTTTTTCAGCATTTATTTTACTTATTTTATTTTTGATTATTTTTTGAGTCACTCTCTTACACAAATCTCTCTTATTTTTCTTGCGAGGTACCCAGCGTACATGGAGTAGTTTTTTTAAGAAACCGAAGCATCTTCAACAACATCCAAAAAAGTCTTAATTAATTTAAGATGGAGTCGAGTCGTGAGAGAGCGTAGAGTCTAGGTTTTTTATTTCTGCAACTTTATTTAATTGCTCATTTACAGAGGTGTCCGTTTAGACTCTTGCGCGTATAAAAAGACCTTGAACTTTTCTGTGGTGTGTCGTGATCTGTTTCACTCTCCGGTAAGGGTGGGGCCCGACTTGAGTGGCGATTAGGATAGACCTACACATACGACTCTCAGAGCATTTATATTTTTGCTTGTGCTCGGAGGATCTAAAAGCCACATTGCACTTTAATTGAGACGCACATTACATCGTTCAATTTTCCCGCTAATAGAACTTTATGCATAGGTATGGTTTTCATCGGCTTGCACTCATTTAGAATAAATTTTCAATTCTGTATTGCATCCCACATGGAGATTACGAGGAAGCACTTGTAAGTATTCTAACTGAGCATACATCATTGTTTTTGCGTGCATCGGCTTTTCCCGAACTCCTCCCTCTTGTTTTATCACATAATTCTAAAGGAAATTGGGACTGGACGGTAGACATGTATTTGTGCTCATTTAAATTCTTCGGTGATCACCTAACTAAAATTAGGACTGCTGAATATAGCCGATCTTAAGAACCCATAAAATCAAGAACTCTTGTGGGAGAGCAACCCCGACATTGTTTGATTTTATCTTGCAGCAAGGAGAGAGACGCACACTAGCATAAAGCCAAGCCAAGATTTTCATATAGACTACTGATTTTAAAAACGATTAGCTACTTCCCAGTGAGGAATACGGGTAGCCGTTTTAGGTTCGGACTTCCTTAACAGAGTGGATGATTTAAAGGATACTGCACATGCTCCATCCTTAAGTAACACGAGTAGCTGTTTTACGGTCCGTACTTACACCTATACTGGCTGAAAGTGGATGCAACTAGTCGTACGAACTCGGGTCAGTCTTTAAGAAAATTTTGGTATCTAACAGCTCGTTAAACGGTTTGCAAGATTTAAATTCTCACCAATTTAAAACTAAAAAGTTAATTGGTCGAACCCTTACGGCCTTCACTGAGTGAGTTGGTGAAAGAAACCCTTGTATTATGTTTGGTTTGTGCGTAGAAAATAAGCAATCAACGAATACCACACACTTGTGCCTACATCATAAACCGTGAACCTCTTGTCGACCTTGAGAATGGAAATTGTAGTAATTCTCGTTCGGACTCCGCGAACCCTTCTCTCACTACCACAAACTCTCCAATCTCAAAAGCCCAAAGAGACTCTTTCTCTGGACCTCCTTGGCCTCAGGGAAACCCTTACAAAAAAATCTATTCGTACGATTCCTTCTTCTTTCTGGAGGGAGGACAGACCCACACCGTCTCTCTCTCTCACCGAAACAGATCAAAGAAAACTCTTACCTCAATTCATTCCACTCTATTAACTCGAATCCCTTATATTCTGGAGGTGAAGAAGAAGAGATGCCTCCCAAGATGTCTTCCAAGAAAGATCCTGAAGATGAACCCAATGACGATACTATTCAAATTATTCTTGCAAGATTGGCTACATCTTAGTAGCAACAGTAGTAACTGAGGGTGTAGCTAGAACAGTTGAATGTGGGGGAAGAACTGCCAATGAAAGCTGCATACAACCTTGGACAATATAGAGTGAGGAATTATTTGCAGCCACCACAACTAAAGATTCACTACGAACTGAAGCCACATTTTGTAAGTCAATTACCCCAGTTCCACAGTAATACGACTGAAGAGCCATATGAATTATTGCGTGACATGGAGCTGATATGTTCTAATCTGAGACACCCACAAGTCAGCTAAAACTATATTTGTCTCATTGCACTACCTTTCGCCTTGAAAGGGAAGGCAGACTACTGGGTGAAGAACTTATGAGTGACTGTGACTACTTATGAGTGGTTTAAAAACCTATTTTTGAAGAAATTATACCCCTTGATTCGGACCAACCAAATGAAGACCCGCATCACTAGTTTCTCTCAGATGCCCAATGAACCCCTCTGTGAGGCTTGGGATAGGTTTAAAGACCTGCTACAGAAATGTCCCAGCCATGACCTGGATAACAACATCCTAGTCCAGTCACTCTACTCTGGCCTCAACTACGAGACTCAAGGGTTAGTTAGTGTTGCCTACGGAGCGAATTACTCATCGCGTGGAGCAGAAACTGTCTGGAAAGTACTGGAGCATATGGTAGGAACAAGCCATTCTCAGATTGCCAGTAGAGCATACATTGATTCCCTGAACACCCTTAAAGCCAAAGGCGGGAAGCAGACTGTCGCAAAAATAGAGGATTTGATTCCAAACATGCACTTCATAGCTGATAAATTGACAATAGTGGATAAGAGAATGAGCGACATCGACAATAGGATCTCCCAATTCCCAAAGTAGATGGAGGAGCTCACTATGAAGGTGTCCAAGATAGGGATGCCTTGAAGGATATGGTTAGATCCTCAAGCGCATCACGGAAGCGTGATCGCCGTATCAGATATGATGATGAATGACTAGTCGGACTAGTTGTTCTGGAAGCGAAAAGTAAAATTTTTCATGCAACGAAACCACATGATCCTAGAAAACTTCTCGGATCGTTTCATCTAAACCACAAACAAGTATTGGATTTACCTCTTGGAGCGTGGTTGCGATCGAGTCTCTAAACAAAGAGACCTCCTGTCTCAAGTCCGATCCGACGGAGGAGACGCTTGCGAGCGTGGGGATGAACCGCGTGCTTCTCGCAATCCATGTTGATGATCCAAGCGGCGGATCTCCAGATCTCGACACACGAGATCCGACATCTTCTTTACGAGCGAGGCACCCCGAAGGAGACAGAGATCAACGAGCAAACCATCAAGCAGCATAACGACAACACCGCGGCGATGGAGAACCTCTTTAGGGCATCCACGATGGACGGCCATGAGAGGGAGAGAGAGAGAAAGAGAGAGAGAGATTTTGTTGTCTCAACTATTGTGTGTAAAGAAGAGCAAAGGGGTGCCTCTCCTTTTATAGAATTTTGGGATCAATGGATCTCAATCCATGGGACAACACAAATCCAATGGTCCTCATTGATTGTGTTTCTTTCAATGGCTAAGATTTTGTTGGTAAAAAATCAACAATAATTAATTTAATAAAAATCAAATATATAATAAATATAATTTGATTTATATCAATCCTCATTGAGGAAATAGGAAAGGAGGCAAGCCTCCTTCCATAAGGAGGGTGGACGGCCACCACATTCCCAATGGTAATTGTGGCCGTCCACTCTTCCTATATGGAAGGTGGATGCCCTTTTCCTATTGCATGAGATTACATTATCTCATGATTCTCTCCAATATTTGCAACAACTTTTGTTGCAAATTTTCACAAAAATAAATCCAATTTATTTTGTGAACATTGCAATCATGCCATTGGAAATTTGTGAATCACAATCGCAACCCAAAAAAAATGCAAATTACATTTTCAATTTATATCCAATGTGAATCCAATTCACATTAACATTTTATTAACAAATGTAAATTATAAATATCTCTCTCTTATATATTATTAATCACATTTATAATATATATGACTAATATGGATATTTCTATCCACATTATTCATATCCGTGATAATTAAATCATATTTAATCACCTTGGATCTCATTTCACTTGTTCTCAAATAATATGAATCACATTCAAATTACTTACATCGTTGATAATTAAATCACATTTAATTATCTCATATAACTCTCTTTATAATATGAATCAAATTCATTTACTCATGATAATTAAATCTCATTTAATTATCTATTTTCTAAATGCTTGGATACATATATCAACAATAGAATTATCCATGAACTCCTTCAAAGATAATGCGCTTTCTCCACAGATACTTTGAGATAAGGATAGGGCGATTGTATTATTCCAAGTATAGTAACTTGGATATTGAGATCATATCTCAAATCCAGATCGCGGGCCTCCCATAGATGCTAGATTAAATCAAGACCGCAAATCTAATCTTCTCATTGCATCTGAATCACATTCAGATCAATGTCCAATATTTGGACTAAGATCAGATTACTTTTCTAAGACCCGTTTCATCACTCCCTAGGAATGGAAGTGTCATGGTTATACAATCGTTTATGATCACATCACCCTCAGGTATTCCCAATACCTGTACATCATGCATACTGGAAGACTCAGATTAAACCCGAAGTATTGGATCAACTTTATACTGTCTACTTCATGGTTTTTATCAGTAAGTTTCTCTATTGATCATTGGGAGTTGGTATCGATCATATACTTTCCAAAAACATATATCATACCTAGGTCTTGATCATATACTTTCCAAAAGTATGTATCAAACTTACAAATTCAGTCAAGCTTCCAAAGCGAGAGGACCGTGCACGGAATTTGATTCTTCCTAATATCTCATGAGTGAGCTCATGCCTTTCGGTTCAGTAATGATCTTGTATGATCCCTTTGAGAGATCGTATTACTCATATGACCTTATATGCACACCAGCATGCCGGTGTATAGACCTTGGTTAGGTCATCAACCTATTGGTCTGCGAAATGTACATACTCAGACTTATAGTTACACATCTGTCTCCGGTCAGAGGATGTGTGCCTATATCATGACAGCATAGGATATAGGACTTTGGATATCTCGATCTCGTTAAGTCAACTCTTTGACCTAACTAATCTGACACCTCCGAATCTCTATTCCGATGCAGAGGACCTGCATCAAGAGGTCGGTTAGATATCAGCCTTTAGAGATAAGGATTGTCATCTCCTACTCAGGATGGAGATCATCTCTTAACAATCATTTGATGATGCTTAATGAGTCCTCAATCTAAACCTTTGGATATTCATCCAAGCACTAGCTTCTATGATTCAATAGTTGAATCAACGGCTGTATGATTATTAAGATGGCCATGGTACATAACCCTAATTGTACTAAGGGACCTATTATGTAAATTATTCATTCATCATTTCAGATCAGGGAATGATATTTGCAATAACATTTATTGCATAATGGCTCGTCGTAGGCTCGCCTGTCCTATAATCTCCCACTAGCCCAAAGAGCCATTAATGAGCTAATCATTTAAACCCGCACTCATGTCACAATCATAGGCTATTTAGAAAATAGCTAGGTAAGCTGATAAGTCACTCTGTTCCCACGAGACTACGCCAAGTATTTTTACGGCACTTGCATATCCCCAGTAACAGTGCTCGCATCTAATGCAAATGTTGTATCTTATGCAACCAATACTCAATATTGTTAGTTATTGTGTCCTTGACACTACAACATAACAATTATCATAACCAGTATTTCCATAATCCTTATCATAATACCTTTATTCCTGGAGATCTCTATCTCCAAAGGTACACCTTTTAGATTACTATCTAAAAAAACTTGTCATTTGTGAAGATTTTGTTATTACTGCATGTTTTATTTCCATAGTAGGATTAGTAACATTTTACTACTCCCACTACATGGTAGCCATCTGGCTTTTGTAGACATCTAGCACACACTCGGCTTCTCAGAAATGATGCCCAAGGGCAAGTAGTTCCAGCATTCACTTCCTCAACTCTTTGAGGTGCTATCCCTTTAGATAGGTCAGTACCATATCTTAAGGGAAAGAATCCTTTCTTGGAATTTTTAAAAAAATGGAACATGTCCAAGGTGTACTACTAATGTGACAGTCCCAATACCATCTTTTCTTTGCTCCTGAATACCTTCAGAACTAAGATCCAAGAGGTATCCTTGAGATCATATCTCAAGTTATGGAACAACCAGATGATAAAACACTTATTATTATCTTATATCATTTTAAATGATTAGGATATCATCTACATTCAGCATGATGAACACAAAGGCACTCCCACTAAGCTTCACATGGTTCATTAAGATTCTATCTAAAATCATAACATTTATAATTTCATCAAATCTTATGTTCCAACTTCAAGGAGCTTATTTGAGTCCATAGATGGATTCCTTAGCTTGCACACCTTGCATTCCATAACCATGAAGCCCTGGGGCTACTTCATGTGAATATCCTTAAAGAGGTATTCATAGAGGAATACAATCTTGACTTACATCTTGAAGATGCAATAGTCAAGTTGTGTAGCTAAGGTTAGCAATATTCTGATGGTTTTAAGCATGGTCACTGAAGAACAAGTCTTATTGCAATCAATGTCTTCTCTTCTGGTGTGTAGCTCATGGCTATGAACCGTGCTTTGAAGGTCTCTACCTTCTCATCAGGTTCCCTTTTCTTGAAGATCCATTTACACCTTTACAGGTCTTACCCATAAAGGTGGATCCTCGAGGGTCCATATACAACACTTGTATATGAAGTCTACATTAGACTTGCTAACATCCATCTATCCATTCTATGATCTTCAGAAGCTTCATCACATGAAGTTCAATCATGGTCAGATTTCTCCGACACATGGAATCCTTCTTCAAACTTATTTGAAGAGGTATTAGTGTTTCATCTTTAATTGTAATTTTAGTTTCCAATTTCAAGAGCCTCATTATCTTCTCAAGATCTTATGAGTTCCTACATATCATTTCATCTTGATTCTCAAGAGTCTCAACCTCTAAGAATCACATTCTAAGAGATGAGATATTTTAAGAATCTCAGGGTCATAAAGTAGGTATCCAATACCATCCTTTATTTTCCTAATGAAGCAGCACTCTCAAGTGCTAGATTCCATCTTGCATGGAACCTTATTAAGGATATACATTGTAGTCTCTGCTACACATATGTACCTGGAAACTAAGGGATAATTATGCTAAAATTCATCATTGATAAGATCATGTCACACATGATCCAATTGTATCTCCCTATAACTCTATTGAGTTAAGGTGTGTTAGGAGGATCGAGATAGAAACCATATTCATATCTCCACAAGGTATCCTTTGAATTCATCTAACAGGTACATGCTACCTAGATTAGATCAAATTGATTTTATCTTCCTTCAAATTTTGGTTGTAAACCAAAATGATGAAATCTTTGAACATTTGAAAAGTTTCTTTAGGTGAAGAGAAGAAATCTCATATCATGCATAATCATCAATAGATATGACATATCCATAATGTTTGCTATGATATAGATGATCCCCATACATCAATATGTATGAGATCTTGAATACCTTGACATCTTACACCATTTGCAAAAAAGGGTGTATTGGACATTTTACTTTGAATATAATATTCATAAGTATGTAAGTTTTGAGATTTTAGGCATTCCAAAGTTTCATTTCTTACTATTTTATTGATCAAATCAATAGACAAATATCCAAGGCTTTATGCTAGATCATTGTCAATTGATCTTCATCATCCAATCGATCTTAAGGTTTAATTTTAGTATTAGAAATGTTAATAAACCATTCATTAATTTTCCAATTCAGTTGAGTCCACAAGATTTTAGATTATCATCTGAAATATCTCCATCATAACTCTTTATGATAGATCTATTCCATAATTCATGTTTATTTCCAACATTTAGAAACAAACAATTAGTGTATTCTTATATCTAGGTCGTAGATACATTCTCTAAGAGTAAGGGCTCTCCCCTAAAATTAACAAGTTTATCAATCCAACAGAGATTGTTGCAACAATTGCATCAAAAATCCACGTAGATAACTATACACCTTAATATCAAAATTTCCAGTCTTCTAAAACATATGCAACCTATTGTAAGTGTTGTTCGAAGATTGAGATACAATATTAAGACTTTACCTTATTAATAAGCAAGTCAATATCAATGATTTATGTAGATTATTCTGATGCTCTATCCGAGTCCTAATCTAAGGATTCTAGACAGATTTGATAGTCATAATATCAACGCACCAACTTATTGCAGTATTGGCATTCATCCAACTATCTGGAAGTCACATAAATAGGTCAACTCTTTGACTTTCCTTGTTACCCAGGTCCGACCCATGCTTCCACTGCACTCCCTTTATCTATAAACAACCATTGCTTAAGACTAAGGATCTCTTATGTCAAATTCAAAAGAATTCAAAGTAAGAGCATTTAAACATTTATACATGCTTCATTAAATTCATACAATATGAATATTATGAAGCTTTATAAATGACTAGAGTATAGACAGTAGAATAATGACACTCATCATGTCTACATCCATCTAGACTCATAAAACATTGGTTCAGGTAGGTATCCAAACATTTTGAATACATCATCTCTTTTGGAGCCACCATTCTGCACGATGCAGAGAACCACGTCATTCATGATTAAATGTCAAGAGCACATATGTATGCCAGAACATCTTCTTAGATTTTATAAGGATTAATTGACAATTGTGATCATCATTGACATGTCACTTCCAAAGTACATCCGATGAGATCAAGACTATAGAGACAGATGAACCCTAGGGTTGTAGTCCTATTATCTATTTAATTGTCATTCCTTAATATTTTTAGAACACTTGCATATTGCAACCACATACATTATGTGTCCAATTCAAGTACAATATCCGGATCATGAGTCCAATCCATGATATTTTACTGGTTATTATTGAGTATAACATTAACTGGGTTTAATGAAGGATTATCTGAAATAAGAAATTTGCATATATATATATACACACATTTTAAATTGATATAGGAATTTTATATAAAAGTTGTCTTGCCTTGTCAATACTGAAAGTTCATTCCCTTAATCACTTTCAATGTAAGAGATATACTTACCATTATATCTCAGCAAGATCTGGGATCACCTTCCTTATCTTTGTTACATCCCAATAATATGAGAATCTGCAACTCCGATAAAAAGAAGCGGGAACACATTCCGCCTTGCAAGTCCAACTTGCATCTCCCAATTCGATCTTTAATACCCGAGCCCACCACCCCTAAGGCGATGTTGACCCATCATTAATTGAACCAACCGTCAACAGGAATAGTACTCGCTATGCGCAATCCAATATCGCCCCAATAATATGAGGATCCGATATTGGGGTCACTACGTATACGGCCTTACTCTTTCGAGAAGCAAAGAGCCCGATCCAGATGCACTTGCATGCTGGAGCTGTCACTTCGGACATGCGTCTCCCACATGCAATCCCTAGCGACGGAACCCTTCGCCTTGACGGGAGACCATGGATGTCACTTATATGATCCTCCATATCATATTCAAATTCTAATTAATCGTTATGAATCATATTCATTATGATTAATTCTTCCAAGGGAAATAACATCTCTATTTATAGTAGAGTGTTTTAATTTTAATTAGAATCCAATTAATCTAATCATATTAAATTAATGATCCAATTAATATCCAACAAACATTTTATTGTTACTTGTATTATGGTATTATCTCAAATACGTATTATTTCGAATTATAATAATTAGAAATACATCATGATTTATTAAGCATTATACTAACCCTACCCGCTGTCATGGCCAGTACAGACGAGAGTAGGACGAACCACATACGTTGCAACCCACAACCCCAATGCTCTCCGACTAGACACCATATCCACCTCGGGAAAGGATAATGCAAAATAGATCACTTTGTACTTGAGATGATCATCGGTTCTTCAATCAAAATTATACCATATAATAATAATAAAAACAATTTTATTTAACATTATAATCAGATTCGCTAAACAAATCCCAAGTCCTATTCAAGCAACATGTTTTTTGGAATGTAGATCATGTAGATCATGTAACCAATTAGTGATCTAGATCACATCTAATCAAATATTGGTTAAGACAACGTCATTTAAGGAAATAATTATCATCAAATATTTCACAAATATTTATGCTTAATTATTCCAGTAAATTAAACAATTTAATTTCACTAATTCATTAAATGACAATCACTAGGTTCTTGATTAGGAAAGTATTTCCGGCAGTGACCCTCACTTACTAAAAATACCATATCTCAATCAATTTATAGAAATTAAGCAAAGTAAGTTTCCAAAGTTTGCTAACTTGATTTAAAATAGAGCCTAAGTGATTTGCATGTATTTCAAGTCGTTTCAAATACGTAATTAACATTTTAATTACGTCATGATCCGCAGTCCCCGAAACAGTGGATACATGTTCACATAACTTGAGCATACGGAATCCAAATCACGCAAACTCAGATCCTACGGTTTCCTTATTTAATTGGAAACAAAGTCCAATTATTATTTTCATGTTTAAACAATTTAAACAGTGCCGAAAATAATATCAAAAAAGAGATGCGAAAATGAAATGCAAGAAAACTTTCGCAAGCCCTAATGAACCCAAGTCATCCTCGGTTTATGGATCGTATCCAAAACCACCGACCTAAGGTTTTGATACCACTTGAATGATGTGATTAGATCTTCAAGCGCATTAAGGAAGCGTGATCATCGTATCGGATACGACAAAGAACGACTAGTCAGACTAGTTGTTCGAGGCAGCGGAAATTAAAATTTTTCATGCGATGAAACCACATGATCAAGAACACTTCTCGGATCGTTTCGTCTAAACCACAAACAAGTATTAGGGTTACATCTTCAAACGTGGTTGCGATCGAGTCTCTAAATGAAGAGACCGCCTGTCTCAAGTCCGATCCGACGGAGGAGACGCTTGCGAGCGCGGGGATGAACTGCGTGCTTCTCGCAATTCATGTTGATGATCCAAGCGGTGGATCTCCTGATCTCGACACACGAGATCCGACATCTTCTTCACGAGCGAGGCGCACTGAAGGAGACGGAGATCCACGATCAAATCATCGAGGAGCAAAACTACGACGTCGCAGCGATGGAGAACCTCTCTAGGGCATCCATGGTGGACGGCCATGAGAGGGAGAGAGAGAGAAAGAGAGAGAGATTTGTTGTCTCAACTATTGTGTTTAAAGAAGAGCAAATGGGTGCCTCTCCTTTTATAGCATTTTGGGATCCATGGATCTCAATCCATGGGACAACACAAATCCAATTGTCCTCATTGATTATGTTTCTTTCAATGGCTAAGATTTTGTTGGTAAAAAACCAACAACAATTAATTTAATAAAAATCAAATATATAATAAATATAATTTAATTTATATCAATACTCATTGAAGAAATAGGAAAGGAGGCAAGCCTCCTTCCATAAGGAGGGTGGACGACCACCACATTCCCAATGGAATTGTGGCCGTCCACTCTTCCTATATGGAAGGTGGATGCCCTTTTCCTATTACATAAGATTACATTATCTCATGATTCTCTCCAATATTTGCAACAACTTTTGTTGAAAATTTTCACAAAAATAAATCCAATTTATTTTGTGAACATTGCAATCATGCCGTTGGAAATTTGTGAATCACATTCACAACCCAAAATAAAATGAAAATTACATTTTCAATTTAATGTCCAATGTGAATCCAATTCACATTAACATTTATTAACAAATGTAGATTATAAATATCTCTCTCTTATATATTATAAATCACATTTGTAATATATATGACTAATATGGATATTTCTATCCACATTATTCATATCCATGATAATTAAATCATATTTAATCACCTTGGATCTCATTTCTCTTGTTTTCAAATAATATGAGTCACATTCATATTACTTACATCTTTGATAATTAAATCACATTTAATTATCTCAGATAAGTCTCTTTATAATACGAATCAAATTCATATTACTCATGATAATTAAATATCATTTAATTATCCATTTTCTAAATTATTGGATACATATATCAACAATAGAATTATCCATGAACTATTTCAAGGATAATGCGCTTTCTCCGCAGATACTTGGAGATAAGGACAGGGCGATTGTATCGTTCCACGTATAGTGACTTGGATATTGAGATCATATCTCAATCCAGATCGCGGGCCTCCCATAGATGCTTGATTAAATCAAGACCGCAAATCTAATCTTCTCATTGCATCTGAATCACATTCAGATCAATGTCCAACATTTGGACTAAGATCAGATTACTTTTCTACTGAGAGGAGTCTCTAAAATCCAGACCCTTTTCATCACTCCCTAGGAATGGAAGTGTCATGGTTATACAATCGTTTATGATCACATCACCCTCAGGTATTCCCAATACATGTACCTCCTGCATACTGGAAGACTCATATTAAACCCGAAGTATTGGATCAACATTATATTGTCTACTTCATGGTTTTTATCAGTAAGTTTCTCATTCGATCATTGGGAGTTGGTATCGATCATATACTTTCCAAAAACATATATCATACCTAGGTCTTGATCATATACTTTCCAAAAGTATATATCAAACCTACAAATTCAGTCAAGTTTCCAAAGCGAGACGACCGTACATGGAATTTGATTCTTCCCAATATCTCATGTATGAGCTCTTGCCTTCCGGTTTAGTAATGAACATGTATGATCCCTTTGAGAGATCGTATTACTCATATGACCTTATAAGCACACCAGCGTGCCGGTGTATAGACATTGGTTAGGTCATCAACCTATTGGTCTGCCAAATGTACGTACTCAGGCATATAGTAACACATCTGTCTCCGGTCAGAGGATGCGTGCCTATATCATGACAGCATACGATATATGACTTTGGTTATCTCGATCTCGTTAAGTCAACTCTTTGACCTAACTAATCTGACACCTCCGAATATCTATTCCTATGCAGAGGACCTGCATCAAGAGGTCGGTCAGATATCAGCCTTTAGAGATAAGGATTGTCATTTCCTACTCAGGACGGAGATCATCTCTTAACAATCTTTTGACGGTGCTTGATGAGTCCTCAATCTAGCCCTTTAGATATTCATCCAAGCACCAACCTCTATGATTCAATAGTTAAATCAACAGCTATATGATTATTAAGATGGCCATGGTACATAACCCTAATTGTACTAAGGGACCTATTATGCAAATTATTCATTCTTCATTTCAGATCAGGGAATGATATTTGCAATAACATTTATTGCATAATGGCTCGCCGTGGGCTCGCATGTCCAACAATGCCTACTTCACCTACAGTTCTGATCTACCATGTGCATCACGTCCAGGAGCAGCCAGGATCTAAACAACAGCAACCATGGGCTCAGGTCCAATCATATGCCCAATCTTCCCAGCAGCTACCTCCACAAGCCAAGATAGTTGAAGAAACCATGTCTCTGGCCTTTGAAGTAAACGGCATTTGGTACACGAAGGACTCTACCCGAGAGGGTAATATGGGGGACTGTAAGCCTTATCAACGTCCGCCCACTTTCTATAATGCCGCATTTCCTCCGCCTCCATAGCACACTCAGAACACTGCATCTTTCTAGCATCCGAAGCAACAGTAGCCCTACAGTTGCCAGAACCAATCTCAGCAATATCGTCAGCAATATCAAGCTCCCAAATAATTATCTCAATCATCCAACCCTCCAGAAGAACCGGTCGATATCCAGAGGCAAATGCTTGAAGAAATTCGCAACTTCCTAAATGAGTTGTACGATCTATGGGTCGATGTCAATCATTTATCCTGTTGGAAGGATGAGCGGACAACTCCAGCCACAACCATTCCCGTCCAAGTTCAAGCTAACCCCAATATCTTGAACAAATCTCAATCATTTCAACATAGTGTCCAGGTATATTATTCAAATTTTCCACATCTGAACATGAGATCCTTCCGTTTGACAATATCAATGCAGTGTCACTCAGGAGCGGAAGGACCGTGGTTGTACCTGATCGGGCCAGTGAATCGGACCATGAAGACTCGGAAGATCAGTCGGAGGATGCTTCTAAGGATGATGAAGAAGGACGCCTAAAAATCCCATCCCAAGAGAAAGGGAAAGCATCTATGGAGTCTGCAGAGGACCTTGAACCTCTAGTTGCTGCAAAAACACCTTTGTCATCTTTTCAACAACCTGATTTTTATTATTATCAGAAATTTTATTATTGTAACAAGAACTCCAAGTCTAATAAAGATGCTCGTATTTATGATTTTGCCTCTTTATCTCCTGTCTCAAATGCTTCCATTCCTTTCCTCCATGCTCTTAAGAAGGGAAAACAAAGGAAAACCATTCAGGATGACCCAGTGATGAAAAGATTCTGCCAGCAAAATATCACAGTAAAAGTACTCTTTGATCAGTATGTAGCCAATAATCCATCTTTTCAGAAATACTTGAAGGTAAAATGCACTCCCACTAGGACTCGTACAAAGAAAACAAGTCAATTTGTGGAGACTCATATTTTGATAGTTGCCACTACCAAATGCACCAAAAATCAACATTTGTCGAGAAAGAAAAGGGATCTGGGTGCCCATTATGTGGAGAGTCGTATTTGCGGCATTGCGTTCGCATGTACACTCCTTGACAATGGTTCCTCATAAATCTTCTTCCCTTAGCCTTATATTATAGATTGGAGTTAGGCCCTCTGAAGAAATTATTATCTTTACTCTAATTTGCTGATAAATCCAGTAAAAGACCTAAGGGAGAAGTAAAAAATGTCATCATCGTGATCGAGGGTACGGAATACAAAGTGGACTTCACCGTCTTGGATATGGAGACCCCAAACCATAGGAAAGAATCACAAATAATTCTTGGAAGACCGTTCTTAAGAACCGTCAAAGATGTATTTGATTACGGTTCTGGAATGATGAAATTCAGTTCTCCAGACGGAGAGGTAGACTTGGAGATGAAACAAACAAAGTGGTAAAGGCCAGACTCCGAATCCACCAATGATTATGCCGAAACATCATAATACAATCTCCTCACCACTACTGGGCCGTGGAACCAATTGACAGACATGCAGATTGAAAGCACAAAATCAGAAGAAGAAATAATACACAATGCAGTTCATAAAATACTGCCAAACATATCTAGACATCCAGATTACTACAATCTTGATGACACAGAAATCCTGTCAGATTTGTCAGTCCCATCATCTTCGGGACAATCAAGAAATATCGATGACGAGTCGGAGGCGGCACTAGCTGAGTTACCATTCTACTTTAGCGATCCGACTCACCTTTCTTCGGAATTGGTAGCCAGCATCTCACATAGTGATTCTCCACCAACTGACACTGAGCCAGATACAAAGATCATTCAGCCAGACTTAATTGATGATTCAGATTTGCCAGAGTTGAAACCATTGCCTCTGAAATATACATTTCTAAATGGACCCAAAGAAAAATTCCCTGTGATCATTAGCTCGTCATTAACCATAGACCAGGAATCTAGATTACTTAAAGTCCTTGAGCGAAATCAAAAAGCCATCGGTTGGACTGTATCAGATCTCGTAGGAATAAACCCAGCTCTCTGCTCGCACCAAATTTATGTTGAGGATAATGCAAGGCCTTCCCATGAATTTCATAGAAGATTAAACCCGAATCTTCGGGGAGTGGTTAAGGAAGAGATAGAGAAATGGTGCAAAGCAGGATTTATATACCCCATTTATGACTCCAAGTGGATGGCCCCCCTTCTTGTCGTCCCGAAGAAATCGAGAATCCATATGGTCACCAACGAGGAGGGGGTAGAGATCGCGACCCGAGTACCCACGTCGTGGCGTGTCTGTGTCGACTACAGGCGCCTGAATGCTGCGACCAAGAAAGATTACTTTCCACTGCCATTTATTGATCAAATCTTGGAGTGACTTGCAGGGAAATCATTCTTATGTTTTCTTGATGGGTACTCCGGCTACAATCAAGTAGTTATCGCTCCCAATGATCAGGAAAAGACCACATTCACATGTCCCTTCGGTACCTACGCATTCAAGCGCATGCCATTCGGACTTTGTAATGCCCCAGGCACATTTCAGTGGTGCATGATTGCCGTATTTGCCGAAATGGTTGGTGATTTCCTGGATGTCTTCACTGATGACTTCTTGGTTCATGGTGATTCATTTGATACATGTTTAGCGCACTTGGACTGAGTCCTCCAGAGATGCAGGGAGGTTAATTTGGTACTCTCCTGGGAGAAAAGTCACTTTATGATTACTGAGGGTATCGTGTTGGGGCACGTCATCTCCAAAAAGGGAATGGCGGTTGACCCTGCCAAGGTGGATGTGATCGAGAAACTTGAGCCACCAACCAACGTCAAGTCAGTGAGGTCATTCTTAGGGCATGTTGGATTTTATCGAAGGTTCATCCCTGATTTTTCAAAGATCGCTCGCCCACTGACTGAGCTCTTAGGCAAAGACACCGAGTTTATTGTAAATCACAGGTGTATAGAGGCCTTCGAACTCTTGAAAAAGAAAACATGTGAATCGCCGATACTACAAGCTCCCGACTGGTCTCTTCCCTTCGAGATCATGACTGATGCATCGGATTTTGCTGTCAGAGCAGTGCTTGGACAAAGAAGAGATGGAATTCCTTATGCAATTCACTGCGCGAGCAAAGTGTTAGATCCTGCACAAAGAAATTATACAGTAACTGAAAAGGAAATGCTCGTGGTTGTTTGGGCCCTTGAAAAATTCAGATCATACATATTAGGCTCCAAGGTGACAACTTTCACAGACCACACGGCAATTAGGTATCTCATGGATAAGAAGGATGCCAAGGCATGACTTTTGAGATGGATATTTTTAATCCAGGAATTCAATTTGGAGATCGAGGATAAACCTGGAATAAAGAATGTTGTTGCTGATCACCTTTCTCGAATCGAGCAAAACGATCATCCTGACACCGGACCAATTAAGGAGAATTTTCCAGATGAATCAGTTTGCGTCATTGACTCAACCGCATGGTATTCCGACATAGTGAACTATCATGTCTCCAAGAAGATTCCCTTTGGTTGGACCAAGAGAATGATTGATCGATTAAAGTCAGATTCGAGAAAATACCATTGGAACGATCCTTTCCTTTTCTATGAAGGACCGGATTGTGTCTGGCGAAGATGTATTCCTCAGGAGGAATATCAAAGTGTCCTCACACATTGTCATTCTCTCGAGGCTGGAGGACACCATTCAGTAAAAATAACCATGCACAAGGTACTCCAACGTGGATTTTACTGGCATACCTTATTTAGAGATGCTAATGAATTTGTACGGTCATTTCCGATTTGCCAAAGGATGGGAGGGATTGTCGGTCATAGAGATGAAATGCCCATGCAACCAATGATTTTCTATGATGTTTTCGATGCATGGGGGATTGATTTTATGGGTCCCTTTCATAATAGCAATGGATTTGAGTACATCTTGTTAGCGGTTGATTATTTATCAAGATAGGTAGAGGCTATTCCAACCCAAATCGCAGATAGCAAAGTCGTCTGTAAGTTTATCAAGTATAATATCATTGCAAGGTTCGGGATACCAAAAGTTTTGATTTCTAATGGAGGTAGCCACTTTGTGAACAAGGAGATGAGATCATTGGCTAAGGAGTACAAATTTGAGCATAGAATAGCCAACCCGTATCATCCACAATCTAATGGCATGGCAGAGGTTTCTAATAGAGAGGTGAAATGTATTCTTCAGAAGTTGGTTCGTCCATATAGAAAGAATCGGTCCAAACTGTTGGACCAAGTTCAATGGGCATATAGGATAGCCTATAAAACTCCACTCGGTACTTCAACTTTTTAGGATGATATATGGCAAGCCATGCCATCTACCTGCAGAATTGATTCACAAAATAGAATAGGCGATCAAAAAGTTGAATTGGAGTTGTCACCTTGAGAAATTATGTCGAGACCAAAATCTGAATGAGCTAATTGAAATCCGAAACCGAGAATACGACAACAGTGTAATCTATAAAGACAAGGTCAGGAGATGGCATGATAGACACATTCGAGACAAGACCTTTATCCCTGGGCAGAAAGTGTGGTTGTTTAATGCTCGTTTAAAGATTTTTCATGGGAAACTGAAATCAAAATGGACGGGTCCTTACATTGTCATCGATGTGCATACCAATGGAAGTGTAGATATTGCCGAACTCAAAGAGGATGCACAACCCTTCTCAGTAAATGGACAGTTGTTGAAGCCATATATTGAGTCACCCAATGAAAAGACAGTTCAAGTTGAGGCCATCTATTTCACGCAGAGCAAGGACATTGAAAATTCATTAGATCAGTCCCACCCTCCCTCTCGACCACATCGATCCCCTTGTACAGCTTCTTCCTCTACTTAGGCCAGGACTATGTATAGAGGGGACCGATGCCATATATATGTACCATCCTCCTCCTATCTCCCGATCACCTCACTTCCATCCTTCTTCTATACTTAGGCTGACCAGAGCCTAAGTATAGGGGGAACCGACACTCACCTCTATATACTCTCCTGATTCACATATCCTGATCGCCTCTTTTCCACTCTTCTTCTATACTTAGACTGTTCACTGTCTAAGTATAGGGGGGCGGACCATTTATATAAATTTTAAACTCTCTTCTGCTTAGCCCGAGCTATTCCTTCATTATGCTTCCTGTGCTCTGAGGACACAGCACTCGCTAAGTATAGGGGGCTCTGTATATATACTTTGTATATATTTTACTCATATCTCGTACTTTCGCGTAAGTTTGTATGTATTTACGGCGTGGGTAATTAAAAAAAACTTGCATAAAAAGAAAAAAATGTGTTTGGATTTCACACACCTGCACTTCACCCAGCATCGCATTCATCTACATCTGTGAAAAGTCATTGGGTTCTGAACCGAGTTGTGAGCAGCCGAGAGTGGTCTGGACTTGACCTTAGTCCACATAATTTTCAGAGGAACCTCATGGAGAAATAGGATTTTAAGAGCTTCAGGTCTTTGACTTAATTCTTTAAGTTCCACATGACAATGTGCAGCATTTGACTCTTAGTGTCTAACCTGGTCTCTTCATTCTGGGTACAACTCTGGAATAGGCAAATAATTTGTACTCTCGCACTATGCACTTAGCTCAACTCAGACGGGATGTTGGAAGACTGTGTGAGTCTCTTTTCTGGTTGCGTGGAAATATAAAGACTGGAGTACGGGTTGAAATAAAGCTTAGGAAAAGGGATGGACGACTGGACACAATTTTTTCTAAGACCCCAAAAAATGTACAGAATAAAAAGATTCTATATCCGTAGGGGCACAACAAGATCCAAGCAGAACCATCAAAAATTCCAAATACAAAGAAGTATTCTACCAAATAAAATCTGACCAAACAGGTCCAAGCTTCAAGAAACATGCAGATCTTCGTGGAGACTAGGCTATACTGGCCATCTTCACAAGGAGAGGTGACTACACTGGCCACCCTCCAGTTCTTTTCCCCTTCTTCTAACTTCTTCCCCAATTCTATTGTAAACACAGCACGATAGACCTTAGAAGGAAATACCTGACTCTCCGAGGATGAGTTAATGAAAAGGAGAGGAGCATAGTAGTCCGGCATTTTGTATGGGAAGAGATAAAATCTTGCACACACATGAGATGATTATTCAATGTTCATAGGGTATACTTTGGGAAGAGGATTTCTGAGACGAAACTGTGACAATGATGTGTAGAACTAGAGGGTTGTTGATTTTAAAATTCTTAGTCTCACAGAAGTTCCGCCACACTATTAATCCAAAGGTTGAGTCTAGTTTCATTTTCACCTTCAGCGCATGGTCTTGGTATGGAACCCAATCTCGTTTCACCTCATGGCATTTCTTTGTGATGCTCAGGGACGAGCATGGTTTAAGTATAGGGGGATGATGAATCTCGAATTCATCACTCTAAATCTCATTTATTAAGCTCGAAACCCTCAAAATCAACAGCATATGTACATCTATTCTGCATAATTAGCATTCATGTATATTTTCATAAGAGTTGCATTTTATCCATTATGTTTTTACAAAATAAGAAGCCAAAAATCTCAGCCAAATTTGAACTGTAAATAGCCTAACTTCCCGGATTTTTCGCTCCATCATGCTAACTCCAAATAATCCAAAACCACTTCCACTGTGTATATATCACTAACAAGAATAAATGAAAAATACAAAAAAACACTAACCCAAATAAGTGGACCAAAAACCCAAACCCTAGTTTCAGGATTTTCGGACTAAAAGCCACATATCTTCCCCATCCAGTGTCTGATTTGATTCTACTTACTTTTGAACTAATGTACATTCAATTACCTTCAAAATAAGGCCAAGTTCAAGTGAATCGGAGCTCATATGTAAAAGTTGGGTTTTGGGCCTCTTTTGTACATTATGTATTTTAGCGGTTTTTTATCTGATATTTTATGTACATATTTTCTTAATTAATAAAAATACAAAAAAATAGATTTATGTGTCTTTATTTATCTTTGATTTTTTCCATATTTTTTCCGGATTATTTATATGATTTAAAAATGACAAAAAATATAAAACCTAAAAATCAAGGTATTCTATGTACATGGGATACCCCAAAAATATCACTTTGTGCACTTGATCGATTTTGGCTTTGATGTCTTCATGAGAGTTGTAGATCTCATCGAGACGGGCAATTTCTATAAAGGAAATTTTTTGATACGAGGTCATTTGCTATTTATTTTGTATTTTACAAATTAATTCTTTCTTGATTTTCCTGGAGCTGACACGTGGCAACCCCTGGGGTGACCACGTGTCAGTATTTTTTGAGCTTTATATTTATTCGATTTATTAAAATAATAATAATAATAACAACAAAATATAAAAGATACCGCACGTGCCCCGCACCCTCTCCCACTTGACTGCCACATGACGCGTTCGAGGGCGTTTGATCTCGCCGATCGAACGGCCTGTGGTCGTCGTCCACTTCCCGCCTCCTTTCCCAAATCGAGCACCAAATCCCCGAACCTCGCCCTCCTTTCGCCTTCGCATATCTCACGCCGGCCGCGATCCTAACAACCTCCGCAATCCTCGCCAACCTCCTCCGCGTCGCTCGCGACCGACACCTCCGGATCCTCCACACTTCTCGCACCTTCCCTCACCGGTCGCTCGCCCCTGTTCTATTTAAGAACTCCGAGCCTTCACCTCTGACTCATCCGCCATTCGACTTCTCAGGACCAACTCCCGGGAGTGACAGCCCGATCTCCTCCTCTGCGGTGTGATCCGAGGTCTCCGACCTCATTGTTGCCCGCCTCCTCCAGCCGCTGCCCCAGCTCCGGCGCCCTGCCGTTGAGCCCCACCCAGGTACACTCCGCTCACCTGTAAGCTCTATCTCTGATTCTCTCTCTTTCTCGTTCATCCTCGATCTCTATCTCTCTCGATTATCCAACTTCAACTTCGCCTACTCCGACCTCGGTCATGGAACCTACGACCCACCGAGTCCGCCTACCCACGACATCGCCATTATCGTCGTTCGTCACCTCCGCCTACGCAACTTCTCTGCCCCGTGCACCACCGTCCGCCCACGACGCTCTTCATCGACATCGACCTGCTCCAACCACGACAACGCTCCTGTCGTCCCTTGGACGTGTGTCGGCCCGATGTAAATTGCCTTCGTCGTCTTCAATGTTGCTCCACCCATGATTTCGCCAACTCCTCCACATCATCTTCGTCGTCGACTTCAACGCCTCCGCAATCACCAACTACTCCGTCAACTTCACCATCAAGAGCACCACCAGCAGTCCCCACCTCCATCTTACGCAGCCACCGTGCTTCTCTGACTTCGACGGTCGGCACATCAGCCACTCCACTACCTCGCCGCCAGGCGTGATGCCTGAGACCCCCACGCACGTGCCCTCACGTGTGTGGTCGGAACATTTGCATAGATGCCCCTGGGTATTAGAAGAGTAACGAAGAAGCCCATCAACTCATAGGTCACGTGCATTGCGCGTGACTTATTGGGTTAATTGCATAAAACCCTCGGAGATCGACCTATTTGCCCTTTAGTCCCGCCGACCCAGAGGTCACGTGCGTCGTACGTGACCACTGGAAATTTTGCGATAAGGCCCCTATCAGTATTGATAATTGCAAACACTCCCCCTCCCCCCATTCTTTATTCTATTTAGTATATTTGCAGTTATATCCTTGTTTTTCCTCTTTGTTTTGAACCTCGTCTCTACATTATTTTATTAATTCAAAAATAGCATGATGTTTGTCACTTAATTCTCTACATTTTGACATATTGTGGACATTTTTTGTGATCAATTGTTAATTAATAATTGAATATTCTGTAGAAATCTTCATATTTTGCCTAGTCTATGCTATTAATTTTATAGTTGATTAACCATTGCTCTAAAAATCCCCAAAAAATCACATATTGTAAAGTTAATTGTGCTTAATATTGTGCGCAAAATAAATTGCATTGGCATGCATAGTTTGCCATGTAAAAATCATTTTGCATATTTTAGTATTTTTATTTTTAATAAGAATTAGATCATACATTTTCGAGGTTTAGAATTTTTTTGAGATCAATCACTTAGTGATAGATCTTAGATAATTTTATCCTTGAAAATAAGTAGGTTTAGTATTTATTATAATTAAATATTGAAATTCATTCTGTTTGCATTTAAAAATTCATAAAAAAATAATATTGCATCAAAAATTCCAAAAAAATTGCAGTACATTCATTTCATCATATTCTGCATATTTTTCGGACCTCGTTTGATCGACTTTTATATTTTAGTCCCTAAAATTGGCCAAATTTGCCTTTTACATCCTTGACTGCATTTAAAAATTTCAAAAAAACAGCCTCGAAAATCGCGCACGAATATTGATAGACACAACTCTAGGTTGTTCATTTGCCTCCTTGTGTTCGACCTTGGGACATGCCCAAGTAAAATAGACATAAAACCACTTGATTAAAAATTGATTAAATTATTTGTAGTTATTTCATGACCGATTCCGATCGATGCCTACAACGAACAACTCATTATTCTTGAAGCACAAACAGAAAATAAATCCACATTTTTAACACTGCGACATGGCGATTCCGCATGAGGTGGAGGCAGTGTTGTGATGCAGGGGTTGGAGGTCGGCTCACGTGCGCGGGCGTGCATGTAGGAGGGGCGACGGAGCTTGAGTCGGGGCGGGGCTGCTTCCTGCGGTGGCGACGTCGCGCGTTGTTGTTGGAGACGTCGAGACTACTGGAGAGGGTGCACAGACTGGGCATGGGCAGAGGACACCTCAGGCGGCGCCGCGGGCGTTGGATCGATGAGGCGGCGGGGCTCGCGGCGAGATCAGTTGATAGCAGCGGACCTTTTATAAATTTTTTTGTAATTTTTTTATTCTTTGTGATGTAAATAGAAATAAATAATAAGATTTTTTTGTAAATCCGTAAATATGAATTAAGAAGGAAAACAAATAGGATAAAGACATTCTTTTTTTAATTTTTAATTTTTTTAATTTTTTTTATAAATGATCCTGCAAAACAAATGTTAGAGAAATAGAAACAAATCTTATTTATTTATTTATTTATATACAACTTGGAAAATAAATAAAGATTCGGTGAAAGTGGAGGATTCGAATCCGATTCTCCGACCACCACGCGTGGTCGGAGTTGATAGATCGTGGGAGGTAGAATTTGAAGGCAGAGAGATCAAGAAGACGAGATGAAAAATTGAGTCGGTGGCGGGTCAAAAACGTGACATATTTTTTTTAATGATCTAGAAAAAGAAAATGATGATAAAAAATGTGATAAACTAAACTATGATCAAACTGAGATAAAAATACGAAGAAAAATGTGGATCTCACCTTAGGAGCGGAAAAGGACCGTGATCGCCTCGACAAGGCCGACTTGCTGTCACCAGACGGCTTGGAGACTAGGCAACTTTCTCGACGAATTTTTTTTTCTCGGAGATCAGGCACCTCTCTCTAAAGATTGATCTAGTTGGAATG
This sequence comes from Ottelia alismoides, assembly GCA_037367405.1. Classification (NCBI taxonomy): domain Eukaryota; kingdom Viridiplantae; phylum Streptophyta; class Magnoliopsida; order Alismatales; family Hydrocharitaceae; genus Ottelia; species Ottelia alismoides. The sequence goes on along the minus strand of JAZKJV010002299.1, from coordinate 1,334,711 downwards.
AGGGGGAATGAGCCATATAAATAAGAAAAGGTAATGGAGATGAAATTTTAAATTTGTGTTTTTTTTGGATAAAGAGATAAGATGGACGCAAAAATTGAAATGAGATAAACATAAATAAATACAACTATTTACAAATTATCTAATTTTTTTGAATTTTTGTCACTTATTTATTTGAATTAATTTTTTTATGGTGGTTAATTAAAAATAGCAACTATATACATATACTATATACATATATGACATTTTATATAAGGGTAAACAAGGAAATTAGCCTCTTTTTTTGTTTTATGAATTTTATTATATTTTTTATTTTTATTTTTATTTTAAATAACTAGTAAAAATATTTACAAATATATACAAATACAAAATGCACAAAATACATGTGAAAATTACACAAACCACCCAGAAAATTGAATTCCCAACTGTAACTCCAAAAATTATGAAATCACAACCATTTTGAAGATAATTTAATTTAGAATCCAATGGAACTGATATTGGTTCAATTTGAGTTCATATGGAGCCAAAATTGATCTTTCAATTAGTGCTTAGTGGCTTTTTCCAAGTGTGGCTACTTTTATTAAGTACATGATTTAGTTGCGCAATCATTTTTATTAATTAGGACACATTTTTATTTACAAATTTGGTTTGAAAGTTATTTGATTTGCGCTCAATTAAGGTACAAATAAATTAGTGTTATTTTTATACAGATATACACAAAATAAGTGAGAAATATTTACAACAATACACACACATTTTTTTGATTTTCTGCTTAAGAACCCTTATCTCCCCCTACTTTATTCTTAGTCGATCAGGTCAGGTCTTTACCTTCTCTCAAGGTTCGGGTCAACCTGTATACAGTCTTCCTTCTTCTTTTTTTCTTTTCTTTATTTTTCCTTTCTTTCTTTATTTATTTATTTTAGGTTAAAATTAGTGAGAAGTGTACAATATTTACACACAGATGCAAGTTAGTAAGAATATGGAGTTCGTATTATATGTAGGTGTTTTGTAAGGGATCTTAAGCTAAAATAAATGAATAAAGATAACGAATCGCAGATTCATAACCTGCATACTGGAAGACCTATGATCAACCTGAAGATGTAAGCCAATTTTACACTGCCTTCTTAAAGGTTTGATCACCAAGTTTCTCAATCTTGGTCATTGGAATCAATATCGATCATATGCTTTCCCAAAGCATATATCATACCTTCAAATTCTTGTCACGCTTCCAAAGCACGACGACCATGCATGGCATTTGATCGGTCCCAATATCTTATGAGTGAGCTCATGTCTTCCGGTTCATAAGTGAACATGTATGATCCCTTTGAGAGATCGTATTACTCATATGCCCTTACATTCACACTAGCACGCCGGTGTATAGACCTTGGTTAGGTCATCAACCTATTGGTCTGCCAAATGTATACACTCAGACATATAGTAACACATCCATCTCTGGTCGGAGGATGTGTGCCTATGTTGTGACAGCATTCAACATAGGACTTAGGTTATCTCAATCTCGTTAAGTCAACCCTTTGATCTAACTAATCTGACAACTCCGAATGACCATTCCCATGCAGAGGATCTGCATCAAGAGGTCGGTCAGATATCAACCTATGTGAGAAAAGATTGCCATCTCCTACTCAGACTGGAGATCATCTCTTAATAATCACATGACGGTGCTTGATGAGTCCTCTGTCTAACCATTTAGATATTCATCCAAACATCAGCCTCTATGATCCATTTAATGAATCAATAGCTATATGATCATCAAGATGGCCATGGTACATAGCCCTAATTGTACAGAGGGACCTTATAAAGCATTCATTCATTTAATTTTAGAAAGGGAGTGAAACATCAATAACTTTTGTTGATAAACATATATATTACAATAACATTTATTGTAAGAATGGTTATCCCAAGGCTCACATGTCAAACAATCTCCCACTAGCCCTTAGAACCATTCAGTTACAATCCGTAAACCCATACTCATTACATGCTGGTCAAAAACCTTATGTGTCGGAGGTTTGGTAAGAGGATCAGCAACGTTGTCGGTAGAGTCCACCTTGGTGATGATTATATCACCACGCTTTTGAATATCCCGAATGATGTGGTATTTCCTTTCCACGTGCTTACTCTTTTGATGCCATCCGGGTTCCTTTGCCTGGGCAATGGCTCGTGTGTTATCACAGAGTAACGGGATGGGAGTGTCAGAGGAAACTACGTCAAGCTCCAAGATGAACTTGCGCAACCACACTGCCTCCTTTGCAGCATCCGATGCGACAATGTATTCATCTTCTGTTGTTGAATCCGTCGTAGTTTCCTGCTTCTTGCTTCTCCAGCTCATAGCACCACTGTTCAACAGGATAACAAACCCTGATGTCGACTTTCGATCATAAATATCCGACTAGAAGTCTAAATCTGTATATCCCAAGACTTGTAGATCACCATCTCCATAGACCAAGACGTAATCTTGCGTCCGTCTTAGATATTTGAATATATTCTTTACTGCATTTCCAGTGTTGCTCTCCATAGTAGGATTGTTAACGACTTACCACTCTCACTGCATGGCAGATGTCTGACCTAGTACACATCATGGCATACATTAAGCTTCCTACAGCTGATGCATAGGGGCATCCAGCCATGGCCTTCTTTTCCTCAACACTTTGAGGAGCCATCTCTTTAGACAGATGGATACCATGTCTTAAGGGTAGGAATGCTTTCTTAGAACTATCCATACGAAATCGTTCAATAATCTACTTAATGTATCTGTGTTGTGACAATCTCAATATCCTCTTCTCTCGATTTCTGAACAACTTCAGGCCTAAGATGTTAGAGGCTTCTCCAAGATCTTTCATCTCGAAGGTATGAGATAGACAAATCTTCACACTGGTCATCATTCCTTTATCATTCTGAATGATAAATATATCATCTACATAAAGCACGATGAACACAATGGCGCTCCCACTATGCTTCTTGTATACACAAGGTTCATCAGGATTCTGCACAAATTCATAACTCTTTATGGTTTCGTCAAATCTGATGTTCCAGCTATGAGAAGCTTGTTTGAGTCCATAGATAGATTTCTTTAGCTTGCATACTTTACCATCCTCAACTATGAAGCCTTGGGGTTGCTCCATATAGATATCCTCCTTGAGGTATCCATTGAGGAAAGCTGTCTTGACGTCCATCTTCCAGATGTCGTAGTCAAGAGATACAACTATAGCTAGCAGTGTCCTGATGGACTTAAGCATGGCCAAAGGAGAGAACGACTCATCGTAGTCGATGCCTTTTCTCTGTGTGTAGCCCTTGTCTACGAGCCGTGCCTTAAAAGTCTCTACATTCCCATCAGGTCCCCTTTTTCTCTTGAAGATCCATTTACACCCAATGGGTTTTACCCCTTTAGGTGGATCCTCTAGGGTCCATACACCATTCTTATGCATGGAGTCAATTTCTAACTTCATTGCTAGCATCCATCTATACATTTCCTGATCCGAGAGTGCTTCATCGAATGAAGAAGGATCATTGTCAGCCTCACCTGACACATGGAATCTATACCTTTCAGATGGTGCAACCACCCTCGAACTCCTTCAAAGAGGTATAGGTGTTTTATCTTTATTTATCTCTTCAATTTCTGGTTTAGGAATCTCATAATCTTCATGGGATTCAATGAGTTCCTCTACTTCATTTCTGTCTTGACCTTTAAGGAAATCATACTCTAGAAATTTCACATCCCTAGAGACAAAAATCTTTCGGGTCTCAGGGTCATAAAGCTCGTATCCAATACCATCTTTAACATACCAATGAAGTAACACTCACAAGTGTGAGATTCTATCTTACTTGCATCTACGTTCTTCGCATGGACCAAGCAACGCCAAACCCTCAAGTGTTTAACACTAGGCTTGGTACCATACCGGATCTCATGAGGAGTCTTGGGTATAGATTTGCTAGGAATATTGTTCAGGCTATATATTATAGTCTCTATTGCATATCCCCAGAAACTAAGAGGTAAACGTGCTTTGCTCATCATTGAACGGACCGTGTCCATGATGGTCCTGTTACGTCTTTCAGCAACACCATTAAGTTGGGGAGTTCCAAGGGGAGTGAGATTGGATACAATTCCATTCTCTTTAAGATATTCCTTGAATTCATTTGAGAGGTACTCACCACCTCGGTCAGATCGAATCTGTTTAATCTTCCTATCAGTTTGGTTCTCAACCAAATCCTTAAACTCTTTCACCTTTTCAAAGGTTTCATATTTATGGAGTGGTAGGAAGATAAACCCGTATCGTGAATGGTCATCAATAAATGTCACATAATATCGATATCCATTTCTAGTCACGGTACTGAAGGGACCACATACATCAATATGTATTAGGTCAACAATACCTTCGCATCTCGTAACCTTGTTACGGAAAGGTGTTCTAGTCATTTTACCTCGAATGCAATGTTCACAGGTAGGTAAAGATTGAACCTGTAGAAAATTTAAAGGTCCATCCTTTATCAATATATTGATCCCATCAACAGATAAATGAGCAAGCCTTTGATGTCAAATCATATTGGAATGATTTCCATCCTCCCTCGATCTTTTCGGGTTTCCATTATTAGTGGTAGTAATATTCATGACATATTCATCAATGCACAATTCATAGAGTCTACTAGAAGTCAAAATACCATTCGCAATATATTTATCATAACGATTTATGACTAAATTATTACAAAAAGTGAAGGAATATCCATTTCTAACAAGCTTAGATATAGATATTAGATTCCTTCTAACTTTAGGTACATAAATACACTCTTTAAGTACTACGACTCGACCACTAGATGATATTCGGCAGGTCCTGATGGTGACTGATGCAACACTTGCATCAGATCCCATCTGGATGACTTTCTCCTCTTGCTCCAGATTCCTAGTTTCCTGAAACAAATGCAACCAATTGCATATATGAACAGAAGTACCATAATCTACAACCCAACTTCCTTCTCGTCCAATGAGAAAGCTAGTTTCAATGATGAAAGTAGATTTCATACCTGCTGGGGCTTTACCTTTGTCATCCAACTTCAGGTATTCTATGCAGTTACGCCGCCAGTGCCCCGGCTTCTTGCAGTGGTGACAGACATCGGTCTTCTTCGATGTCATTAGTGTGGAAGCACTAGAAGATGAACCAACTCCTCGATTCTTCTTCTTTCTCTTCTCGATCGGGCCCTTCTGAGAACCTTGCTTCCGACCTCGCTTTCCTCTTACTCGTGCAACCATTGCACTAGCAGAGGGGTTGTCCATCCTCATTACATCTTCTATAGACTTTAATGCAGCTAACAACCCAGCGTTAGTGAAATCACCTTTTCTCATGTGATATGACACCACAAAGTTGTTGAAAGACTTAGGGAGCGACAGGAGAATGAAATCAGCCTGCATTTATAATCCATGTAGGCTCTCAGGGTTTCCAATTCAGAGAGGTACCCAAACACTTTGAGTACGTGTTCTCTGACAGAGGTCCCTTCCTACATCTTGCAGCGAATAAGCTCTTTCATCACATTATAACGCTGTGTGCGGTTTATATCACTGAACATTCCTTCAGACTCGACATGATTTCTTGGCGATGGTTCATTTCCACATGTTGCTTCTGAAGCACATTGGATAATGACCCAAGAATATAGCACCTCGCCAAGTTATGATCTTCATCATAATTTGAAGGATATGGTTAGATCCTTAAGCGCATCATGGAAACGTGAGCATCGTATCGAATACGATAAAGAACGACTAGTCACATTAGTTGTTCTATGCAGCGGAAATTAAAATTTTATCATGCAACGAAACCATATGATCCAAGAACACTTCTCGGATCACTTCGTCTAAACCACAAACAAGTAATAGGATTACCTCTTGAAGCGTGGTTGCGATCGAGTCTCTAAACGAAGAGACCTCCTGTCTCAAGTCCGATCCAACGGAGGAGACGCTTGCGAGCGCTGGGATGAATAACGTGCTTCTCGCAATCCATGTTGATGATCCAAGCGGCAGATCTCCTGATCTCGACACACGAGATCCGACGTCTTCTTCACGAGCGAGGCACACCGAGGAAACGTAGATCCATGAGTAAAGGGTCGAGTAGCATAACGACGACGCTGCGGCGATGGAGAACCTCTCTAGGGCATCCATGGTGGACGACCACATGAGAGGGAGAGAGAGAGAGAGAGAGTAGACATGTAGAGAGAGAAAGAGAGAGACTTATGTTCTCTTGTATGTGTAAAGAAGAGCAATGGGGTGCCTCTCCTTTTATCATATTTTGGGATCCAATGATATCAATCCATGGGCAACACAAATCCAATGGCTCTCATTGATTTGTGTTTGTTTTAATGGCTAAGATTTGTATTGGTAAAAACCAACAACAATTAATTTAATTTTATATTAAATCTATATTGATAAATCAATATAAATCAACCCCAAATTAAATCAATCATGCGTGGAGATTATGGAATGAAGATTGTTTCCTTCCATAATATTGGATTTTGTGGCAATCTCATGCAATCTCATGAGCTCTCATAAGATTACATTATTGCGTGGAAATCTCCAAGATTTACAACAACACTTGTTGTAAATTATTCTACAAAAATAATTCATAATTATTTTGTGAATATTGCAATCTTACCATTGGAAAATTGTGAATCACATTCACTACCCAAAATAAAATGTGAATTACATTTTCAATTAATTGTCCAATGTAAATCCAATTCACATCAACATTTAATTAACAAATGTAAATTACAAATATCCCCTATCTTATATATTATAAATCACATTTATAATATATATGACTAATATGTATATTACTATTTACATTATTCATATCCATGATAATTAAACCACATTTAATCATCTAGGATCTCTATTCTCTTGTGCCCAAATATTATGAATCACATTCACATTATTCACATCTTTGATAATTAAATCAAATTTAATTATCTTAGATAACTCTCCTTATAATATGAATCAAATTCATATTATTCATGATAATTAAATCATATTTAATTATCAATTTTCTCAATGCTCGGACACACATATCAACAATGAAATTATTCTGAACTCTTTCAAGGATAATGCGCTTTCTCCGCGAATACTTGGAGATAAGGATAGGGAGATTGTATTGTTCCACGTATAGTGACTTGGATATTGAGATCGTATCTCAAATACAGATTGCGGGCCTCCCATAGATGCTTGATTAAATCAAGACCACAAATCTAATCTTCCCATTGCATCTAAATCACATTCAGATCAATGTCCAACATTTGGACTAAGATCATATTACTTTTCTATAGAGAGGAGTCTCTAAAATCCAGACCCTTTTCATCACTCCCTAGGAATGGAAGTGTCATGGTTATACAATCGTTTATGATCACATCACCCTCAGGTATTCCCAATACATGTACATCCTGCATACTGGAAGACTCGGAATAAACCCGAAGTATTGGATCAACTTTACACTGTCTACTTCATGGTTTTATCAGTAAGTTTCTCATTCGATCATTGGGAATTGGTATCGATCATATACTTTCCAAAGCATATATCATACCTAGGTCTTGATCATATACTTTCCAAAAGTATATATCAAACCTACAAATTCAATCAAGCTTCCAAAGCGAGATGACCGTGCACGCAATTTGATTCTTCCCAATATCTCATGAGTGATCTCATGCCTTCTAGTTCAGTAAATGAACCTGTATGATCCTTCTGAGAGACTGTATTAATCATATGCCCTTATATGCACACCAGCGCGTCGGTATATAGACCTTGGTTAGGTCATCAACATATTGGTCTGCTAAATGTACATACTTAGACATATAGTAACACATCTGTCTCTGGTCAGAGAATGCGTGCATGTATCGTGACAGCATACGATATAAGATTTTGGTTATCTCCATCTCGTTAAGTCAACTCTTTGACCTAACTAATCTGACACCTACGAATCTCTATTCCTATGCAAAGGACGTGCATCATGTGGTCGGTCAGATATCAGCCTAACTGAGAAAGATTTGACATCTCCTACCCAGGCTAGAGATCATCTCTTAACAATCATTTGACGGTGCTTGATGAGTCCTCAATATAACCCTTTAGATATTCATCCATGCACCAACCTCTATGATTCAATAGTTGAATCAACAGCTGTATGATTATTAAGATGGCCATGGTACATAACCTAATTGTACTAAGGGACCTACTATGCAAGTTATTTATGCTTCATTTCAGATCGGGGAATGATATTCACAATAACATTTATTACATAATGGCTCGTCGTGGGCTCGCATATCCAACAATCTCCCACTAGCCCAAAGAGCCATTAATGGGCTAATCATTTAAACCCGCACTCATGTGACAATCATAGGCTATTAAGAAAATATCTAGGTAAGCTGATCAGTCACTCTATTTCCACGAGACTACGTCAAGTCCTTTTACGGCACTTGCATATCCCCAGTAATAGTGCTCGCATCTAATGCGAATGTTGCATCTTATGCAACCAATACTCAATCTTGTAAGTTATAGTGTCCTTGACACTACAGCTTAACAATTATCATAGCCAGTATTTCCATAATCCTTATTAGAACACCCTTATTCCTTGAGATCACTATCTCTTGAGGTATCCACGATTAAGACCTTTTAGATCTCTATCTATAAAGTCTTAAGTTTTTGAAGATAAGACTTTGAGATCACTAAAATTCATCATTGATCAAATCATGTCACACATGATCCAATTGTATCTCCCTATAACTCTATTGAGTCAAGGTGTATTAGGAGGATTGAGATAGAAATGATATTCATATCACCATAAGGTATTCTTTTGAACTTATCTAGCATATACTTGCTTCCTAGATTAGATCAAATTCATTTTATCTTTCTTAAACTTTGGTTCTAAACCAAAAATAATGAAATATTTAAACATTTCAAAGGTTTCTCGAGTGAAAAGAAGAAATCTCATATCATACATAATCATCAACAGATATCACATATCCATAATGTTACTATTATATAGATGATCCGCATACATCAATATGTATGAGTACCTGAATACCTTGACATCGTACACCTTTCCCAAAGAAGGGTGTATTGAACATTTTACTTTGAATACAATATTCATAAGTATGTAAGTTTTGAAATTTTAGACATTCTAAAGTTTCATCTCTTACTAATCTATTGATCAAATCAACAGATAAATGTCCAAGGCTTGATACCAAGTCATTGTTAAATGATCTTCATCCTCCAATTAATCTTATAAAGGTTTTAATTTTCAGTATTAAAAATCTTAATGAACCATTCATTAATTTTCTAATTTTGTGGAGTCCACTAGATGTTAGATTACTATCTGAAATATATCCATCATAACTATTTATGATAGTTCTATCTCAGAATTCATGTTTATTTCCAACATTCAGAAACAAACAATTAGTGTATTCTTATATCTAAGTCATAGAGACATTCTCTAAGACTAAGTCTCTCCCACTGAAATTGAGAAGTCTATCAATCCAATAGAGATTGTTATAACAATTGCATCAATATCCATGTGGATGACCATTAAATCTTAAGATCAAATTCTCCAATCTTCTAAAAACATATGCAACCCATTGCAAGTGTTGTTAGAAGATTGAGATACAATTATAAGACTTTATCTTATTCAATAAGCAAGTCAATATCAATGATTTATGTAGATTATTCTGATGCTCTAGCTGAGTCCTTCTTTAAGGATTCTAGACAGACTTGATAGTCATACTAGCAATACATCAACTTATTACAGTATTGTCATTTTTCCAACTATTTGGATGCCATATGGAATTCATAAAAGTACGGTCAACTCTTTGACTTTCCTTCTTACATGGGTCCGACCCACGCTTCCACTGTGCTCCCTTTATCTATAAACAACCATTTCTTAAGACTAAGGTAACTCTTATGTTAAATTCAAAATGAATTCAATCTAAGAGCATTTCAACATTTATACGTGCTTCATTAAATTCATACAATATGAATATTGTGAAGCTTCATGAATGACTAGAGTATAGACAGTAGAATGATGACACTCATCATGTCTACATCCATCTAGACTCTTAAAACATTGGTTTAGGTAGGTATTCAAACATTTTGAATACATCATCTCTTATAGAGCTACCATTCTGCATGATGCAGTGAACCATGTCATTTATGATAAATTTCAAGAGCACATATGTATGCCAGAATATCTTCTTAGATTTTTTTATAAGGATTAATTGATAATTATGATCATCATCGACATGTCACTTCCAAAGTACATTTGATGATATAAAGACTATAGAGACATACAAACCCTAAGGTAGTAATCCTATTATATATTTAACTGTCATTCCTCATTATTATGAGGAAACTTGCGCATTGCAACCACATACATTATGTGTCCAACTGCAAGTACAATATCTGGATCATGGGTCCAATCCATGATATTTTACTGGTTATTATTGAGTATATTATTGAGTGGGTTTAATGAAAGATTGTCTGAAATAAGAAATTTGCATAAATATATAAATATATATTTTACTTTTATTTAGGAATTTTCATATCAAAGTTGTCTTACCTTATCAACACTGAAAGTTCATTCCCTTAATCACTTTCAATGTAAGAGATATACTTACCATCATATCTCAGCAAGATCTGGGATCTCCTTCCTTATCTTTGTTACATCCCAATAAATTGAGAATCTGCAACTCATGTAAAAAGAAGCGGGAACACATTCCACCCTGCATGTCCAACTTGCATCTCCCAATTCAGTCTTTAACACCCGGGCCAACCACCCCTAAGATGACATTGACCGTGATTAATTGAACCAACCGTCAACAGAAATAGTACTCGTTATGCGCAATCCAATATCGCCCCAATAATATGAGGATCCGATATTGGGGTCACTACGCATACGACCTTACTTTTTCAAGAAGGAAAGAGCCCGATCTAGATGCGCTTGCATACAGGAGCTGTCACTTCAGACAGGCGTCTCCTACATACAATCCCTGGCGACGGAACCCTTCGCCTTGACAGGAGACCATGGATGTCACTTATGTGATCCTCCACCTCATATTCAAATTTTAATTAATTATCATGAATCATATTCACATAATTAATTCTTCCAAGGGAAATACACATCTATTCATAATAGATCATTTTTAATTGGATATAATAAATTCAATCATATTAAATTAATGATCTGTCCAATTCAATCAACAAACTTGATTGTTTTACTTGAATATATATGGTATTATCTCAAAGTACATATTAATTCAAATTTTAATAATTAGAAAAATACATCTTGATTTCTCCGGCATTATCGAGTCCCTACCCGATGTCATGGCCAGTACCAATGAGAGTGGGACGGACCACAAACGTTGCAACCTGCTACCACAATGCTCTCCAACTAGACACCATATCAACCTCAGGAAAGGATAATGCCAAATAGATCAATTTGTACTTGAGATGATCATCGGTTCTTCAACCGAAATTATATCACATAATAATAATCAAAACAATTTTGATTAACATTTTAATGAGATTTGCTAAACAAAACCCAAATCCTATTAAAGCAACAAGTTTGTTGGAATGTATATTATGTAGATCATGTAACTAATTAGTGATCTAGATTACATCTAATCAATTATTGGTTAAGAAAATATAATTTAAAGAAATAACTATCATCAAATATTTCATAAATATTTATGCACAATTAATCTAGGATATTAAACAATTTAATTTCACTAATTGATTAAATGATAATCAATAGGTTCTTGATTAGGAAAGTATTTCCAGCACTGACCCTCACTTACTAAAAATAACATATTTCAATCAATTTAAATCCAAATTAAGCAAAGTAAGTTCATAAAGTTTTATAATTTGATTTACAACAGAATATAAGTAATTTTCATGTATTTCCAGGTGTTTTAAATCCGCAATTAACTCTTTAATTACGTTGAGATTCGCAGTTCCTATAACTGTGGATACATGTTCACTAAAATGATCACATCTCGAGCATACGGAATGCAAATTACATAAACTCAGATACTATGGTTTCCTTATTTAATGGGAACAAAATCCAATTATTATTTTCGTGTTTAAAAAATTTATTTATTTCCTAAAATAATCAGTAAACAGATATGCGAAAATAAAATGCAAGAAAACTTTCGCAAACCCTGATGAACCCAAGTCATCCTCGGTAATGGATCGTATCCAAAACCACCAACCTAAGGCTCTGATACCACTTGAAGGATATGGTTAGATCCTTAAGTGCATCACGGAAGTGTGAGCATCATATCGAATATGACCAAGAATGACTAGTCGCACTAATTGTTCTATGCAATGGAAATTAAAATTATTTCTTGCAACGAAACCACATGATCCAAGAACACTTCTCGGATCATTTCATCTAAACCATAAACAAGTAATAGGATTACCTGTTGAAGCGTGGTTGCGATTGAGTGCCTAAATGAAGAGACCTCCTGTCTCAAGTCCGATCCAACGGAGGAGACGCTTGCGAGCGCAGGGATGAATCACGTGCTTCTCGCAATTCATGTTGATGATCGAAGCGACAGATCTCATGATCTCGATACACGAGATACGATGTATTCTTCATGAGCGAGGCGCATCGAAGGAGACGGAGATCCACGAGCACAGGGTCGGGCAGCATAATGACGACGCTGCGGTGATTGAGAACGTCTCTAGGGCATCCATGATGGACGACCACAAGAGAGGGAGAGAGAGGGAGAGTAGACATGTAGAGAGAGAAAGAGAGAGAGAGAGACTTATGTTATCTTGTATGTGTAAAGAAGATCAATGGGGTTCCTCTCCTTTTATAATATTTTGGGATCCATGGATCTCAATCCATGAGCAACCACAAATTCAATGGCTCTCATTGATGTGTGTTTCTTTTAATAGGTAAGATTTGTGTTGGTAAAAACTAACAACAATCAATTTTGATTAGATAAAATCTCTATTGATAAATCAATATAAATCAATCCCAAATTAAATCAATCAAGCATGGAGATTATGGAATGAAGATTGCATCATTCCATAATATTAGATTTGGTGGAAATCTCATGAGATCTCATACGATTATATTATTCACTGGAAATCTCCAAGATTTACAACAACACTTGTTGTAAATTATTCTACAAAAATAATTCATAATTATTTTATGAATAATGCAATCTTTCCATTGGAAAATTGTGAATCACATTCACAACCAAAAATAAATTGTGAATTATATTTTCAATTATTTGTCCAATGTGAATCCCAATTCACATCAACATTTAATTAACAAATATAAAATACAAATAGCTCTCTCTTATATATCATAAATCACATTTATAATATATATGACTAATATAGATATCGCTATCTATCTACATTATTCATGTTTATGATAATTAAATCACATTTAATCACATTTAATCATCTTGGATCTCTATTCTCGTGTGCCCAAATAATTTGAATCGCATTCACATTATTCACATCTTTGATAATTAAATCACACTTAATTATCTTAGATAACTCTCCTTATAATATGAATTAAATTCATATTATTCATGATAATTAAATCACATTTAATTATAAATTTTCTCAATGTTCCGATACACATATCAACAATGAAATTATCCTGAACTCTTTCAAGGATAATGTGCTTTTCTTCGCGAATACATGGAGATGAAGAGAGGGTGATTGTATTGTTCCACGTATAGTGACTTGGATATTGAGATCGTATATCAAATCCAGATCGTGGGCCTCCCATAGATGCTTGATTAAATCAAGACCGCAAATCTAATCTTCTCATTGCATCTGAATCACATTCAGATCAATGTCCAACATTTGGACTAAGATCAGATTACTTCTCTATTGAGAGGAGTTACTAAAATCCAGACCCGTTTCATCACTCCCTAGGAATGGAAGCGTCATGGTTATACAATCTTTTATGATCACATCACCCTCAGGTATTCCTAATATTTGTATGTCCTGCATATTGGAAGACTCGGAATAAACTCGAAGTATTGGATAAACTTTATACTGTTTACTTCATGGTTTATCAGTAAGTTTCGCATTCGATCATTGGGATATACTTTCCAAAAGTATATATCATACCTAGGTCTTGATCATATACTTTACAAAAGTATATATCAAACCTACAAATTCAGTCAAGCTTCCAAAGTGAGACGACTGTGCACGGAATTTTATTCTTCCCAATATCTCATGAGTGAGCTCATGCCTTCTGATTCAGTAAATGAACATGTATGATCCCTTTGAGAGATAGTATTACCCATATGCCCTTATATGCACACCAGCGCGCCGGTATATATACCTTGGTTAGGTCATCAACCTATTGGTCTGTGAAATGTACATACTCAGACATATAGTAACACATTTGTCTCCGATCAGAGGATGCATGCCTGTATCATAACAGCGTACGATATAGGACTTTGGTGATCTCGATCTCGTTAAGTCAACTCTTTGACCTAACTAATATTACACCTCCGAATCTCTATTCCTATGTAGAGGACGTGCATCAAGAGGTCGGTCAGATATCAACCTAACTGAGAAAGGATTGCCATCTCCTACCCAGACTGGAGATCATCTCTTAACAATCATTTGACGGTGCTTGATGAGTCCTCAATCTAACCCTTTAGATATTCATCCAAGCACCAGCCTCTATGATTTAATAGTTGAATCAACATTTGTATGATTATTAAGATGGTCATGGTACATAACCCTAATTGTACTAAGGGGCCTATTATGCAAATTATTTATTCTTCATTTCAGATTAGGGAATGATATTCACAATAATATTTATTGCATAATGACTCGCCATGGGCTTGCATGTCCAACATATTTCTCATTAAAAGATTTATCTTCCGCGGTCTTAAGGTTTGCTATCTTGTCCTTGGATAGCACATAGGAGATGCGCTCCGCAGATAGGACAAGATCCAAATTCCGGATCATATTCACATATGAGATGCGCTTCGCCTTGATGGGAGACCATGGATGTCACTTATGTGATCCTCCACCTCATATTCAAATTTTAATAATCAATTATCGTGAATCATATTCACATAATTAATTCTTCCAAGGGAAATATACATCTATTCATAATATAGTGCTTATTAGATATATTTAAATTAATCACATGAAATTAATCATCAATCCAATTATCAATCAACAAACTTGATTATTACTTCAATAGTAGGTATAATCTCAAAGTACGTATTATTCGAATTTTAATAATTAGAAAAATACACTTTGACTTCTTCGTCATTATCGAGTCCCTACCCGATGACATGGTCAGTACTGACGGGAGTGGGACGGACCACATCCGATGCAACCCGCTACCCCAACGCTCCCCGACTATACACCATATCCACCTCAGGAAAGGATAATACCAGATAGATCATTATGTACTTTGAGATGCTCATCTGTTTTTCAACCGAAATTATACCATATAATATTCATCAAAACCATTTTGATAATATTATAAGGAGATTTGCTAAACAAATCCCCAATCCTATTCAAGCAAGAGGATTTTGCATTTAAAAGTTGTCCTCCAACTATTATAGGATAAACTAAGGTTTTGCATGAAAACAATATTTGTTGATGACTAGTTATGATCAAGATTAACTATCTTATCATCTTGGTAAGTGAAATGTCATTCAATGAAATAATTATCTATTTAAATATTTCACAAATATTTATCACTAACTATTTCAGAAAATTAACAATTAATTTTGTCAATTTATTTGAATGATAATCACACGATTCACGATCAAATTTGTCAATTTTCAGCAGTGACCCCTACTCACTAAAATCAACATATCTTGATCAATTTAAATATAAATTACACAAAATCAGTTTCCTAAGATTTGTAATTTGATTTATGACAGAATCCAAGTGATATTTCACGCATTTAGAGGAGCATCAAAACAGTAATTAACTCATTAATCATGTTTAGATTCGCAGTTCCCGCAACAGTGAATACATCTTCATTCAAATGACCATATCTTGAGCAAATGAAATCCAAATTTCATAAACTCAGATCCTATGGTTTCTTTATTGAATTGAGAACAAAAACCAATTGAAAATTTTGTGTTAAAACAATTTAAACAGTGCCGAAAAATCCAATTAAACAGGGGTACGAAAACTGAAATGCGACAAAAATCTCGCAACCCTTTCAAACCCAAGTCGTCCTTGGTTTACGGATCGTATCTAAAACCTTTTCCGACCTAAGGCTATGATATCACTTGAAGGATATGAGAATCCTCAAGCGCATCACGGAAGCGTGTTGATCGCATCTCATGTGATCGGGGCGACTAGTCGTTAGATGCAGCGGAATTTAAAACATTTTAAATCAAGAGATGAAACCACATGATCACAAGAACATTTCTTGGATCATTTCATCTAAACATAAAGCATTAAAAATACCTCTTGAAACGTGTTTGCGATCACTAGATCTCTAAAGCAAGAGATCCTCCTGACTCAAGTCCGATCTATGAAAATTGCACTTGCGGACGCAATGGTGAGACGCGTTCCTCCCGCAATCCTCGATGAAAATTCAAGCTTTGAATCTTCTGATTTCGTCCAACGAAATCCGACATCTACTTCTAGAGCAAGAAGCTCCAAAGAAGATGGAGATCCACGAGCAATCGAAGCGATAACACAAGGGCATAGAGGCGATTGCTATTCTCTCAAAATACAAGTTGGACGGCCACCTTAGAGAGAGAGAGATGGAGAGAATGAGAAATGAGAGAGAGAGAGAGTAGGCATGTAGAACATTGTCTCTCAAAGGGCTAGGGTTGCCCTCTTTATATACTTGTTTGGGAGTCCATGGATTACAATCCCTTGCTTACACAAAATCAATGGTTAGATTTATATGTGTATTTAATCAATGGCCATGATCATTGTTGTTCAAAAACAACAACGTATCAATTTATATTAAATTAAAGATATGTTGCATTATTATCAACATAATTTAATTTAATAAATAAATCAATAATCATAAGATAATGAGATGATAATTAAAAAATTATCCACCCAAAACACATGGGGCGTCACCCATTACCAAGTCATGGGTGACGCCTCCTCATGTAATTAGGTGGATTATCTTCTTTTTTAATTCATATCATTATAGCTTATTTATTTACAATATTATCTACTAAATTAATTTCAAATTAATTAATATATATTTATTGGAAAATTATCCACTAAATTAATTCCCAGTTAATTAATGAATATTTCAATCATGCCATTGAAAATATGTGAATCATATTCACAGCCCAAACTAAATTGTAAATTTCATTTCCAATTAATTGCTTAATGTGAATCCAATTCACATTAACAATTAACAAATGCTATTTACAAATGTGCTCTCTCTCTCAAATATATTATGAATCATATTTATAATATATACTCAGATATTATGGATAACACTATCCACAATGTGCATTTCCTTCATAATTAATTCCCATTTAATTATCTTCGATAATCATTCTCACAATATGAATCCTATTCATGTTATTCTTGATAATTAAATCTCATTTACTATCAACATCTTGTTGCTTGGATATATAATTCATCAAATGAATTATTCTTGAACTCCTTCAAGAATAATATGCTTTCTTCGCAGATAGTTGGAGATAAGGACATGGCAATTGTATTGTTCTACATATAGTGACTTGGATGTTGAGATCTCATCTCAAATCCAGATCTCATGGACCTCCCACAGATGCTTGATTAAAGGGATATTTACCCAGCAGACCCTGAAATCTTTCGAAATTACCTCTACGACCTTTGAAACATCGTAATTCCTCCCACGACCCCGTAATCTTGCTAACTCTTACCCAATAGACCCTGTGGTTAACTCTCATCCATTAAGCCGTTAAAGTTAACCAGATTCTGTTATATTCTTGTACATTATGCCTATTTTATCTATCAAATTTACCATGAGTGCCACTCCCTCTCTCTCCCCCTGCTTAGCCTCCATTGCTCCCCCCTCCGTCTCGACCCACTGCCCTCGGCAGCCAACCCAGCACTCCCCCCGCCCCGGCAGCCGCCAGCTCCCCCAGGTCGAGGACGGATCCAACCCAGCACCCCCCACCTCGGCGGCCGCAAGCTCCCCCGGGTCGAGGATGCATCCAACCCAGCACCCCTACCCCGCGATGCCTCCCCGCGAAGCCGCCGGCAGCCGCGTCGAGGATGGACCCAACCCAGCACCCCCCACCCCCGCGATGCCTCCCCCGCCTCCCCTGCAAAACCCAACCCAGCCCCCATTCTGCGGAATCCCCCCCCACACGATGCCTCCCCCGCGCCGTGAACCCCCAACCCAGCTCCCCCTCCTGCGGAACCCCACCCCCGCGATGCCTCCCCCGCCACCCCTCCCCCCTGGCCGCCGCCGCCTCCTCCCTCCGCCCACCGGTCCTCTGCCCGCCGGGCGCCATAGGCCCACCGGCGTCCGTCCTCAGGCCGCGCGTGACCGCGTTCTCCTCCCGCCGATGTCAGCCACGCGTCCACGCCGCCCAGCCGCAGCCCCCTGGAACCCCGCGGTCCTCCGCTGGTGCTACTCCGCCCCTCGGCCATCGACAGCCCAGCCACTGCGCAGCTGCGCGTCGCCCCGACCCTCGTCCCCTTCGGTCGCGCGTGGCCGCCGCCCTCATGGTGCCGACCTGCCAGCCGCCATCCCCGAGCTTCACCGCGTGCGTGCGCGCATCTCCAGGCACGTGTGTGCCTCCCCCGACCACCACACGCGCAGCCTCGCGCATCTCCAAGCACGTGTGCGTGCCTCCATCGCCGTTCACCTCCGGACCTACCCCACACCCCCCAGGTCGCTCCACCGCACGGCGCCTGGCCGCGTGCAGCCAGTCACTGCCGCACGGCTCCGCCCCGCCAGCGCGGCCTCTCCATCCACAACTGCGCGGCCCACCACCGAACTCCGGAGTAGCCCACCACCGTATTCTTTCTATTACGGCTAATCCTAACCGTTAGATGGTAAATTGGTTAGGTTAACTCAAGAGTAACCCAAGTCTTTGACTCAAATATAGTTAAAATTGACGGCAGGGTTTATTGGGTAAGACGGAGCAAGATTACGGGGTCGTGGGAGGAATTACGATGTTTCAAAGGTCGTAGAGGTAATTTCGAAAGATTTCAGGGTCTGCTGGGTAAATATCCCTTGATTAAATGAAGACCGCAAATCTAATCTTCTCATTGCATCTGAATCTCATTCAGACCAATTTCCAACACTTGGACCAAGATCGGATTGCTTCTCTACTGAGAGTAGTGTTGAGCCGGAATTTTCAGAGATTGGAAATTAATTGTAAAAATAGGTCGTTGTTTATCCCCAAAATCCCGCGTCAACAAAAATTTTTTTTATGATTTTTGCTACTTATTAACCTGTATAGCGGACAGGGTCGAACTCATGGAGGCTACAATTCCCGAGGGTTATTCAATTAATCGAAAATCAATCAAGAGAAAACAGGAAGCTCAAAGGACAACTATCCTTGGTTTTTGTGATTTTTTTTAATATTTTTATTTTTTTATTTTTTTTTATTTCTATTTTTTTTATATTTACTGATTTTCAAATTTTTAGTGATTTTGATTTTGCATTTTTTTAAAATTTCAAAAATAACATGATGCAATATTTACAAGCTTAAAAACACGCACACAACTGTTTTTGTAATTTTTCAATTAATCAAAGAAACTCAGAAAAATCCAAAGAAATTATTTTTGTGTTTTAAAAGTTTTGAAATATTTTTGAGAATTTTTGTGGAAATTTCATATGTTTTTGTATTTTTCTAAAAATCAAACAGTGAGGAAACAAGAAAATGTGGACAGCCTGGAGTAATTTGCAATTTAAAATACTTTTAAATGCCCAAAACTCCTGGCTACTATTTTTAAGATAAACTAGAAACAATTATCTACCAACAGAAACTGAAATCACATTTTTTGGATTTTTGTAGAATTTTTTATGATTTTTAGATGATTTTTGATATTTTTCAATTTTTTTGAGTTTTATAAATAATTAATGCGTGATACTTGGTCTGAAATTAAAAGACAATGAAATAAAACTACTCTAAATTTTTTTAGAATTTTTGAAGCTATTTTCGAATTTTTATGATTTTTCGAATTGCAAACAATGAAAAAGACACTGTTTTTTATTTTTTTAATAATATCAAATGAAGTTAAAATGCTACGAAAATTTTATGCTAGGAAGAATAGCACATCAGGAGTATAGCACAATTTTCTCAAAATTTTTGAAGCATGAGAAACATTTATTTCAATAAAAGATCATGCAAATTATTGTTCTGCAGCTCGGGGACCAAATTGTAAATTCTGTGAATGTTTTAGACTGAAATGTAAAGATTCAGAGTTTTTGTCTCAAATAACTAATAAAAAGGAATCACAGGAGCGAAAAGATATGCAATTTTACCGCTGTGTCATGTGCATGTCATGTGCTCTTGAGGCTGAAGGGCTTCTTTGCGATTTCTGAAACTTTTGAAGGCGTAACTGTAAACTTGAGAAATCCAGAGGCTAGTTGTGTAATTTGGCCCATAAAAATAATAAACCCTAAGAGGGTTTCGTTCTTTGTTTTCCAAACCACAAGGGGGCACGATGGCGGCAACAAGGGAGCCGCCCCTCCTCTTCCTCCCCACGCGGGGGCGGCGGGTTGGAGCAGAAGGGCCGGCGGAGCGCAGGGCTTGGCCGAGGGCGCTTGGAGGTGCTCTACTGGAGGGCGGCGGCTAGGAGTCGGCGAAGGCGCGGGGGTCGCGGCTTCAACGGAAAAGGCAGCGCCGCCGTTGGCGGACTGGAGGAGGGCAGCAAGACGGAGCACCCGCCGCCTCCTTCCTCGCTTCCTCTGGAGGCGCGAGCGGCGCCGCCTCTTGCGGGGCGGAGTGGAAGGCGGCGGTGCGCCGCGGTGGATCGCAGAGCGGGGGGGACGGCAGCTGGAGCTTTCTTTGGCAGCGAGGCTACGGATGGCCCAGCTGCGCGGCGGAGCTCGGCGTCGGAGGAGGACGGGCTGCAGCTGTGGGCGGCGCTGTTGCCCCTTGCAGCGGAAAGGGGAGGCGCGTGCGGCCTGAGGAAAGCGGCGCCACCTTGTGCGGATGGAAGGCAGAGGGTCGGCGGCGGGGGTGGCGACCTGCTGCCGACTTTTTTTTTTGTTTTTGTTTTTGTTTTTTTTTATATTTTTTTTGTGTTTCCTTATGTAAACAGGGAATCAAAAAATTAAAAAGAAACTTTTTTTTTATTTTTTTGTAAGTTCGAAAATAAGAAAAGAAAAGATAAAGAAATTTTTGTTTATTTTTTTTATTTTTATAATGTTTCCCTTCAAAACAAATGTTAGATAATAAGGAAATAAATTTTTTTTGTGTTTTTTTTGTTTACCCTGCAAAACAAATGTTAGAGAGCAACAAAAAACGAATATTTTTATTTATTTACACAAAGGAATATGAACGAAGATCCGGCGAACATGAGAGATTGGATCCGATCTCCGGTCACCGTACGCGGCCGGAGTTGGGAGATCGTGGATGGTAGAAATAGAACGCGTAGAGATCGAGAAAATGAGATGAAAAATCGAGTCGGTGGCGCAATTAATCGAGATGGATTGTTTTAAGATCTAGAGAAAATAAAAAATGACAACAAAAAAAATACGAGAGAAAAAAAAACTACGATTAATCTAGAAAAAAAATAAGAAAAATGCGGATCTCACCTTAGGAGCGGAAAATGGATCATAATCGCCTCGACGAAGGCCGTCGCGCTGTCACCGGACGGCTCGGAGGCTAGACACCTTTTCTCGACAAGAAGATTCTCAGAGATCGGGCTCCTCTCTCTAAAGATTGATCAGGTTGGAATGAGGGAGATGGAGCCATATAAATAGAAAAGAGAGACATTTCAATTTTTGAAGAAGATAAGAGAGATTTTTGAATTTTTTGGTGGGAGGGATAACATGAGAGAAGATAAAATTATTTACAAAATTATCTATTTTTTTTTAATTTTCGTCACTTTATTTAATGGAATTTTAAAATGTTATTTTTTTATTTTTTTATGATGGTTGGTTAAAAATTGCAACTATATACATATACTATACACATATATGGTATTAAATACAAGTATAAATGGGGAAATTAGCCTCTTTTTTTTAAGAATGTTATTATTATTTTTTTATTTTTATTTTTATTTTAAATAATTAGTAAAAATATTTACAAATATATATACAAATACAATATACACAAAATACAAGGGAAATTGCACAAA
Source organism: Ottelia alismoides (assembly GCA_037367405.1). Classification (NCBI taxonomy): domain Eukaryota; kingdom Viridiplantae; phylum Streptophyta; class Magnoliopsida; order Alismatales; family Hydrocharitaceae; genus Ottelia; species Ottelia alismoides. The sequence goes on along the minus strand of JAZKJV010002299.1, from coordinate 1,312,435 downwards.
CCACCCCAGAAAACCAACTTTTCAACCGTAACTCCAAAAATTATAAAATCACAGTCATTTTGAAGATAATTTAATTTAGAATTCAATAGAAGTGATATTTGTTCAATTTGAGATCATATGGAGCCGGAATTGATCTTTCAATTAGTGCTTAGTGGCTTTTTCCAAGTGTGGCTACTTTTATTCTGTACATGATTTAATTGTGCAATCAGTTTTATTAATTAGGACCCATTTTTATTTACAACTTTGATTTTGAATGTTATTTGATTTGGGGTCAATTAAGGTACAAATAAATTAGTGTTAGTTTTATACAGATATACACAAAATAAGTGAGAAACACATTTTTTTTGGAGTTTATGGTTAAGGACCCTATCTCCCCCTACTTTATTCCTAGTCGATCAGGTCAAGTCTTGACCTTCTCTCGGGGTTCGGGTCATCCTGTATACGATCTTCCTTTTTTTTTATTTTCTTTTCTTTATTTTTCCTTTCTTTCTTTATTTATTTATTTTAGGTTAAAATTAGTAAGAAATGTACAATATTTACACACAAATGCAAGTTAGTAAAAATATGGAGTTAGCGTTATATGCAGGTGTTTTATAAGGGATTTTAAGCTAAAATAAATGAATAAAGATGACGAATCGCAGATTCATCATCCCCCTATGCTTTACCTTTGCTAGTCCGTTAGCAAACACTTATTTGAAAGAATAAGTGAAGAAGAAAAAGAAAGGGAAAATAAAGAAAGTAGGACAATATTGAGTATTAAACTTATCTTCATAAAATTGTAGTTTGGAGCTCTGTCGGACCTTTGGATTATTTGTGTGTCGGAACTTCTGTGAGACTTAGAATTTTAAAACCAACAGCCTTCAAGTTCTACACATCATTGTCACAGTTTTGGCCCAGAAGTCATCTTAGATCGATCCTCTTCCCAAAACATACCCTATGAATATTGAACAATCGACTCATGTGTGTGAAAAATTATTAGCTCTTCCCATCCAGAATGCCGGACTACCATGCAAATCTCCTCTCCAATAACTCGTCCTCGGGGAGTCAGGTATTTCCTTCTAAGGTCTGTCGTGCTGTGTTCACAATCGAATTGGGGGAGAAGTTAGAAGAATGAGAAAAGAACTGGAGGGTGGTTTGGTGTAGTCACCTCTCCTTGTGAAGCTGGCCAGTGTAGCCGAGTCTCCACCAAGATCTGCAGGTTTTCTTGAAGCTTGGACCTTTTTGGTCAGATTTTTATTTGGTAGTAGCTTCTTTGTATTTGGAGTTTTGGTGGTTCTGCTTGGATCTTGTTGTGCCCCTACGGATATAGAATCTTTTTTTTCCGTACATTTTTTGGGGTCTTAGAAAAAATTGTGCCCAGCCGTCCATCCCTTTTTTGAAGCTTTATTTCAACCCGTTACTCCGGTCTTTAGATTTCCACGCTACCAGAAAAGAAACTCATACAGTCTTCCAACATCCCGTCTGAGTTGAGCTAAGTGCATAGTGCGAGAGTACAAATTAATTCGCTATTCCAGAGTTGTACCCAGAATGAAGAGACCAGGTTAGACACTAAGGGTCAAATGCTGCACATTGTCATGTGGAACTCAAAGAATTAAGTCAAAGACCTGAAGCTTCTAAAATCCTATTTCTCAGTGAAGTTCCTCTAAGAATTAGGTGGATTAAGGTCCAACTAAGCTCCATTCTTCAATTATATTCCAGACATAGTTTAAATATCAATACTATCCAGAAAAATGCACATGCAAATGCAGACTATGAACAATGCAGAGAGTTTTTTTTTTAAGAATGATGCACATGTGAAAAGAACCAATTTTTTAAACAATTTTCTAATTTTGAATTTTTTATGGATTTTTGGAGAAAAATGCAGATATGAAAGAAAGGTTTTTTTTTTTGCAAATTTTTATGATTTCTGGTTTTGTAGTTTTTTTTAAAGGAGAAAGGGTTAGTAATATATACAAGTATATACAAGAGACTTTTTTTTGTGTTTTGTTTTCTTTTTTTTGTTTTGTTTGTTTTTTTTTGTTTTGTTTGTTTTTTTTTGTTTTTTTTGTTTTTGTTGTTTTTCTCTCTCTCTCTCTCTTCCCAATTTTTTTGTTTTGTTTTGTTTTTTGTTTTGTTTTTTTTTTGTTTTTGTTTTTATTTTTTATTTTTTGTTTTTTATTTTTTTCTCTCTCTCTCTCTCTCTTCCCAATTTTTTGTTTTGTTTTGTTTTTTGTTTTGTTTTTTTTGTTTTTGTTTTTATTTTTTTTGTTTTTGTTGTTTTTTTTGTTTTTGTGTTTTATTTTTTTATTTTCTTCTTTTTTTTGTTTTGTTGTTTTTTTTCAAAAGTGGATTTTACAGAATATAGACATAACCCCTCAAATAAATGTATTTAAAAGTACGAGTTATGTCTAAAGTATATATACAATATATACGACACCCCCCTATACTTAGCTCGAACTATGTCCTCATAGTGATCAGAGAGCGACAAAGGAAGACATAACTCGTGCTAAGCAAAGAGAGGTGAAAAGACTCCTATGCTACAACGACTCAAAGAAAAGATAAAAATGAAGAGAAGTTGGTGATCCCCCCCTATACTTGGGATCAAGTAATCCTAAGTATAGTGGAATGTACAAAGGGGAAAACCGATGAAGAGAATGTACAGACTCACAGAGACACGATATGAACAACATCACCCCCCCTATACTTAGGGTAGAGTATCCCTAAGTATAGGCAACAACAACAAGGGTGATAAACAGGACGAATATGAACAACACAAATCCTTCACCCCCTATACTTAGGATAAAGCACATCCTAAGTATAGCATATATACACACACACACGGAAAAGGGGTGAATGATAAAACGGTAGAAGACGGAGTGAAACGAAAGGATATACAAGAGGAGTGGATGTACAAAGGTTAAGAAGGTCGAAAGCGAACCTTCTTGCGGGACCGCTGAGGTATGGATTTGACAAGATGTAGGTCGATATTGGGATTATCATTAGATATGAACTGAGTAGAATCGATCAAGAATGTATGCTCAGCGGTTTCAGATTGTGCAGGACTAAACCGGTTATTGGAAGTAGTGTGATCATGTCCTGCCTTGGAAGTCTCGCAAACATCAAAGTAGAATGGCTCGAAATCATTATCAGAAAAAGTAGGATCAATTTCAGCCTGGCGAGCCTCTACTGGATCATCATCTTTATCAAACGGCCCAAATTCCTTTATAAAAGCAATCAAATCAAATTTGGCCCGATCGGTCTCATCTGAATCAAGGTGAATAGGAATGGACTCATCAGTGAAAGTAGTCGAATCATGTCCTTCCTGTCTAGTCTCAGGGTCTGCCTTCCGCTCTAGGGTGTCTATCGTGTAAATTCCGCGGATGTCATCAATGCATCGCCACATACCAGAAGAGGGAACTCCAAGGTCTATGCTTTCCGAGTCCTCCTCCTTGAAGAGGAATTCCCGTGTCTCAGTATCATCCATCATATAGCAAAAATCTCTGGTATTATCATCACAATCAAAGTCCTTGGGGTTGTCTAACACAGGTGGGCTCTCATGGGATGCGGGTTTCTGGATGGTAGTGGGTGTAGTGATTAACACATCGCTCCCTACATCAGAACGGAAGCGAATCTCTCCTGAACCATAGTCAATAACGGCTCCTGTAGAGGCAAGGAAAGGCCGTCCCAGGATGATTGGAGGGTGCTCCACAGGGGTGGAGGTCTCCATGGGCATTACAACAAAATCCGAAGTAAAATTCATGCCCTTAATAAGAATGACAGCGTTTTCTAAAATACCCTTCGGCCTCTTGATAGATCCATCAGCAAATTGAACTATCATCCTGGTTTTCTTGAGAGGCCCAAGTTGAAGAGACTGTACCATAGAGAAGGGTATTATGTTGATTGATGAACCGCCATCAAGGAGACCGTCATCACAAGAATAGTCAGATATGGAGCAACTCACAAGAGGTGTGACCGTGTTCCCTTTCTTAAAATATGGACGGTGAGAGATGGCGTAGGCAGTGGCCATGGTCAAGATATGACGCTCAGATCTTCTCCTTCGCTTTCTTTTCTTGTGTTGAGGAGTAGATAAATCTGTCATGGCCTGTTGAAGTGGGGCTTTAATGATCTCATGAAGGGTGGCCACCACTTCGGGTTTAGTCAACATTTTTTTGAATTTTTGGACCTCATCCATACAAGGGAGGAGGTCGGAATACATGAGGATTGCCAAGAGCAGTCTGTACAGTGGCATCCTCGGGATCTAGGTTGGGACAAGGCTGTGTGCGTAAATGATCGGGCATTTGGGTTCTTTTTTCACAAAATGAATCAATAATATGTCTCCCAGAATCTTTTTGTATTTTCAAAATTTTCTCATTTTTTGTGTTTTGGATGATTTCAAGCTCTCATGATTATCCTCGAGTGAATCAACATCCTCAAATATTGGAGCAGCGTTCTGTCTCTCATTTATGTTAATAAAATTGGAAATCTTCGAATTGATATGCTCCACCATTTGATTCAATTTGTTAAGTGTGGAAATCATGAAAGGTGACTCCAAAATTCCAGGATCGGGTGGGTTGAATGAGGGTGGGTGAAAATCAAAGTCCTCCGTCTCCTGAAATAATGGGTTAGGCGGATATGCACAAACATCAGGAGGAAGATCCTCCTGGAAAAGAAAAGGTGGATCGTCTGGAGAGTACGAGGTATCTGCGAAGATCGGATTAGAATAACTCCAGTCGGCCATCTTCGAAACAAAAGATGGGAGAGCACGATGGTCAAGCCAAAAGATATGGAGAAAAAGGCGCAAATGCACAGAAAGATCTGATATGCACACAAACAATCAAACGCAATACAGACCCCCAATTCACCAACTCAACACAATGTGAAGACCGTGAAGGTTCGGTCTCTTAATCTTGTATGTTTTAGAGTTAGGTGATAATCACAAAGTTGTACAAACACTTAGGTTGAATTATGGGATTTGGGCACTAACCTTAGTGTGTACGCGAGCAAGTTAAAACGAATACAATGAGGGGGTTACTCTCCCCAAGACAATGATTTTTCCTTGTATTTTTTAGGGTCGAGTTTCCTTTAGCAGTCCCAAATTTTAGGCAGTTATCACTTGGTTAAGATATTTTCAAAGAATCGCCTACCGAGTGTCCAATTTCCTTTTTATCTTATGTGAGTGAAAACAAGGAAGGAGATCGGAAATGCCAATGCGCGATTAAAAACGATGATGCATGCAGGGGTTAGAGATGCATACCTTGTCGCCAGCACTCTACATGCAAGTGATCCACGCAGAATTTAAATACAGAAAATAAACTAACCTATATGCAAATGCAAGTGAACCGTCCTAGATGATAACTTCTATTAACGGGCAAGAACAAGTTAATTTGACTAAGTCCAATTTACGCTCAACTCTATAGGCACAGAAATTCTTGTTTAGGGTGTTTGGACCTAATTAATTACCTGGCTCAAGCAAATTAATTAAAGAAATCAATAGGTGGCTTTCGAAATCCGCGGAAAACAAAGAAAATAAAGGCGATGAAAACAAAACCGATGAGGTCCCCCAAGTGCACCGGCACTTGGCGAAACAGACCCCGCAACAAATGAATGTTCGTTTACAAAGTTCAAATGATAAACAAAAACTCTCTTCTCTCTCTCTCTCTTTTTCTTTTTTTTCTATTTTTTTTTCGGCTCTTTCACTTCTTCCTCTCCTCTTCTCACGCTATCCTGCGGCTTGGTGAAGAATCAAGCCGCCTCCACGTCGCTTGGGTGCTTCGGCTCTCCTAGGATCGCCTCCTTCGCTCCGCGGGCCCTCGCAAGAAAAAGAAAAGAGAATGTGTAAGAAACACAATTTTCAAATATGAGAAAATGATGAAATAAATGCAATGGGACATGAACAATGGAATAATGTGGCAAACAGATATTTACAACCAAGAATAGCAGGTCAAAAGAGAAACCTAACTACCCTCGCCGTGCCTCCCCGGCAACGGCGCCATTTTGTTGAGCGCGAATTTTTAGAGATTGGAAATTAATTGTAAAAATGTAGGGTCGTTGTTTTTATCCCCAAAATCCCGCGTCAACAAAAGATTATATTTTTTTATTTTTTTTGATTACAAATAACATATATTTCGTTCAAAAGAGCACGCAAATTTATTGTTCTGCAGTTTAGGGACTAAAATGCAATGATTCAATGTTTTGCATAAAATAAATAACAAAAATAAACCACAGGGAATAATGCGCAATTTTACCAATTTATCATGTGCAGTGCATGTGACTGAGGCTGACAGGGGCGTTTTTGATAATTTCGGCAACGTTGCACCCCTTCACACAATTTATCCAAAATATATATTTCTTTGGAGAAGCCTAGGGCTCCTTCGTTTCAATCTCAAGGGGCACCAAGGAGTGGCCGCCTGCGCCGCCTCCTTCTTCTTCACCAAGGACAGCGGCACGCGGCCTGCTGTGTTGCGGGCGGAGCGAAAGGCGGAGGGGATCGCACGGAGGAGGTCAGTGCGCAGTGCGTGTGGCCGCGTGGAAGACGCTGAGGGGGGCCGCGAGGGCACGCAGCCGCGTACTGTGGAGGAACGCCGGCGGGGGTGCGTGTCTTTGAAGGTGGATCGGCGCGCGGGGCGGCGCTGGCTAGGAGGAGGGGCGGCCGCGCGGGTCGCGCGGTGGTCTGAAGATGTGGCGGCACGGGCGAGCGGGGGCTGTCTGGAGGACCGGAGGTGGCGGCGCCTGGAGGAGCACGGCTGAAGGTGCTGCGCCTCTGTGCGGGGGTCCAGCGGATGGCAGAGGGTCGGCGGCGGGGGTGGCGGCGCCTGGAGGAGCACGGCTGAAGGTGCTGCGCCTCTGTGCTGGGGTCCAGCGGATGGCAGAGGGTCGGCGACGGGGGTGGCGACCTGCTGCCGACTTTTTTTTTGTTTTTTTTATAATTTTTTTTGTGTTTCCTTATGTAAACAGGGAATCAAAAAATTAAAAAGAAACTTTTTTTTTATTTTTTCGTAAGTCCGAAAATAAGAAAAGAAAAGATAAAGAAATTTTTGTTTATTTTTTTTTATTTTTATAATGTTTCCCTTCAAAACAAATGTTAGATAATAAGGAAATAAATTTTTTTGTGTTTTTTTTACCCTGCAAAACAAATGTTAGAGAGCAACAAAAAACGAATATTTTTATTTATTTACACATAGGAATATGAACGAAGATCCGACGAACATGAGAGATTGGATCCGATCTCCGGTCACCGTACGCGGTCGGAGTTGGGAGATCGTGGACGGTAGAAATAGAACGCGTAGAGATCGAGAAAATGAGATGAAAAATCGAGTCGGTGGCGGAATGAATCGAGATGGATTGTTTTAAGATCTAGAGAAAATAAAAAATGACAACAAAAAAATGCGAGAGAAAAAAAAACTACGATTAATCTAGAAAAAAATAAGAAAATGCGGATCTCACCTTAGGAGCGGAAAATGGATCGTAATCGCCTCGACGAAGGCCGTCGCGCTGTCACCGGACGGCTCGGAGGCTAGACACCTTTTCTCGACAAGAAGATTCTCAGAGATCGGGCTCCTCTCTCTAAAGATTGAACAGGTTGGAATGAGGGAGATGGAGCCATATAAATAGAAAAGAGAGACATTTCAATTTTTGAAGAAGATAAGAGAGATTTTTGAATTTTTTGGTGGGAGGGATAACATGAGAGAAGATAAAATTATTTACAAAATTATCTAATTTTTTTGAATTTTTGTCACTTTATTTATTGGAATTTGAAAATGTTATTTTTTTATTTTTTTATGATGGTTGGTTAAAAATTGCAACTATATACATATACTATACACATATATGGTATTAAATAAAAGTATAAATGGGGAAATTAGCCTCTCTTTTTTAAGAATGTTATTATTATTTTTTTATTTTTATTTTTATTTTAAATAATTAGTAAAAATATTTACAAATATATATACAAATACAATATACACAAAATACAAGGGAAATTGCACAAACCACCCCAGAAAACCAACTTTTCAACCGTAACTCCAAAAATTATAAAATCACAGTCATTTTGAAGATAATTTAATTTAGAATTCAATGGAAGTGATATTTGTTCAATTTGAGATCATATGGAGCCGGAATTGATCTTTCAATTAGTGCTTAGTGGCTTTTTCCAAGTGTGGCTACTTTTATTCTGTACATGATTTAATTGTGCAATCAGTTTTATTAATTAGGACCCATTTTTATTTACAACTTTGATTTTGAATGTTATTTGATTTGGGGTCAATTAAGGTACAAATAAATTAGTGTTAGTTTTATACAGATATACACAAAATAATGAGAAACACATTTTTTTTGGATTTTATGGTTAAGGACCCTATCTCCCCCTACTTTATTCCTGGTCGATCAGGTCAAGTCTTGACCTTCTCTCGGGGTTCGGGTCATCCTGTATACAGTCTTCCTTTTTTTTATTTTCTTTTCTTTATTTTTCCTTTCTTTCTTTATTTATTTATTTTAGGTTAAAATTAGTAAGAAATGTACAATATTTACACACAAATGCAAGTTAGTAAAAATATGGAGTTAGCGTTATATGCAGGTGTTTTATAAGGGATTTTAAGCTAAAATAAATGAATAAAGATGACGAATCGCAGATTCATCAAGTAACCACTAAAATCTAATCCTATTTCATCACTCCCTCGGAATGTAAGCGTCATGGTTATACAATCGTTTATGATCACATCACCCTAAGGTATTCCCAATACCTGTACATCCTGCATACTGGAAGACTTATGATCAACCTGAAGATGTAGATCAATTTTACATTGTCTTCTTTAGAGTTTGATCACGAAGTTTCTCAATCTTGGTCATTAGGAATCGGTATCGATCATATGCTTTCCCAAAGCATATATCATACCTTCAAACTCTTGTCATGCTTCCAAAGCACGACGACCATGCATGGAATTTGATCGGTGCTAATATCTCATGAGTGAGCTCATGTCTTCCGGTTCATAAGTGAACATGTATGATTCCTTTGAGAGATCGAATTACTCCTATGCCCTGACATGCACACCAGTGCACCAGTGTATAGACCTTGGTTTGGTCATCAACCTATTGGTCTGCAAAATGTACACACTCAGACATATAGTAACAGATCTATCTCTGATCAGAGGATGTGTGCCTATACTGTGATAGCATTCAATATAGGACTTACGTTATCTCGATCTTGTTAAGTCAACCCTTTGACCTAACTAATCTGACACCTCTGAATCACCATTCCCATGCAGAGGACCTACATCAAGAGGTCGATCAGAAATCAGCCTATGTGAGAATAGATTGCCATCTCCTACTCAGGATGGAGATCATCTCTAAATACTCATTTGACGGTGCTTGATGAGTCCTCTATCTAACTCTTTAGATATACATCCAAACACCAACCTCTATGATTCATTTAATGAATCAATAGCTATATTATCATCAAGATGGCATGGTAGATAATCCTAATTGTACAGAGGGACCTTATAATGCATTCATTCATTTAATTTCAGAACGGGAGTGAAACATCAATAACTTTTATTGATAAACATATATATTTCAGTAATATTTATTGTAAGAATAGTTCACCCGGGGCTCACATGTCCAACAGAATATACTTGATTATTTTTCAAAAAAATAAAAAATGCCGAAAAATGTGGTGGGGGCAGCCTCATTGAACCCTATATATATTTATATATGTATGTATATAAAAGGTCATTCCAATAGGACGCATCCTTCCAGAGTTCAGAAAGGCGGTCCTCTTTTTTGAGGAAAATATGACCACTTTATTAGAATACACATACGATTTGTGTTGTAATTTCACATTATAAATACAAAATCACACATAAAACTACATATTATAATACAAACATTAAAACTGCTTATTATAATACAAATTGTATACGTATTCTACTAAAGCCATCATGTTTTCTACATTAAAAGGGTGACCTTCCTAAACTCAGGAAGGATCACATCCTATTGGAAGGAAATCCTATGTGTATATATGTAAGAATGTGCGCGCGCGCATGTGTGTGCATGTGCGGGCGTGTGTGTGTAATGGCTGAGAAGTTTGTCCCTAAGTAAGTTTCTTTTTCTTCCCATTAATCCTAATGAAGTATTCAAATTTGCATTATCAATTGATGAACGCTCATGATTCCCTCGCATTGATGATCAAGAAAGGGGCAGCATCCTTTTAAACACCACATTTGTGTATCTTCTCCTAATTTCGAGTGCAAGAGGGAGGGATAGAGAGAGATCTCATAGATTCATCTTCGTTGCAGGAGATGTTGGCGGTGAATCGGATAAGAAAGAGAGTGCGGATACGTGACGCGAAGAAACCACGATGATCACCTCATGGAAACGAAAGCTTTGAACCAAAGGTATGTATCGGCATAAAGATTACGATCTACAAACATTTTGACTAAGACGTCATAATGTATGTGTCGGCTTGTAGGATAAATGTATTCTGATACTGTTTAGAATGTGATTCACATTTATACTTATCGGATTTGTTTAGTAATACACATGAATGGCGATTCGATTTCGAAGAGATCCATAGAATATATGTGTTAATCTTTTTATTAGAGTACATGCCGATCGATTTTTATCTGAAATTAGACCATCCCACATCAGTGGCTTAGCTCTTAGGGAAGAACTCATGAACGTATAAGGTCCATCCACGTAGGAAGGATTAAGTTATTCTTGTGTTGAACAATATAATTGCCTGCCGTTACTTTTTTGTTTTCTTAGGTATATGCCAGATCACAACTGCATGCCACCATATCGTGATTAGGAAATTTAATGGTCCTATATGATCATATCTACGAATTTTGATGATTCATTTAACTTTATCTTATTGTGAATATGATACAATCAATTGGTGAATATAAAATCTATATTCTATTTTTTATATATATTATTGTTTGTAAAGTTAGAGAAAACAATTAGAATGTAGAGAATCGAAGAGATGCCTTTTCTATAACAAACATTGATAGTATATACCTTTGGAAGAAACTATTCTTCCTACTACAACCACATGAGTTGCATTTTTTGAGAAACTAAAATCCATTTATCATTGGCTTTTCATAAGGGGAGGGTCGTTATAAGGGGAGGGTCGTTATAGGCGAACCAATCATCTATGCCAATATACTTGTTTTACAAGCTATTAGTTACTTTCTACAGAAGAATTGTACTTGTAATGAATAACCACCTCCCTCTAAACAAAAAGAAATATTATAGGTCAAATGTCATGTTATTTCTCCCATAATATATTGACGACGGGATTAAGTATTAAGATGGAAACAAGTACAGTCAGGCATTTAATGGTGTATGTGTAAATACATGTACTTGTAATATATTGATGTGTAACAACATTTAATGGTGTATGTGTAAGTACAAGTATGCAAAGAAATGGGATATAAGGTAACTCTTTACAAGAATATAAAGAGATGGTTCATAAAGATAAACCATTACATGTTATATTGGAAAATAGTTTAATCAAAGATAAACTACTATATGCCATATGAAGAAATGGTTTAATTAAAGACAAAACTTTATATACTATGAGACAAATAGTTTAATAATAATAAATAATCACAGCAAAAGAATTAAGAGTTAACATGAAATAGTGATCTAAATGATAAAGGGGAGACATACATGTCATGAACTTCATTAGCATACCTCTTTATGATGCAAAATGTTAGCTTACGTATTTTTTTATAAATTGCAAATGCATACCTATAGTTATAGAATAAATAATTATGTGTCGTATTAGGGAATGACTTAGACATGCATGAGACATTCATGCACGTAATGATAGTTTTCATGAAAGCTCAGGTACATGTAGTATAAGGGGGGATAAAAGATCGTTAGAATTCTCATGCATAGACCCTGATACATATTAGTCAATAGGCTCGTGCAAAAATATGTTTATCTATTTCAGGTGAAGAACAAGTTTGACCAAGTACTCAAGTCCATGCGGCAAACTCAATGAAACATTCAACATGGTATGAATAATGCATGGCTCTGATGGAAATATGTATGCCCACTGGAACGGAGAGTCATGATGTAAAATTATGTAATTTTTCTTTTGCTAATATACCCTTATCGATGTTGTAATAATGAAACTCTCGATTGAATGGATTTTATGTATTCTTTTGAGAATGATATTTTCTTATGCTAATTGATCGCTATGCATGTTTCAGTAACGATTCGATCCTGTGAATTTAAGTTGCATGCTTCTGTCAGTCCACGCATTTCGTTTTGTTACAAATGGTATCAGAGCTAGAGTTCCTCTTGATATGAGATATCCACAACACATATTGACTAATGATTGATAGGAAAAGAGTCAAACCTAGGTATTATATGCAACTAGTGGAACTTTGATTTCCTAAATAGAGGGTTATCATTATAAAATTAAGGCGATCCAAGAGCGTGAATCATCATTGAATAATGAGATTTCTAAGCACACGCACCAATAACTACTAGAGTTTGTGATAATTATGACTCAACGGTGAAAGTATCATGCATAAAGCTTTTGTAGATGTATACTTAACGTCTTTATTCTCAACAATCCATTCATCATATAGGGTAGACATGATATGGTAAAGTTAAGCATTAGATCGATGCATTTAATAAAGATGACTTTTTAAATTACATAATACCATAAGGAGAAGACTCTTTGTGACATTTATCTAAGAGAAAGGGAAAAGAAATGACAGACTCAATGTCATAGAATTCACTTATTAGAGACGATTTTCCATCGAATGGAGTGATTTTACCTTAGACATGGTAATAACTTGATTAAAGAGTATGTATAGTGATATGGAGTTTGAGAAGTATAAAAAGCAAGTGAATTGTCGATTAGGTATACATGAACATCTCAGTTGCATTACGAAAAAAATATATGTTGTTATGGACTTTCCTTGATGTCTTTCCATGTGATAGTTCAATATTATGCTCTTATATATCATTAGGTTTATCCATTGATGTTATCATATAAACTGCACTAATTTTGAAAACTCCTTACACAATGAAACCTATTGAATTGAAAGAATTGAATGATCGGTTATAATGAAAGTTGGGTAAGGGAGTTTTTTGTTGTCACTCAATGAATCTTTGTAGAGAGCACTTATTCTCTTTATGAAACATAAAGGTAGGTCTTATTCTGTGCATTGGTTATCAAACTGTGAATAATGTAACGTTGAGAGATTAACATCTACTACTTGGGATCAATGGTTTGTTCACTTGGTTATGGAGAGAAAAGATTTTTTTTCTATAAGATATAATGAAGGAGGAAAACATTTTAGAACATAGATTTCAGAATAAGATTTTATCATAGTGAATTTTTTATGGCTTCTTTTCATCTCATAAGTGAACTTGTAGCATTTATGGAGCTTATGAATATGCATTTTTAGAATACCTTCATAAACTTGTGTTTTTATTTGTGGATTATATTATTATATACTTTTGTAATATGGAGAAACACCATGTACATCTCAATATTGTATTCGAAACTCTACTCCAACATCAGCTTTATGCAATATTCTCTAAGTGTTACCTTTGGTTACACAAAATCACATTCCTCTATTAAGCCACATTTAACAAAGGTATTGAAGTGGACCTAGTCAAAATGAAATCTATGTGAATTGACACCGATCAAGAAATAAATTTGAACTCGGCAGATTTAAGGCTTCGTGGGATACTACTTAAGATTTATGTATTTCAAGGATCTTATTATCATTGACAAGCTCATTAGAAAGCATGTAAAAATTTATATGACCAAAAGAATGTGAAAGAGGTTTTCAACTTGAAGAAGAGTTTGATCATATCTACAATCTTGGCCTTATCATCATGGACTAGAGGATTTGAGATTTACATCAATGTATTGGTAAAAAAATATGGGCGTATTTTATGTAGAATGAAGAGGTTATACATCACGTCAACAAAAAATACTTGACTAATTATCTTACTTAAGATTTGGAGTTAACAGTTATAATATTTTCTTTATCAGTTTGGTGACATTAGAGATGCGATGAAAAAAATGTGGTATTTAGAAGGATCAAGGTAACATAAAAAGATGTCAATCTTTTATAGATAGAAATACCCAAGAAGGGAAAGTTCTGAGTTTTTTTAATAAACTGAATCTGAAGGTGTAAGATACTATAATGAAAGTGCCACGTGTCCAGGATGGACTTTATTACAACATTATCTAAGATGAAAAAACACCTTTATGATATTATCTTTGTGATTTTAGACCACATCATCTCACTTTTACGCATTCACTTGGATTAATCTACCATAAGATTGGTTGAATTATATGAGATTGAGATCATCAGCATAAATAGAGTTTATCACCAACTATGTCAGATCAAGACACAAGAAACACATTGTGATTATGGAAATTTTTATGTAGAGGACATGCCACTCAATTAAAGTCTATCACCTCATTTCGTTAACAAACTAATTATCAGAGAGGAACATACATAAGCTAGACTAATTAATAACTAGTCAAAAAGAAACATACATAACCTAGAAGGCATGTTGAGAGCACCTATATCAGATTTACATGTCGTTATATGCATCTTCTTTTAGTGGAGCTTTCTAGAATAAAAAACTATCATTCAAGTATGAAGATGACTCCTTATGAGTTAGTGTGTAGAAGATCTTGTAGAACATCCTATCATTAGAGTGATGTGGATCATTTGAGTCCAAAACTAGTTGACACTAGTAAGAAGAGTGATGAACAAAAATTGTGGCGCAAAGGATATCCACAATCTTTGGTATGTCTCATTACTAAGAAATTTTGAGTATGAAATTTTCTTTAATGGTGGTAGATTGTAATGGCTAGGAATTTTATCCCCAACCAAGTTTTATTTTCTCCTCGTTACCCTTAATGGAGTATTCAAAATTGAATTATAAATTCGTGGAGAGTTGAATACCAATTTATTGGCATTTAATTACTCATTATTCCCTCACATTATCTTTGTACTATGCACTATATGGAGTGTGCTCAACATGTCCATGACCTGATTCAGTGCTACAAACTGTTAAGATATCTCCGACTCAATGTGTTATCCCCGGCTATCTACTCTCTCCTACCTAGGAGTGTGATGCTGAGGTGTAAAAGGCTAAGGAGATCTCTGATGTTTAAAAGAAGACTCTTTATGTTGTTGTCGCTGATAAGCATGTCGATTTGTAGCAGGATAGTGATATGATCGTGGTTTTTTATATGAGTGCTGGTGATACTGCTACTGTGTGTAAGGCTGACAGTGCTAGAAATGTAGATGTCCATACTGTGGATGACTATGCTGCTAATGTTGTTGGTGTATGCTCTGAGGAGTATAGTGTGATGGTGACTAAACAAGACCTAACCATATCCTGTTGATCTCAAGAGTGGAATGAGAATCAACTTCATCATCTCCAGGGCTAGTGATCTGACTCATGTTAGCATTGGATGGATCCTCAAGCCAATCATATTGTGGAGGCTCAGTAGGTCGTATCGTCTCACTCCGAATGTACTGAATCTAACAGGTGGGAGGAGCCGGTAGAGATCTCTGCACAAGTTAGGAAGTGGAAGAAGGACGTGACTGCTACTACTGAAGCTGCACCTCTGTCACCTTCTTCGTCAAATCACTCAACTACTGAGAAAGTGATAAGAGATTCTCCAACTCTTGAAGTGGCAATAAATTTAGGACTTTCTTTTGAATCACGTCGACTAATTTTAGCTTCTCACTAATGAATCCCATGTCAGATCGTGAATCAGAATCAAAAACATGAGCCACAATACGATGATATCTCTAGTGGGGTGGTTGTGGTCCCTTCTAGAATGCCGAGTAGAGTTAACTACATGTGAATTCTCTGTCATCCCCTCACAGATGGACCAAATTGACTTGACATCGTTATTCGTATAACTCCCACCACATGCGATGCTCAGTAGGCCCTGAACATCTGGATGGAGTCATCCAAAATAGTTCTATACAAGCATCATCAAAGGTATCTCATGATGAGGGCACCTCTCAGTCAAATCTTTGAATCTATCCCATGTCTCATGGAATGACTCATGTGGAAGCTGTGTGGAATTGGAGATCTGACTCCTCATCATATTATTTTGTCCTAGGGGAAAGTATTTACGCATGAATGTGGAATCTCCCTCCCCAAATGGATCAACCATTAAAGCACCTTATCTGCTAAGGAGAAGGGGAAGTCCTTGAGGCATACAACCTCTTGCATAACTCCTGGATAGCTAGCCGCATTGCATATCATCTTGTACTGCTATAAAAAGGTAGGTAAGTGGTGAAACAAACGACGGTATGAGCTAGTATGACCCTTCATTCGATGGTTACCAAATCCATTGGTGTAGTATCCTCGCTCTCTGGTCATACTCATCTCGCAAAGTCACATGTACCATAGTACTTAGTGGTGGGTTTCCAGCTCCCAATCTCAACGCAATGATCTCTGCTCTAAGCTCATCTTGGACTCTTCACTGATCTCTGATATGTAAGCTCATATGCCTGAGTGTGTCTAGAATACCCTCAATAATATCTGCAGCTGGATCATGTCTCTCATCTGTACGTCTCTCATACTCATGTGGTCTCTCCTCAACATCTCTGTCCTCGACTAGTCCCTTTCCTCTATCCATCTTCCTCAAATCCTCTAAGAAGGAAAAAGTCTCATAAGAACTCAGTGAAAAACATGAAAGTGAAATATATGATAAATTAAGGCGTGGATCTGCCTCGAATGAAAGGCTGGGAGGTGAGTGAATCTTGGTTTGACTCACCTCATGACTAAGTGGGATTGACCCGAGAAGAGGATCACCCCAAGTCTATGAATACATATGATAGACAGTGGAAGTCTCAGCGCAAAATCCATCTGGTTGTCATCTTCGATGTCAAAAAAAGTGCAGGAGAGAATATGATAATCAAGTCAAGAACACAAGTGTGAAGGTGTATAAGATGCATAAGACTGTATGAGTTCGGTCTTTTATTTTTTCCATTTTATTTTTGGCAATCAAGCAATTGTATTAGCAAACTCACATAGGATGTCATCATGTCACCCAACATATATCCTCATAATCTACCAAACAATGGTACCATTTGTCCAGACTACCGAGTTATATCATTTCCAAAGGGAACTGCGAGATTTGGGTACACCAAAATGACTTTCTATAGTCAAAGGGAAGTGCTTAATGATACAACCATGCACCGAAAAGTGATGCACAAGTACTTAAGGCACAAGTCCAAGGATTTTTACATCTAATCCTTATGGTTGCATCCTCACCCACTCTGTATAGAGTATTCTTGAATACAATGAGTGGTTTTCTCTCCCAATACAAGTTAAGCCCACATTTTTTTATTTTTCAAAATAGAACATCTTGTATTTTTGATAGTTTTCACTTTTTTGGATATTTTCAGAAATATCTAACAGGATGTCAGTTTTCTTTAATTTTCATAACTATGTCTCACGGAGGGGGAGAACAAAATGCAACAGAAAACTATAATGAATGCTAAGATAGAAGGTGTACCATTCTCCGGCACTCTACATGAAAGTGATCCACGTAGAAATGTAAAACCTAGACTAATGCATGAAAAGTCGAGAAAAATCGAATCCTAATCAGCAGTTCTAGCATAAGAATGATTTAATTTTCAAAATAATCTAACTTATGCCTAAGTGTGGATAAGGATCCACACTTTTACTTTTAATCGTCTAACCAAATAGGCATGTAACCTTCGGCTCCACGAAAACGTGTGCAACAAAGAAAAATCGATGAAACCAAAAACGGTGATGAGGTCCCCAAGTGCACTGAAACCTGGTAAAACTGACCTGAAAAATTGTCCAAAGTCCATGTACAGTCGGGATGTCCTTAGTTGACCCCTTGCTTCAAAACGAAACACCGACAAGTGCTCCTTCCTCTCCCGCAAAAATCGAAAAATGGGCAAGTGCCCTCTCTAAGAAGAAAAATAATAATTTCCCAAAAAATACAAAAAGATCTATGTAGATAACTCACTCTGCCCTTTACAACCAGCTCGAAGGAGACTAAAACAGACTCTAAACTCTCAGTGACTTGATTTCTGAAGAAGTTGACTAATCTTGCAGGCCCTACTGTTGAACGTGTTTTTCTCGAGGACGAGAATTAATGATACAGTATGTCGTTGCTATCTCCAAAAATTCTGTGACAAACAAAAAAATACTTTTTTATTTTTTCTACTTATTAACCTGTATAGCAGACAGGGTCGAACTCAGGGAGGCTACAAATCCCAAAATTTATTCCATTAATCGAAAATCAATTAATCGAAAATCAATTTTAAAAGTTAAGATTTTTTTGATATTTTTTGTGGAATTTTCAGATGCTTTGTATTTTTTTAAAATCAAACAGTGAGAAAATGCCAAAATGTGCACAACTCGGAGTAATTTGCAACTTGAAAATATTTAAGTGCCCTAAACTCTTGACATTTATTTTTATAACAAAATAGAATAAATTATCTACAATAAAAACTGAAATCACAATTTTTGGATTTTTTGTAGAATTTTCTGTGATTTTATACGATTTTTAGTATTTTTAATTATTTTGGGTTTTATAAAGAATTAATGTGTGAAATCTGCACACAAATTAAAAGACAATGAAATAAAACTACCTTAATGTTTTTGGAATTTTCAGAGTTATTTTCGAATTTCTATGAATTTTTTAATTACAAACAGGAAAAAATGACATGTTTTTTATTTTTTTAATAATAATGAAAGAAGATAAGATGCAATGAAAATTTTATGCTACGAGAAACACCACAGCAGAAGCATGCACAATTTTTTTGAGAATTTTTAGACTTATAAAAACATTTATTTTAGTAGATAATTCATGCAAATTAAAGAGTTTGAGTAATAGCAACTAAAATGCAAAGATTCAGTGTTTTTTCATTAAAAAAATAATAAAAATAAATGTGCTGGCAGAAAGTGAGATTTGACTAACAAAACGTGCCACCACGTGACTTGTACTGGAGTGGGGCGTTTCTGCAATATTTGAGAACTTCTGCCGCGTTCACGCAATTTTTGAATCCTCCAAGGGTGCTGATGTAATTTTACCAATATATTATTGAATCCCTAATTCTCTTGTTCTCTTCATTCAAAACCGAGGGGGTCTAAATAGGAGTTGTCCGCCACCAAAACACGCGAGGTCGGTGGGGACGACGGTGTGAGGCGCGCGTTCAGGAGCAGGCGGAGGTCGAGCGGTCGGCCCGAGAACGGAGGGCTGGTGGAGGACGACGCGTGATGATGTCGTGCGAGGCACAGCTGAAGGGGGCACGCGGCGGGGGCCGTCGGACTGGAGCGGAGGGGTGGCTGAAAGCGGAGGCCAGGATGGCACGGACGGGCGGCATCCCGAGCACGTTGCTCCAGGCGTGGGGCGACTGAAAGGGGGCGCAGGTGCAGTGGAGGGGTTGTCGGGCACTGCCGCGCATGGCTGAGCGTGGTTGGAGTCGGGGAGGCACGACTGGTTGACGGTGGCGAGGCGCGTCTGGAGCGGAGGTACACGACGGTCGGCGGAGGGCTGCTGATCGCCGGCGTCGATGGGAGGGGCGACGGCGCCTGGAGGGCGGCCGTCCCACTTTCATTTTTTAAATTGTAAACAGATGTTAGAAAAAATAGTGAATAAAAAACTTTTTATTTTTTTTAAATATGAAGTTTAGGAATTCAAATAGGAGATAAGAAATGTTTTTTTATTTATTTTTATTTTTTATTTTTTGTTGTTTTCTTTTTAATGATCCTGCAAAACAAACGTTAGAAATAAAGAAAGAAATAATAATTATTTATTTTTTTTTTATTTTTACAAATCAGAAAATGAACGAGGATCCGGTGAAAATGAAAAGATCGAATCCAATTCTCTAACCACCGTGCGTGGTCGGAGTTGATAGATCGTGGAAGATAGAATAGAACGTGGGGAGATCGAGAAAGTGAGATGAAAATTCAGAATCGGAGATGGATCAAATCGAGATGGATTTCTTTTTCAAAGATCTAGAAAAACAAATTAACGATGAAATTAAAAATACGACGAAATAAACTATGATTAACCTAAGAAAAAAATAAGAAAAATTTCGATCTCACCTTCGAAGCGGAAATGGACCGTGATCGCCTCGACGACGGCCGACTCGCTATCACCGGACGGCTCGTAGACAAGGCACTTTTCTCGATGAAATTTTCTCCTGGAGATCGGGCTCCTCTCTCTAAAGATTGATCGAGTTGAAATGAGGGAGAAGGAGCCATATAAATAGAAAAGATAGAATGAAATTTTAATTTTCGAATTTATTTGGATAAAGAGATAAAAGATGAAAATTGAAATGAATTTTTGAAATTTTTTTGGATAAAGAGATAAAAGATAGAATATTTTTTGGTGGAAGAGATAAGAGAGATAAAATGAGTAAAAGAGATAAAACTATTTACAAAATTATCTTTTTTTTAATTTTCGTCACTTTATTTACTTGAATTAAAAAATGTTATTTTTTAATTTTTTATGGTGGTTAATTAACAAATAGCAACAATATACATATACTATATATATGACATTATATACACGGGTAAATGAGGAAATTAGCTCTCTTTTTTGTTTAAAATATTTATTTTTTTTTATTTTGATTTTTATTTTAAATAATTAGTAATAATAATTTACAAATATATACAAATACAATATTTACAAAATACATGGGAAAATTTCACAAACCACCCCGGAAAATTTACTTTTTACTCGTAATTCCAAAAATTATGAAATCACAGCCATTTTAAAGATAATTTAATTTAGAATCCAATGGAAGTGAGATTTGTTCAATTTGAGTTCATACGGAGTCGGAATTGATTTTTCAATTAGTGCTTAGTGGCTTTTTCCAAGTGTGGTTACTTTTATTCTGTATAAGATTTAATTATGCAATTATTTTATTAATTAGGACACATTTTTATTTATAACATTGGTCTTGAAAGTTATTTGATTTGAGATCAATTAAGGCACAAATAAATTAGTGTTAGTTTTGTACAAATATACACAAAACATATTTTTTTTGGATTTTTTGCTTAAGGACCATATCTCCCCCTACTTTATTCCTAGTCGATCAGGTCAAGTCTTGACCTTCTTTTCGAGGTTTGGGTCCGCCTGTATATAGTCTTCTTCTTCTTTTTATTTTCTTTTCCTTAATTTTCCTTTCTTTCTTTATTTATTTATTTTAGGTTAAAATTAGTAAGAAGTGTACAATATTTACACACAGATGCAAGTTAATAAGAATATGGAGTTAGTGTTATATATAGGTGTTTTATAAGGGATTTTAAGCTAAAATAAATGAATAAAGATGATGAATCGCAGATTCATCATCCCCTTATGTTTTACCTTTTCTAGTCCCTTGGCAAACACTTGTTTGAAAGAATAAGTGAAGAAAAAGAAAAAAAAGGGAAAATAAAGAAAGTATGACAATATTAAGTATTAAACTTATCTTCATAAAATTGTAGTTTGGAGCTCTGTCGGACCTTCGGATTGTTAGTGTGTCCGAACTTTTGTGAGACTTAGAATTTTAAAATCGCTAGCCTTCAAGTTCTACACAACATTGTCACAGTTTCGGCTCAGAAGTCATCTTAGATCAATCCTCTTCCCAAAGTATACCTTATGAACATTGAACAATCGACTCATGTGTGTGAAAGGTTTTATCTCTTCCCATCCAGAATGTCGAACTACCATGCAAATCTCCTCTCCAGTAACTCATCCTCGGGGAGTCAGGTATTTCCTTCTAAGGTTTGTCGCGCTGTGTTCACAATGAAATAGGGGGAGAAATTAGAAGGAAAAAAAGAACTAGATGGTGGCCAATGTAGTCACCTCTCCTTGTGAAGTTGGCCAGTGTAGTCGAGTCTCCACCAAGATCTACAGGTTTTCTTGAAGCTTGGACCTTTTTGGTTAGATATTTCTTTGGTAGTGGCTTCTTTGTATTTGGATTTTTGGTAGTTTTGCTTGGATCTTGTTGTGCCCCTACGGATATAGAATCTTTTTGTTTCCGTACATGTTTTAGGGTCTTAGAAATAAATTTGCCCAACCATCCATCCCTTTTCCGAAGCTTTATTTCAACCCGTACTCCGGTCTTTAGATTTCCATGCTACCAGAAAAGAAACTCACACCGTCTTCCAACATCCTGTTTGAGTTTAGCTAAGTGCATAGTGTGAGAGTACAAATTAATTCCCTATTCCAGAATTGTACCCAGAATGAAGAGACCAAGTTAGACACTAAGAGTCAAACGCTGCACATTGTCATGTGGAACTTAAAGAATTAAGTCAAAGACCTGAAGCTTCTAAAATCCTCTTTCTCGGTGAAGTTCCTCTAAGAATTAGGCGGATTAAGGTCCAACTAAGCTCCATTCTTTAATTTTATTCCAGACATGGTTTAAATGTCAATACTATCCTGAAAAATGCACATGCAAATGCAAGAAAATATGCACAATGCAAAGATAATATATATATTTTTGAATTATGCAAGTTTTTATAGATTTTTGTTTTGTAGGTTTTTTACTTCAAAAGGGAAAAGGGTTAGTAAAATATATACAAGATTTTTTTGTTTTTTGTTTTTTGTTTTTTTATTTATTTTTGTTTTTTTAACACACGTGGATTTTACAAAATTATATGCATATCCCCTCCAAATAAACATATTTAAAAGTACGAGTTATTTCTAAAGTATATATACAATATATACGACACCCCCCTATATTTAGCTCGATCTATGTCCTCATAGTGATCAGAGCGCGAAAAAGGAAGACATAACTCGTGCTAAGTATAGAAAAGTGAAAAGAGTCCTATGCTATAACGACTCAAAGAAAAGATAAAAAGAAGAGAAGTTGATGATCCCCCCATACCTAGGATCAAGTCATCCTATGTATAGTAGAGCGTACAAAGCAGAAAACCTATGATGAGAATGTACATACTCAAAAAGACAAAATATGAACAACATCACCCCCCTATACTTAGGGAGAGTATCCCTAAGTATAGGCAATAACAAGGGTGATAAACAGGACGAATATGAAAAACACAAATCCTTCACCCCCACTATACTTAGGATAAAACACATCCTATGTATAGCATATATACACACGAAAAAGGGGTGAATGATAAAACATGAGAAGAAAGAGTGAAACGAAAGGATATACAAGAGGAGTGGATGTACAGAGGTCAAGACGGTCGAAAATGAACCTTCTTGCGGGATCGCTGAGGTATGGATTTGAAAAGGTGTAGGTCGATATTGGGATCATCCTGAGACATAAACTGAATATGATTGACCAAGAATGTATCCTCAGCAACTTCATATTATGCATGCCTAAATCAGTTATTGGAAGTAGTGTGGTCATGGCCTGCCTAGGAAGTCTCGAAAACATCAAAGTAAAATGGCTCGAAATCATTATCAGAAAAAGTAGGATTAGGATCAATTTAAGCCTGGCGAGCCTCTACCGCATCATCATCTTTATCAAAAGGCCCAAATTCCTTTATAAAAGCAATCAAATTAAATTTGTCCTGATCGGTCTCATCTGAATCAGGGTGAATATGAACGCACTTATCATGAAAGTAGTCAAATCATGCACGTCATGTCTAGTCTCAAAGTCTGCCTTCCGCTATAGGATGTCTACCGTGTAAATTCCGCGGATGTCATCAATGCATCGCCACGTACCAGAAGAGGGAACTCCAAGGTCTATACTTTCTGAGTCCTCCTCCTTGAAAAGGAATTCTCGGGTCTCAGTATCATCCATCATACAACAAAAATATCTGGTAGTATCATCATGGTCAAAGTCCTTGTGGTTTTCTAGCACAGGCACACTCCCATGGAATGTAGGTCTCTGGTAAGTAGTGGGTGTAGTGATCAGCACATCGCTCCATACATCAGAATGAAAGTTAATCTCTCCTGATCCATAATCAATAATAGCTCCCGCAGAGGCGAGGAAAGGCCGCCCAAGATGATTGGAGGGTTCTCTATAGAGGTGGATGTCTCCATGGGCAATACGACAAAATCGGAAATGAATTTCATGCCCTTAATAAGAATGACAGCATTTTCTAGAATACCCTTCACCCTCTTAAAAGATCCATCGGTAAATTTAACTATTGTCCTGGTTTTCTTAAGAGGCCCAAGATGAAGTGACTATACCATAGAGAAGGGTATTATATTAATTGGCGAACTGTCGTCAAAGAGAGTGTTATCACATTATTCAAATATGGAGAAACTCACAAGAGGCGTGGCAGTGTTCCCTTTCTTAAAATATGGTCGGTGAGAAATGGCGTAGGCAGTGGCCATGGTCAAGATGTGACGCTCAGATCTTCTCCTTCGCTTTCTCTTCTTGTGTTGAGGAATAGATGAACTTGTCATGGCATGTTGAAGTGGGGCTTTAATTATCTCATGAAGGGTGGCCACCACTTCGGGTTCAGTCAATATCTTTTTGAATTTTTGGAACTCCTCCATACAAGGGAGGAGATCGGAATCAGCATATACACGAGGATTACCAAGAGCTGTCTATATAGTGGAATCCTTATTGTCAAGATTGGGATATGACTGTGTGGGTAAATGATTGGGCATTTGGGTCCTCTACTCACAAATTGAATCACAAATTGTCTCCCGAATTCTTTTTGGATTTTTGAAATTTTTTTCATTTTTTGTATTTTGGACGATTTTCAAGCTCTCATGATTATCCTCAAGTGAATCCATATCCTCAAATAGTGGAAGCGCATTCTGGCTTTCATTTATGTTAAATAGATTGGAAATCCTCGAATTCGTATGCTCCATCATCTGGATCAATGTATTAAGTGTGGAAACCATGAAAGGTGACTCCAAAATCCCAGGATCAGGTGGGTTGAATGAGGGTGGGTGAGAATCAAAGTCCTCCGACTCCTAAAATAATGGGTTAGGCAGATATGCACAAAATTCAGGAGGAAGATCCTCCAGGAAAAGGGAAGGTGGATCGTCAGGAGAGTACGAGTTATCTACAAAGATCAGATTAAAATAACTCCAATCGGCCATGTTTGAAACAAAAGATGAGAGAGCACGAGGGTCCAGTCAAAAGATATAGAGAAAAAGACACAAATGCATAGCAAGATCTAGTATGAACACAAGCTATCAAACACAATACAAACCCCCAATTCACCAACTCAACGTAATGTGAAGATCGTGAAGGTTCGGTCTGTTAATCTTATCTGTTTTGGAGTTAGGTGATAATCACAAAGTTGTACAAACACTTAGGTTGAATTATGGGATTTGGGCACTAACCTTAGTGTGTACACGAGCAAGATAAAATGAATACAATGAGGGGGTTACTCTCCCCAAAGCAATGATTTTTTCTTCAGTTTATTTTAGGGTCGAGTTTTCTTTAGCAGACCCAAATTTTAGGAAGTTGTCAATTGGTTAAAATATTTTCAAATAATCACCTACCGAGTGTCTAATTTCCTTTTTAATTATGTGAGTGAAAACAGGAAAGGAGATCGGAAATGCCAATGTGCGATTAAAAACGATGATGCATGCAGGGATTAGAGATGCGTACCTTGTCACCAACATCTACATGCAAGTGATCCACGCAGAATTTAAATAAAAAAATAAACTAGCTTATATGATTCAAGGGAACCGTCTTAGATGATTACTTCTATTATATTTTTTAGATCAAATAAGGCACAGATAAATTAGTGTTAGTTTTATATAGATATACACAAAACACAATTTTTTTTGGATTTTTTTGCTTAAGGACCATATCTCCCTTACTTTATTCCTATTCGATCAGGTCAAGTCTTGACCTTCTCTCGAGGTTTGGGTCAGATTTATTTTAGGTTAAAATTAGTAAGAAGTGTACAATACTTATACACAGATGCAAGTTAGTAAAAATATGGAGTTAATGTTATATGCATGTGTTTTATAAGGGATTTTAAGCTAAAATAAATAAAAAAGATGACGAATCGCATATTCATCACCTACAAATCAGTTATCTAACATAGATAAAAAATCAAACAAACACTCCAAAAAAAGCAAAGACTCGATTGATTCAAAACATGAGAAAAAGACTGAAGTAAAACCAAGCAAAGAAAGTTTGAGAAAATAAAAACATCAAAGAAATAAATAATCCCACAAAAATCATGAAGAAAAATAAAAAATCAAGAAATCAAAAGAAAAATAAAATAGTCAAAAACTGCAAAAATATCGAAGAAAACCGAGAAAACATGAATAAGAAGAAATTAAAGAAAGAAAAGAAACATATCACAGAAAACAAAAAATCTCAAGCGTGGCTACGTCTCCTCGGCAATGGCACCATTTTGATAACCATCTCTTACCAAGCGGGTAAAAAGTGTTTGTGTAGAGACCACTAAGAAGGGAGTCAATTGATCAAAAAAATTCAACACCAAGATAAATTAGATGTTGTTAACTATTTATTTATCCAAATAAATGTGCCTCGGTCAAACATAAGGAATAAGAAAGTCTCGCTAAAAATCTTCAAGTGAAAAATAATATTTTTGTGATATTTATAGTATTTTTTCTTCTTCGATGACAAATCTCTTTTTGAATTTTGAATTTTTATTCATTTTATTTGATTTTTAGTTTCCAATTTTTAATTAATTTCAAAGAGGATATTTTTCAAATAAGAGGTGATCTACAATATATTAATATATGGTAAAATATGTATAGTAATATTATATAGCTGATCCACAAAAGTGACTCAAGCAACAGGCTCGAAAAAGGACACGAAAAGAAAAACAAAACATGTCGCGAATCGAAGATCAAATTTCAAACAAAAAGCAATATTTAATCTTCAAAATCCATCGCAAATAAAATGAAGGAAAATATGCTAGAATAATGTTCAATGTGTCCACAAGCGTCTAAGAGCCTTATTGTAAAAATGTAGAAAAAAATACAAATAAAGATGTTATCTTGAAATTATATCCTTGGTTAGAGATCTAATTGCAAGGAAAATCTGGAATTTTTACAATCCGGTCCCTTCATGGGGACCTCATTATAAATATAGCAAACTTCTGGAGCGCTCTAGATTTCTGAAACTTTACTAGACAAGTCTGCAAAATTCACACCGTTTGGGAATATGCGGTCTAGATTAAAAGATGCACACGAATCTTGGTTGTACGATCTTGCCACGTGTTGGCCACCTATATAGTAGGTGTTATTGATGAGATTCATCCCCAAAATCGCAACAGTGGCGACATTTCTCCTTCTACAACGATCATATGTTGTGGATCTCCTCCTGCATGGTCTGGAGGCAGACATCTATCTCCTACGAGTTCACTTGCGTCGTGACTAGGTCGAATAAGGCAGTGGTGAAGGGTGGAAGTTGACGAAGGGGCTGATAGGGTTTGGTTACAGGAACTTAGCAAATGCTTGGATCTTGAATCCAATCGAATTCCACGGGGAAGAAGGTCTGCATCAATTGATTAATGATAATTCTCCAAATGAACGATAGATCTGCAATAAAAGATCTATTGCCCGATTCAAGATGAATCAACCAAAGGTTTAGGTTTTTGTGGTTCAATAATATGTTCCAGAATAGGTTTATATCAAAATGAAATGGAGTGTATTTCGATTCAAATTGAGAATGGATTTCGATGTGAATCAAAAGATGGATGATTATTGATATTAATTACATGATTAGAAACTCAAATTTGGTGTGAAAATCAAGAAAATTAAAATGGGTGAAGGAGGTACCTGTGAATGGCAATGTTTATGGCTATGTACTCTTCGTTCGAGTGGCGACATTCACGGAGCTCGATGGCACACAAGGCATTTATGCAAGACCATACTAGGGTCATGGAAACTCCTCCAATCACCAATCTTCCACACGGGGCGACAACAATGAGCCGTCACCTCGTTGGTTGGCCAGAGTCAGGGGAAGAAATTAGGTGTTCGGTTAGTTTGGTTCAGGAGTAGGAGAGTTGTGTTCTAACGACTGATTTTTGGATCAATATATAGGGAAATCAACGAGGTATTGTTGATGATCTAATGATGGCTGAATAGTAGGTTATATGCGAAGAGAATGGTGGGAATAGATCTTGTTTTGCTGGAAATAAGTGATATGCATAACTAGGAGAAGTGAATGGTTGAACAACCCTTCAATAATTGTTTCTTGATGAAGATGAACCAAGTGTTGACACGTGTCAACACGTGGTTGGCTGAAACATATAAATTAATTAATAAATATTAATAGCCAAGAGGGGAAGCGAGGTATCGACCTCTATGTTATTTTAAAAAGATACAAAAATACAAGGTGTGTATAATTAAATTACCTAAATTATTAAATTATTTTGTTTTTATAAAAAATATTTAATTATTTATAAGTATATACCATAATAAATAATCATATAATATTCTCGATAAATAGGATTTCGATTTTTAGTTTAATATTTTAACAAATAACATGTCATTTTTATATTTTATTAATTAATATAATAGTAAATAAAGTGTTGTGTTAATTTTTGTGAATTTTAATAAATTAATTTAGGAATATAAATATACATAGATATAAGTATCGTAGTTCAAATTCATCTATAAATTAGGGTTTTTGATTTATTCAAAGTATTAAATAATGTCTAAAAATTTTGAAATAATTTATGGATAAAATACAAGATCAATAAAATAATTTAAAATTATAAAATTTCTAAAACTATAAATAGTATGTTCTGAATAAAATAAATTGTCCATAAACCCACCTATCATTAGGTCCCAAAATCGACTTTTTGCAAATGGACACCGATTTTTTTTGAAATCACCTTCATTACTCAGAGAATATTATTTTGTAAACTTAAAAGTGAGTAGAGTGAAATTTATGTTCATATAAAGAAGTTATGATATTTGAAAATTGAGAAATTAACAATTTAAAAGCTGGATTTCTTAGCATATATGCAAGTTGGATTTTTTATTTTTATATTTTTGGATACATTTTTAGAAACAAATAAGATAAGAGTTTGGTGAAAAATATATAAAAATGAATTAATTAAATATTGTTGTGTCTTTTGTATTTATTGAATAAATAATGATTATGTGTAGAATGCATAATTGATTCTTTTTTATGTTTTCTTCCTTATGTCCCCCTACTTATTTGTTTGTCGACCAATCCATGCTGACTTGATCTCAAGGGATAGTATATATAAATAGATCCTTTAGCTATATTTATATTTTATTAGTCATACTGTGCATATATACATATCTACAGTTTGCCTCTTTTTATTTTCTTTCTTTTTATTCCTTTATTTATTTGCATGTTTTTAATACATAAAATGATATTTTTATTCATCAGTATACTTTTGATAAAAGATTAGATTTAATGAATATGTATATGTATTTCTTAAGGGTTTTAAGACAAAATGTATTAAGAATGTTAATCAGTCATTGATTCATCATTTATCAAGAAAGGGGTAACATCCTTCTACACCCCACATCCTTATATCTTCTCCCAATTTTGTGTGCAAGGAGGGGAGGGGGCAGAGAGAGATCTCACCAAAGATTTATCTTTGTCATGGGAGACGATGACAACAAATCTGATAAGGAGGTGAGAAGGGATATGTGATGGGAAGGAGTGATGATGATCACATCATGAAATAGCAAGCTTTGAAACAATGGTATGTATCAGCTTAAGATTATGATCTACAAATGTATTAATATGTTTCGTAGCTTAATTTGTTTATGCAGTGACTTGATTTTGAATAAAACGTCATAATGTATGTTTCGCTTCTAAAATAATATGCATTCCTATACAACTTAGAATGAAATTTTCATTTATACTTATTGGATTTGTTTAATAATACACATGAATGACAATTCGATTTCGAAGAGATCCATTGAATACATGAGTTGAATCATTCGGTTAGAGTACATGACAACTGATTACTATCCAAAATTAGACCATCCCATCAATGGTTTAGCTTTTAGGGAAGAACTCATGAAGTTGTAAGGTCCATCCATATAGAAAGGATTAAGCTAATCTTGTGTTGAACGATATAATTGCCTACAGTTATTTTTTAGTTTTTCGAGGTAATTACATGTTAATACACACTTGAATATAACTGCATGCCACCATGTCATGATTAGGGAATTTTATGGTCATATATGATCATATCTACGAATTTTGGTGATCATTTAACTTTATCTTATGGATAATTATGATAGAACCAATTCATGCATATATAATATATATTCTAATTTTTATATATCGATGTTCATAAAGTTAGTGAAAACAACAAATTATAATGTAGAGAATCTAAGAGATGTCTTTTCTATAACTATTGAATCTCCATTTCATCACTTTTATACTTTTATTTTGACCTTTAAACCCTAGATAAATACATGTAAATAAAATTATTTTTGCATAAAATTGCATATAGTATTTATTGTATAAATATTGTATAAAATACTGCATTTAAAGGAAAAATAAAGAATAAAGAAAATAAAATGAAATGAAATACCATATGTATTGAAAGACCCTAAGCCCCGAGACCTAGGCATCATGATGACTAGATGGATAAGGAATAAAGTAGGGGGAGATAAGAGCAAATAACTATGATAAACTATAACTTTCACTTCATTAATAAGTTCATTTTGGGACCAATTTTATTCTTTATTATTTATACACCAAACTAATAAAATGTATACATGAAAGTTGTAGATAAAAATACACAGAAAAATACAAAAATGTTTGCATGTAAAATAATGCACAACATGCTTTACGCACTCAAAATAAAAAGCCAAAATCCTAACTTCACATACCAGTATCTTTTCCATATGAACTCAAAATTAACTAAAATCACCTTAATAAGATATAACTTTTAATTGGTTGTTTAATGAAGAAGGTTTCATTTAATGGAGATAAGATATAAAATTTAAGTTTTAGACCCCTATTGTACATTATACCTAAATAAAATAATCATTTTATTTTGTCCTTATATTTTTATACTTTTATATTTTTTAATCATTTTGTAAATATTATTTATAACAAATGTACATAAGTAAACCAAAATAAAATCATTAAAAACACCTCAAAATAAATATGTAAACTATGATTCAAAGATGAAATATAATTACTTATACCTACGTAATTAATAAATATAATTAATTAAGTGTACGTATTATATCTGAAAAATACAATATATATGAATTTGAATAAGTGAGAAATATATAAATTATGTATATAAAATAATAAAATCCAAAATACGAAATAAAAATAAAATGCATTTTACGTTGGTAAATATGTTTTATGTTTTAATCATAAATATACATACAAAAAAATAGCACAAAATAAATAAACTTGTAAAAATAAATGAAATCATCGTAAAATAAAAATAGCAAAGCCTTCTCCCACTATAAGTAGGATTGGCTACACGGATTCTTTCTCAAATCCATGTTGAAAGATTCGATTATTTTTACGATGGTTGTTGACTACTTAACACAACCCATGCAAAGGTGGGATTTGAACCCTGGTCATTTGGGTGGTTGGTGCAATACCATCAGACCATTTAAGTGGGTTCTTCGTTTTATTTAATCAAAAATTAAACAATCATTAATTATTTTCTTTCTAACTATTTCTTATTTCAATTTCGAGTTTGTTCTCTAGCGGAGGATGTGGGCCAATCATGTTGCAGCCTCGGTTGACCAGCCA
Source organism: Ottelia alismoides (assembly GCA_037367405.1). Lineage (NCBI taxonomy): Eukaryota > Viridiplantae > Streptophyta > Magnoliopsida > Alismatales > Hydrocharitaceae > Ottelia > Ottelia alismoides. The sequence continues at coordinate 1,280,825 of JAZKJV010002299.1, read as the reverse complement.
TTCAACTAAGACCCATGCAACGCTAGGTCATGTAACCTCACGAACCTCCCTTGTTCTTTGAATTTTTCTCAATTCTCCTTACATTTTTTTTATTGATTCCTTCAATAATTTTATTCCTCGATTCAAGCCCTTTCACGCAGAATCGATACCTCGATCGATGGATCAATGAGGTGATCAATAGCCTCGTTCAAAATCTTCGTGTTTAAAAATAATCCGTCAACCACCTTTTGATTTTGATCCCACTTCCGCTTCGAAATCCCCTAATTTCCTGATCCCTGAGGTCGCTAGTGAGAACATCTTCTTTACCCTATTGCTTGGAGTGTAGGGAGAGGTTGGATGGAGGAGATCTAATAATCGTCGGAGTAGCCATGCGAAGCTCCACCTTGATTCCCTTCTTCTCATGTTGAACCTTAGTTTCTTTCGCCCTTTCTATTCATAATATATTAGATAGCCTAGTTTAGGATTTAATTTCACTTGTTTTTGTGTTTTAATTCATAAAAATCAAAATTTGGAGTTCACCGAAGCTCAGCTTGGGTGACCTTCTTCAAATTTTCGATTGTTCCTCATCTCGCCAGTCACCATTATCACCTTACCCTTCCAGCTCTGGATTCCCCACCCCACGACCGTCAAGAGCATTTTGCACCAAGTTGTGAAGTTAGAGATCATTGGAGTCACACAGAGGAGCGGATCGAAGTTTTCCTGAACATGTGTTCTTTCATATTCTTCCTCCCCTACTCTCCACCATTGGATTGTGGAGGGGCACCAGTTTGCACAGTTGTCATTGTATGCATACACCTTCAGCCATCGGATCATTAACCACGGATTAATCTCCTAGTTCTATCGTCGAACCGTCATCGCGTAAGGAGAGAGCGGTGCGTGTCCAAGTGAAAATATCCAAGTCATCTGCCGACGCCTTTAGGTCGGTAATTTTGCCTTATACCCCTGCTCTTTTTTATTCTAGTTTTAGTCCATAAACTTTGCCTATAGCGTAAAAACTTTTGGTTATTTTTGCAATAGACCCATGTATTTCTTTTAATTGCACCTAAGTCCTCTGCCTCGTCACCTCATGTTCTCATACATGTGAGGAGGTGGGCATTTTGCAAGGACTCTCTGTGTTTGTATATTATTATTTAGTCTAGTAACTTTGAGATATAGTTCAAAACTTTTTGGAAATTTTCTATGTATACCCTACTATGTTTTATAAATTACATTTATACCATTAAAAGTGTGGAATGGATTAAATATTCAAGGGTAATTTACGTATAGGCCCCTAAGTCTTAAAAATTGGTTAGGAATTGCATTTTACATCATTTTTATTTATATTTTAGTCCCTGCCAATATTGAATATTTGTTTTCTTTTTTTGTATAAAAATTATCATTTTGCGTCTAAAAATTGAAGGTGTTTTATCTTAAGTACCTATTATATTATTAAATCACATACATTTTTTGCATGCCTATTTAAAATATTTTCCCATATTTAAAAATTTAAAAATACTGATTTTATTCCATGTTTTCATTAAAACCCCATAAAAATTAGAAAAATATTTTGAAAATTTCTAAAAATAAAGGATATTTATTATTATATTTTATACCTACAGACCAAAACTCACTAAAACTTAAAAGAAAATCAACAATTAGCAAAACCTCTCTAACTTCAAAAATTTTAAAAGAATTATCAAAAATTCAAAAATTGTGTTTTTTATTTCTATAAATTTTTTATTATATTTTCTATAAAGTAAAATTTGTTTTGAAATTTTTTTAGCTATTTAGATATTTCTGAAATCTAAAATAAGTCAACTATTAAATTCTGTCATCATTTTACTATTTTTATTTAGTTAAAAATACAATAAATAGCAAAAAATTTGTGAAAATACCAAAAATAAAAGAAAATATAAAAAAACCAAAATTATTTTATTTCCTCATTTTTGAAGTATTTATAACTATTTTATAAATATTAAAAGGTTACATCTATTCATATAGTTATAATTACTTATTTTTTATTTTAATAATATTATTAAAAATGACGAAAAATAATTTTAAAACTCTAAAAATAAAAAATTATTACACCTTAGGGTATTTTCTAGATTTTAACTTTATTGTATGTCTTTATTTTTTTCCACATATATATTATATCTATACATTCTATACATACATTTTATCTAATTAAAAAGAAAACGGAAATAAAAAACCAGACAATATAAAATGAAAATAAAAATTATAAAATAAAAACCACATAAAAATATAAAACAAAAATCCATAAAAGTTGCATACTTAAAACCCAATAAAAATAAAAAATCGTCATAAAAGCTCCAAAATAATTGTTCACTTTTTGTAAATTTTTGTTGTCTATTCCCCGTGCTCCATGTATTTGACAGTCTACACAACTTGCCCTATACACATCTTTTGTAGAGTTATAATAAATTTTATCTCTACTTTTTTGATTTGCTTTACTTGATCTATTGGTGGGTTAATTATTGTTGTAATTTGATTTTGTGAGTGGTCGCCTCAGCGACACTATATCTTAGCCTTGTGAGGATATTTTAGACCTTCACAAAATCCTTTCAACAATAACCTGCGTTGATGGTATATACCTTTCGAAAAAAAATTATTCTTTCTATTAGAACCACATGAGATGCATTTTTTTAGAAAGTAAAATCCATTTATCATTGTCTTTTCATAAGGGGAGGGTCATTGTAGGCGAACCAATCATCTATGTCAATATATTTGTTTTATCCAGCTATTAGTTGATTTCTACAAAAGAATTGTACTTGTAATGAATAACCACCTCCCTGTAAATAAAAATAAATATGATAGATCAAATGTTATGTTATTTCTCCCATAATATATTGACGAGATGATTAAGTATTAATATGAAAACTAGTACATTCAAGCATTCAATGATGTGTATGTAAATAAATGTAAATGTAATATATCGATGAGAATTTATAAACATATATAACATATGTATATTGATTATTGATGTGAAAAGGCTATTAAAGATAACTATCTGGTTTTGGCACCGATTGGGATTAAGGTAGTTATTCTCGCCATTATGAAATAGTTGATTGGTGGAAATGAAAGAATATGTGTATATGCATATTACTACTTTATGGAAAAGAAAATGTTATTAAAACAATTGAAATTTTCTTAAGATGAATAATGGCATGATGATAATAAGCGGAGCCACCTCTAGATTCCAATTATTGTAGGCCCAAGGGGCAACACTACAAGGGTCATATGGTTGCAAGGAACTGTGGAGGCAAAAGTTAAGTCCTCTACAGTTATAGCTACACTGTCATGTTATGTTTATGAATCGCTTGTTCCGACGGTAAAGCCATCAAAGCCGTCGAAAAATCTAATAATCAAGACAACTCTGAACATTAAAAATATTATGGACATATGTGAAATTATGTTAATGTCACAGACATATGTACAATTATGTTAATTTCATGGACATATGTGCAATTATGTTAACCTTAAGGTATATGATTAAATGTATTGAAAAGTCATGCAAGAAATAATTTATAAAGGTAAATCATTAGAAGTATGAAAGGAAACGGTTTACAAAGATAACCCGTTACAAGTATGCAAGGAAATGGGTTATAAAGATAACTCATTACAAATAAACAAAGAGATGGTTTATAAAGGTAAACCATTACATGTTACGTATGAAAATGATTTAATCAAAGATAAATCATTATATGTCAAATGGGGAAAATTTTATTAAAAGACAAACTTTTAAATGTTATAAGACAAATTGCTTAATAATAACAAACCATCACAAGTCTTGCAAAAAAACTAATTAAGGGGTGATGAAGGAGAAAAATTAAGGGTCGTAGCTGATCAATAGTCGATGCGTTGACCACTCAATAATCTTCAATCAATGAAAAATTAACCCACAATAAGAATCAAACAATTAAGTATCAAAATGTGGAGTTAAAATTTAATATAACTCTACATGCAAATGTGTATAGGTGCAAGCACGTGTAGAGGTCGAACATTGGGGGCAAACGGGAGGAGGAGGCATGATAACTGCACAAAAGTTTTTTCTTTTATCTCTTGTTCAATTATTATTTTAGTGGGTTTTTCATTATATATATTGGTCTTATAATTTTGTATGTTCTTTTTTACGTTTTCAAACAATATATATTATTTCATTTTAAATATAATATATGTAGATATGTATGTATATGCATAAATATAATATAAGGTATAAACATATATACTATATAGATAAAACTATGTAAATATATATATAATACAATAAATATAATGTGTTTTTTATTTTATATTTGCTAATTATTTGTTATTTTTCTGGAATTTTTGCTGATTTTTGTGTATTTTTAAAGTTAAAAATATCCCAATTAAGAGATTAATAAATGATCCAAAATTAATTTGGGTTTTAAAAGTAATAAATAGTTCTGAAATTACCCAAATTAATTTTAATATATAAATAATAATATATTTAGATAATTATAAAATAGAAAAAACATATTTTTGGTGTTTTTGTTGAAATTATATATATTTTTGGATTTTGGAGCTTTATGGTTTTTATCATTTTCTTTTTCTATTTTTTGGGGTTTTTATTTTGTGGACTCAATAAATTACAAAATACACCATAAATATTTTTTGTAATTTTTCAAATTTTTTTATGTTTTTAGAATTTTTATAGGTAAACAGGGATTATTTAAGCTCATTTTCATTTTTATTAAATTGATAAAATGCAAAAAATGCCACTTAAAAATCATAGCGTAAAAGTACAAGGCATAAATCATGTATCCCTATTTTTGCAAATTTTTAGGATCTCATTAGCTAATTTAAATAAGTACATAATATCCCCAAAATAAATGTCCTGAGAGGGGCATTTTTGCAAATAAAATTAAATCCAGGGTGCTTTGTGCAAAAGTGACAAAAGTTTACAATGTAATTAAAACTTTGATGCACTTTTTAATAATTACAAAACCCGTCAGGGCTTACATGCAATTTTACCAACATGTGGGATACCACGTGACTCATACTAGAAGGGACCAAAATGCAAAATATGCGAAAGTTCAAGGACCTCCAAGCAAATTTCACACAATATATAACGCAGTTTCCAATTTATTAGACTAAACAATAAATACATAAACTAACAGGGGATTGCATGCAATTTTACCACCTCACGTGGGACAGCACGTGAGGTGACGTGGACTGAACCTATTCGTAAATAAAGAAAGCTAGGGTCCTTTATACAAAATTTCCACTTATTTTATAACGATGACTTTTATTTACAGGACTGAATAGTAACTACAAAAAATGTGGGACGGAGTATGCAATTTACCCCATAATAGCACATGGGTGAACGACTGAGATCTTTTCAGTTGCCACAAGTCCGCTCCATAACGGTCGATGAGGTTTCAATTCGATGGCTAAGATTAGATCGGCTAGGCCGATCTGACGGTCAAGGAGTGGCAGGATCCCACGGCTCCTGCTGCATCTGGAATCTTCATGATGATGGGATGGTTTTGAATACAGGTGGAAGAATGGGGAAGAACCCTCGCCTGGGCGAGGTTTGATTTGGAATAGTGGCCACCTCCGGCCTCCTCCATTGTCGCCGAGTGTCTCTGATCGTTCCTAGGAACCTTCCACATCTGGTTACAGTCTCAACAAGGCACCTGGGGCTCCGGCAGGATCAGACATATTTAAGGAAGAAGGGGAGCTCCAGGTACCTTAGTCTCTACAAAATTCGACCCTACACGGGTCCTTTGGCCTCCAGACCTACAAAGAATAGTCGCACAAGCAAGAAGACGTATATGGGGGACTTATTGGTGGTGAAATGAGCGTAGAGTAAAGCAGGCGAAGGTCTCCGATGAGTGGCAGAGGTGGAGCCTTGATCTTTAGATACAGTAGGGACCGGGTGAAATAAGCATAGGGTAAAGCGGGTGGAGTTCTCCGACGAGCGACGGAGGTAGTGACCTTGATTTTCGGATACAGTAGGGATCCATGTGAAATGAGGGGCCTGGGGAAAAGGAAAACAAGAGGGGAAGGGAATGGCGGTGGTAGGCGGTCGGAAAACAAGTGGGGTCACCGTGGAACGTTCGCTGGAGCGGAGCTCCGGTGAACTACGAATTTTTATTTCTACACTAAAAGACTACACTATTAATTAATGTAATTGTAGAATCAACATGCTATAATTAAAATATACCTAAAAATAATAAAGAGCGCAGGTCATACCTGCCGACGAAGGCAGGGAGCAGGGCCACGCCGAAGCGACGGCCTTGGGTGCACCCTCCCCTCCTCGAGCTGCCATCCATTTTAGGGGACCTCCATCTATCACCTGGATGCACTCTATCTCGAAACGACGGAGCTTTAGGACTCGGAAAGTGGCCAATAAATCATGGATGTCGGAGGTGGTTTATTTATAAACATTCAGGCACCCCTCTTTTAATGGCCAAAATTAGAGAATCGATAATATATATAGGGATTTAAACGTATGGGAAAGGATCTATGATGAATAATGATGATTTTTGCTAAAGGAAGCGAGGCCGATTGATCGATGGATCAATCGGGAAAAAGTACATATACGACAGGTATTTTTTCTAAGTTTTCACATAGTTTTTTTCTTTTGAATTTTCCTTTTGATTTTATTAGAATTTTAATATACACATATGTTATAAATAATGTTTACAAAATTATAAAAATATAAATTTGTAAAAATAATAAAGAATGAATAAAATGAATATCTTAATCGTAGAATGTACAATAGGGGCCAAAAACCTAACTTTCACACAGTGACTCCAAAAAAATATAAAACCACCACCATTAAATAGCTTCTGAAAGTAATATACAATTAGTGGTGATTTTGATATATTTTGAGTCTTTATTTGAAATATATGTGTCTATGAATTTTGGTTTTTGCATTTTTATTTTGTATATAAACTGCACACTGTGTATTGTTTTTGCACATTCCTAGGGTTTTGTGAAAGTCGATTCTTCTAGACACTGAGACATTGTATATAATACTTCATTTCGCCTCCAGTGCCTTTGAGCCCGTGCCTCACCTCTTTCTTCCCCCATAGCCTCCTCCAGCCGAGTGACAGCAGACCGGAGGAGCTCTTGGAGCGAAGGTGGGTGGCTAAACGACCGTAGCTCTGCAACGTGGCTGGAGACGATCGCCTCGTATAGCCTCTCTTGACCGTTGCAGCAGATCAAGGATAGGACCCTACCTTCATCTTTTCTTGGAGCTCAAGAACCCATCTAAATCTCCAAGTATCTATCCTTTCTCTCGCATTTCCTTATTTGATCGATCTTCTCCACTTTGCTATATCGCAGTCACCTTTGCTCCGACCAGCTAATCGGAGCCCCGTCATGCCTCTTTACCTATTCAGATATACTCCCCACGTTACCCTCCATCTTCTCATGAATCATGTTCCCCCTGAGGCTTGACCATTGGGTCGGGATTAGGTCGGGTGCAAGCTCAAATAACCCTCGTTGGAGCTTTGACTTCGAGCATAGGACCTTTTGTAGGTACGCGTGTCTGGAGCACCATTTGACTTCCAGCTGCTCAAATAGAGTAGCTCCAGGGAAGCAGCCACCGCCACGCTCATCCGACCATCGTCACCTTCATCGGAGCCCCTTGTTTAACGCGGACCACTTCCACGATCCTATCAAAGGCCTCACATCTTTCATCGGAGCTTTAGATCCCCTTTGATGCTTGGTTGAATGTTGTCGGAGATGAGTTCTTGCAGACCTTCTCTTGCCCGTTGGATGAGACTCGCCTCTGCCAAATAGCATCATAGGCGCCAGACCGTGTAGCCTTTTGGTTGTTAGATAAGATCATCTAACGCATCTGCCCCGCACATCCCAAACATTCCCGGCACCGTTAGATATACAATTACGGTTGATCAGAGCTATACGACAACGTCAGCTCCAATGTGCACCACATACCCCTACTTGTGTATATTTCTGTTTCTACCCTACATGTCTGTGTTTTTATATTTATTCCATTAAATAAAAATTGTAGTTAAATACATATATAGTTTGGACCTTTTAGTTTATGTTATGTGCATTTTAGTCCCTCAGAACCTGAAGCACATGTGTGCTCACGTGACTTTTTAGGTTATTTGCTTATTCTGTTATGAAATCTGATGCTTTTAATTATGAATGTTGATGTCTTAGAATTAGCATTTAGACCCATATGTGTACGGTATTGAGCATGTGTAGGAATTAAGTGTACTTTTTGCAGATTGATCCCTAAGCTTTTATATTTTCTTATTGATTTGGTCTAGAAACTTAAAATTGGGAATAGGTCCATGTGAACTGTTCTTAATTACTTGTTATATTTTTGACTTAATAAATATTAAATTAATTAGAAAAATTGCCTAAAAATCACTATTAGCTCCTGCTAGGGTTTCATTTTTACTATGATTTGTTGGAATAATTTGAGTTCATTTTCAATTTTTAAAAATTCAAAAACCTTCAAAAAAATCATGTTTTCCTTATAAAATCTTAAAAAATCGAAAAATGTTTCAGAATTTTTAAAAAAAATTACTTTGTGTGTCTTTTATTGTGTTTTAATTATTATGTTATTTTTTTAAAGTTTATCATATAAACCCTAAAAATTACAAAAATTTAAAAAACTTGTAAAAATCAAATAAAATCACAGAAAATTCAAAAATTTCCAATTCCAATTCCTGTTTGTAGCTTTTTACATCTATTTTAGCATAAATTGTTGATCAAGATCTTAGGGCATTTTAGATATTTTTAATTTGCAATGTTGTCGTACTTATGCACTATTTTTACTTGTGAGCACTTGTCTATTTTTATAAAATTACAAGACCACTAGAAAAATCTAGAAAAATTACCAAATACACTTTAGAACCCATAAAAATCAAAAACATTTTTTGTTTTATTTTCTGGGTATTTTTTAGCAATTTAAAATTACAAAAAGAGTGTTTGGTGTGTGTTGTAAGTGTTTGTGCATGTTTGCCTTTATTCTAAAATTTAAAATTTGAAAGATTAGAAGCCACTAAAAATATTTTATTTCTGAAATTTGACTACTTATTTATTTAATAGTGTTCCTTGTGTTCGACCCAGATGGCTATACCAGGTATAAAAATAGAGAACTGCTTACATGCTTTAATTGTTTGATTTCTCTTTGAGTGGTTTTATTTTCTTGTTGAGTGGTCGGATTAATTGAGGACAATGACACTTCACATATTTCCCCCGTTATTTTACCTTGATTTTATGCTTATCAGAATGGCATCGTTGTCGGGGAGGCGGCATAGATGTCATTTTTCATTTTTGCCATTTCTATTTGATATAATTGCATTCTAAAGAGGTACCGCCCAAGGGACGTTTTGGCTTTCTGTCGGAGGAGCCCGCATCCAAGGAAGAGCAAAAGGAGAGAAAGTAGTTATATTAGATATAATAGTTTCATTTCTTGCAAAACCAATATTGTTGTAATAATTGTGGACTTTGACACTCGTTGGACTTGAACATTGGGGTTTGCTTCATTGAGTGCCGGTGCACTCGGTGGACCTCATCATGATTTTTCACGGTTTTGTTTTATCGTCTTTCTTTTTATTTGATTCATGAGGTTTTAGCCCTTAGATTTAGGACTTTGGTTGATTGTGACACAATTAACTTTTGGTTAATTGTGACACAATTAACTAAGTCCCCACACCTAATTACTTATCTGTATCTATAGATTGTAATAAAACTTAACTAAAATAAAGTTAAAAAAGTTAGATTGATTGGATATAAGACAACGTGCCGTGAGGAGTCACATACATCGCTAGCAGGTCCCGTTGTGTCGGCACCAACTCCCAAGATCGGACTTCGATCTTATATTTTATTAGCTATATATTGTGCTTCACAATTAATAGGAGTTGCATGTCTAAGGTCGATTTTCTCATGCATCATATAGATAGTTTATTTATTGTCTAAATTTTATACAGGGATCACCCTGCATATAAAGTGTTGGAGTCAGGTACGCATTTTTATCTCTGCATGCATCATCGTAATTTATCACACATCGGCTTTTCCAACTTCCTTCCCCTTTTTTATTGGACTCAAAATAACGATGGAAATTAGAAAAATTGTTAGGCGTCGTCTTATTCAAAATAATATAGAAAAGTGAAAACAAAATAAAATTAGGACTACTAATGCAAATTGGACACTAAAACTCACTTCAATTAAAAATTTTTGTTTTGGGGAGAGTTACCCCCTCATTGATTGATTTATCTGTAGTGATAGAGTGACCCACACATTATGTAGAGCCATACTTGAACTCTCTTCAGACTACTGGTCTTTGTGGTTGGATGTTCTCCAGTGAGGACTTCACCGGGTAGCCAATAATCGGTCTGGGACTTCCTTAGTATAAAGGATAGATCGGGTAGCCGGTAAATGGTCTGCAATCCATACTGGTTGGGAAAAACTAGCTGTGAGATTTGTCCAGTCTCCTGGGAGCATCGGGTTCCCAACAACTTGCATAATCACTTTGATAGATTGATTGATCACCTAAATAAAAATTGACAAGGGTAATGACCGATCTCTTACGATCATCAGCTGGAGTGTTAAGTAGGTGAAAAAGGGGTTTAATTCCTTATCTTGTTTGCATTCCAAATCTCATCTTCATGAATTCCCAGATCAAGATGATGGGATGGAGGTCCCTTAGGCTGCTTTTGACAACACTACTTTCGAGCACTCTTCTCCATTCATCTAGGGCAGCTTCAGAGAGCTCAGATCTGCTCTCCAAACTTGAATTCTCTACCACCATTTTCTCCCTCGATCACCCTTATGCTAGTCCTGAGGTGCTAAAGCAGAGGCCAACACAGTAATATATTCACTTGACGACACCTATGTTAGGGTATTTTGCCCTTGCAGAGGCCCAAGAGATGACCAACAGTGAGGGATGTAGCGATGAGTTGCCACAGGGAGCAGCGTATGTACTAGACCAGCCTACCATCAACATCACACACGTAGCATCCCTAGAGAGCATGCAACGAGAGATCATGGACCAGAGATCATTTCTGGCTGAGGTACGATGAGAGCTAACATAGATGTGAGCCGGCAGAACAGAGTTGTAAAGACCAACCGGTGGAAAGATAACACCAAGAGGGTAGTGGAGATGGACGACCCGAGGATCAGTAGGAGACCACTTGATAGCCATGCACGATGCGGCAGTTGAACAACCCATCTACCACGTACCAACAGGTCCACCACATTCAGGAAGAGCCAGCCCAACAGCTGTAGCGCTACCAGCAGCCACCACAATCTCCGGGCACTAAGATGGTGGTCTACCAACCAGATCAGCCCCTAGCAGTTCTTCCTCATCCATACCTTGAGCAGGAGTTGTTGATGGAAGTCAACGGGATTTGGTATGACCAATACCGACAATAACCCAGGATCCATCGTGATTGCCTACATTTCTGATGGTCCACTGAAGGCACCTCTTCCCAGTAGTAGCCTCCATCTTAGGCAGGGAAGACCAACCAGTAGCAGCAGTAGCCCCATCACTCCCAACACTATCACCAGCAGCAGGGTCCTCATCCCTCATACTAGGGACAACAGTGGAGGCAACAACAGAAGCCTCAGCAGTATTCCCAGCCTCCCCTTCATTACCATCAGTAGTCTCAACATCATTTCCAGTAAGGCAACCCATCTGGTTCTCATGGATCTGTCTATGAGAACCTAGCCCTTGACAACCTCACCCACTTACTTAGTGATCAGCAGGCATCCTTCCGACAAGAGATGGAGGAGTTCCAGCAGGAGATGAGGGAGATTATCAAGGGAAAGGCCGCCATACTCGCTCGAATCAAACCAAATCCGAACAATCTCAAGAGGAAATCTGAGTAGGAATAGCTTAGAGAGACTACCACTGCTACTGATACTTTGGGTGATATATCTTCCTATGTGTTTGATGCAACTTGTGTGGAACTTAGGAATGATAGGATGCCAGCCGACGATGCCTTGCCTAAGCGACAACCTCATAGAGATTATGGAGAACCAGACGAAGACGATACCGGTGCTAATGTTGTAAATCATGATGATGACGGTGGTGATGAAGCCAACAAGGATGTAGATCCAACCGACAATACTGAGGTCTTCGTTATAACGTATGAAGACAGTGGTACTGTTACCACCAGTATTCCAGTTGTTGAGCCAGAATGCGGTGTTGATGCCGCAAGATCAGATGCAGTCAATAGTACTTATGCCACCATTTCTCTTTTGGTTCTGTTACTTCACTTTGTATCTGAGGACAGAAAAATACAAAAAATGTAAAAAATTAGAAAGAACAAAATTATGAATAAAGGGAAAGGTTTCTGTATCCCCTATGAGTCCACCCGTGTTGCATCATGATCTTTATATGGATTCTACTCTATTACATAATCAAGAATCTATTCCTGACCCTCATCTCTCTGGAGAGGGTCCCTCCATCCCCTTCCCTCAAGCACTACGCTTTTTAATGGGGACAAAAAGATACAAAAAAGAGCCACCAATTAGAGTTCTGCCAGCAGATGATTGATCGATTTCATATACAACTGACTCTACAGGAAACACTAGAGCACATCCCTCTCTTCCATAGTAATTTAAGAGAGAAGACCAACATCCACAAGAAGATAAGGAACCAAAATGTAGAGTTCCATGTGCATACTCGTGCAACTTGCTCCTTATGTCAGATGTCATATTCATGAGTAGCGGTTCAATTGTACCCTATTAGACAACGACTCTTCTATCAACCTTCTTCTTGTAGCCTTGCTCGACTGATTCGAGTTTGTCCCTCTTTGACGCAACAGGACAATCCTTCAGTTTGCTGATAGATCTGTCAAGAGTCCGAAGGGGATATTAAAGGACGTGGTCGTCACAAATCAGGGTCTGAAATTCCTCGTGAATTTTGTTGTATTGGACATACATATACATATGTTTGTGACTAATACCCACATCATATTAGGATGCACATTCTTGGCCACAACAAAGGTGGTATCCGATCATGATAGCAGAAGGTATACTGTTACGTCGAGGGCAAAAGTGTACAAATAGAGACGATCAAGGACACAAGAGCAAGAGATTCATCATCCTCAGAGAAGTTTAGTGATTCAATGTGGATGACAGATGCAGAGAGAGATGTCCACTAGGAGTGCAACTTTGTGATCACAAATGATGAATCAGTATGGTCAAACCGAACAACACAAGCCCTTGTCATGCCATCCGATTTGGTAGATTTACAGATTTTTGTAGACGAGAGTTCCAAGAGCACACTCTTGGCACTGGATACATTTGAGGCTGATGATCATAGTCAGGATAGTGAATCAGAGTATATTTCATGATCTTCCTATTCATATCATCAGACTCAGGCATTGACTAGGATGACTTTGATGAATATTTGCCATGTCTGATTCCTTTAGAAACAACTAGGGTAGAGAACGATCCATTGTAGATGACAAATACACCAGTAGGGTCATCTTCGTCAAAGTCACAGATGCAGTGAAAGTTCTCCCATACGGATCAAATAGCCTTCACTCAGACATTTTAGAAGCCATATTTACAAACTCCCACTTCTCCAGAATTGAAGATCTGATGTAGTCGATGAACTACACATTCCTTGCAGGTGAGCTAGAGATGTTCCCGATCATTATCTCAACAGATTTGAGTGGAGATCAAGAATCTCGTTTGATGGAGTTTCTTGAAAGAAACCGCAAGGCGATCGGATGGAGTATAGATAATATCCAAGGGATAAGTTCGGCCCTGTGCTCCCATGACATTTATATCAAAGAGGATGCCAAGCCATCGCGTGAGTTCCAACGATGGTTGAACCCGAATCTTCAAGATGTGGTCATGAAGGAGATATCTAAGTGGTAGAGTGCTGATTTTATCTATCCCATCTCTGACTCCAAGTAGGTTAGTCCTTTACATGCGGTACCTAAGAAGACAAGTATTACTATAGTTGTGAGCGAGTCTGGAGAGGAGATAGCTACCTGGGTACCCACTTCTTGGAGGGTTTGTATGGACTATAGACGATTGAATAAGGCCACCAAGAAGGATCATTTCCCACTACCATTTATTGGTCATATCATCGAGAGGCTAGCTGTGAAGAGTCATTATTGTTTCCTTGAAGGGTACTCCGGATACAATCAATTGGGCATAGCTCTGAAGACTAGGAGAAAATGACATTCACCTATCCATTTGGGATGTATGCCCTTTAGTGTATGTAATGCCCCAGTTACATTCCAAAGGTGCATGCTTTCTGTTTTCTTGGACATGGTGTGTGATTTCTTAGATGTCTTCATGGATGACTTTTCGGTCTACGACGACGGGTTTCATGCTTGTCTTGACTGTGTAGATCGTGTACTTCAGCATTGTATATAGGTCCATCTTGTATTATCTTGGGAGAAGAGTCACTTCATGGTGACTGGGGATGGTGCTTGGTCATATCATATCCAATAGGGGCATGGAGGTCGATTCGACCAAGGTGCATATCATAAGGAAACTCAATCCACAATCCAATTTTCATCAGTTGTAGTCTTTTCTAGGGCATGCCGGTTTCTACTAACGATTCATTCAGGATTTCTGTCATATTGCCAGATCGCTCACTGATCTACTAACGAAAGACACCGAGTTCATTGTAGATGATAAGTCTCTAGCATCATTTGAGACTCTCAAGGGTTTAGTTTTCGAGGCTCATGTCCTTCAGTCACCCAATTGGTCTCTCCCATTCGAGATCATGATAGATGCTTCTGATTTTGCCATAGGAGTTGTGCTAGGATAGAGGAGGGATGGATTTTCGTATTCCATTCACTATGCTAGACGGACTTTGGATGCCGCTCAGCGGAATTATACTATTACAGAGAAGGAGATGTTAGTCGTAGTCTTTGCTTTGGATAAGTTCAGATCATATATTCTTGGATCTAGAGTGAGTATTTTTACAGATCATACCGCCCTTTGATGTCTCATGGCTAAGAAGGATGCCAAAGCCATAATGATCAGGTGGATCCTTCTACTCCAAGAATTCGATATTGAGATTGAGGATAAGCATGGAGTCAAGAATGTGGTGGTGGATCACTTCTCCTGTTTAGAGAACCTTGAAGATTTAGATCAGAATACACAAATCACAGAGACCTTCCTGGACAAGGCAATCCTTGCTATCACCTCATTTCCTTAGTACGTCGACATTGTGAACTATCTTGTCGCCAAGAAAGTTCCACAAGGTTGGCACTGGAAGCGACATGAGACCTTCCTTGTGAAGGCCAAGTCGTACCATTGGGAGGATCCCACCATTTATCATGAAGTGAGGGATAGTGTCTGGCGTTGATGTATTCCTCAGGAGGAGCACCACAGTGTCCTCACATAATGCTATAAGCTTGAGGCAGGAGGACATCATTCTGAGAGAACAGCATAGAAGGTTCTCCAATCTGGCATATGATGGCCCACCCTCTTCAAGGATTCTGATGAGATCATGAAGACGTGTACTGATTGTCAAAGGATGGACACTTGTGGACAATGTGACATGATGCTAATGAAACCCATTCACTTCTGTGATATTTTTGATGCATGGGGCATCAATTTCATAGGTCCATTCCCTAAGAGTTAGGGATTCAAGTAAAGTCTGCTCGCTGTAGATTATGTGAGTCATTGGGTTGAGGACATCCCCGCCCGAGCCGCAAATGCTAATACCTTGTGCAGATTTTTGTGGAAAATACCATTTCTAGGTTCGGGGTACCTAGAGTATTGATATCTGATGGAGGGACTCACTTTATCAATGACAAGATAAGGTCCCTTGCTAATGAGTTCATCATTGACCATCGAGTTGCCACTCCATATCACCCTCAAACGAGTGGTCTTGCTGAAGTATCGAACTCGGAGATCAAGTTGATATTACAAAAGGTTGTCCTCTCAAACCGAAAGGATTGGTCACAGCTTTTGGACTTGGTCATGTGGGCCTATAGGACTTCTTTTAAGACACCTTTGGGTACATCTCACTTTCGTCTCATTTATGGAAAGCCATGCCACTTGCCTGCGGAGATCAAGCATAAGTAACTTTGGACAGTCATTGAGTTATTATTGGATCCCAATAGTATAGGAGATCAGAGGAAATCAGAGTTAGCAGCCATGGAGTAGTTGAAAGATACAACCTTTTCGAGTAGCCTACAATATATGATAGAGTGAAAGTATGGCATGATTCTCATATCATCCATAAATAGTTTGAGCTGAACTAGAGTATGGCTATTTTATGCTAGGTTGAGATTATTTCCAGGTATGTTACAAAGCATGTGGAAGGGACCATACTTGGTCCGAAAGGTACACGACAATGGAAGCATCGACATATATGAGTTGTCATCTGATTCCACCTTTCTGGTTAATGATCAACGCCTAAAGCCATATCATGATCATGATCTGCTGATCGTTGATGTTACCCCTATTCATTTTCTATGAGATGTGGTCTTTGACTCAAATCATTTGCATCCCATACATGATTATCACTTCTCTTTCGTGTCTGTATAGATCCAGTTGTCCATATCACCCATTCTTTTTGTCTAATACCTCATCTTCATCTTATTATTATGCTATACTTAGGGTGTACTTTACCCTAACTAAAAGGGGAGTATCAGACTTGTGATTATTTATTTTTTATTATATTACCTCTATTTTGCTACCTATACTTAGTGATACTTTACCCTAAGTATAGGGGAGGTAGTACTTTTACATTCTAACCTTTGGTCTTCCCCTTGTGTGCAGTGTTCTATACTTAGGATTATTTGATTCTAAGTATGGGAGGACTGCCGACCTCTGTTAATTATCTTCTTTTATTCGTCATTGTAGTTTATCATTCTATTCAGTTCCCAATACTCAACATGAGTTATGTCTTCCTTTCATCGCTCTTTAATCACTCTAAGGACATCGTTCCAGCTAAGTATAGGGGGTGTCGTATATATTGTATATATACTCTAGCCATAAATCGTACGTTGAATACTTTGTGTACATAATTAATATAGAAAAAATCACAAAAAAATTAAAAGTTTCCTTGAATATAAAAAAAACCTCTCTTGTCCATAAAAAGTTGTTTATAAATAGTCGTTTGTAAAATATATTTTTGTACAAATGTTTGTAAAAATGTTTTGGTTGTAAAGTTTTCGTAAATATGTTTGTATCAAAATTATGTATATAGTACAAACATTTTTGAAAAATGTTTGAAATATAAAAGTTCGTAAAAATTGGTTTGTAAATATTTGTAACTTGCAAAACTCTTCCTTCTTCTTTGCATTCAATTTTTTTCATTAAAACTTTCATATTTTGAAAAATTGCACAAAAGGAGTTTTTGTACATTATTGCTTGTATATTATTCTTAATCATAGTTGACATTTAAACTAGTTTGGAATTAAGCTGAAAAATGGAGCTTGGTTAAGACCTTAATCCACCTAATTCAGAGGAACCTTATATGATTTTGGGTTGAGACTTTTCAGATCCATTAGTGACTTATCTTTGAGTCCATTAGGCTATGTTCAGATGTCATCTTGATGAGCCTAAGTAGAACACTTAACAATGCTCGCATGACTATGAGAGACAATGGCTTGACTTGGACACGTACCTTACACGTATCTTAACACGGATGAGGTGGTGAAGAGGCATGATTCTTTGGCTTTGGGTGGCATACGAGGGTAGTACTTCTAGGCGAAAGCTCTCATCTTCCTTTAGGGAGGGATGTGCACCTCAACCTGGTCTAGTGGCATTGAGGTCTAAAGACATGAGTTATGGGTTGCAATAATGCTTCAAAAGAGGGTTAGTCTACTGGCTCAAGAAGAAAAATTCCTTTTGTATATATTGCACCATGTTGATATGTTGTACATATGCACATCAAAAAAATGTGCAAAATCAAGAAAAACTTCAAAAAATGGACATGCCTAATTGAAAATAAAATGTCTACTGGAGTGTATATAGTCAATAAAGCAAAGCTTATGTATTATACCTTTTCATCTCATGAAGCTTGCATCAGGAGACTTAGCTACACTGGTTAGGCTCCCAGGGATATGTGGCTACACTGGTCATGTCCATTCTCTTCTTTCCCCTCTTCTTGAGCTAGTTGAACTTGAACATAGAAAGGAATACCCTGCTCCTCGAGGAAAGTGCTGCTAGACTGAGGAATTAGATTTACCTTGTTGATGGAGGATGTTTCTTTGTCAGTTCTGAGGTGAGGAGCTACATGTCACTTACACAGTACAAGGAAAGATTCATAGTAATTAAAGTTTGCATATGTAGACTTTTTCTGACCTGGTTTATTGAGGAGTCTTGACCATAGAATTGTGAAACTAGAATGTTGTTGAGTCTTAAACCTAATTCCCAATAAGGTTCCACCAAACTAATAATCCAAAGGATTAACTAAGCTCCATGTTCCAATTTATGGAAGATAAGTGTAACAATTAACTTTGATTCTTCTTCATTTCTTTTTCTTTTCACTTATTTTTCTAATAAGTGTTTGCTAAGGGACTAGCAAAGTTAAAGTGTAGTGGGTGATGAATCCATGATTCTCACACTTTTTCTTTTATTTTAGCTCCTCTTTTTGGCAAAAACACCCTGCAAATACCTGTAAAAACAATAACTTAGCATTTTGCATGACATTGTTAATATTGCATAATTAGCATTTATTTTGCAAAAATAAAAAAATTTAAAGAAGAAAGAAAAAGAATGATTTACATAGAATAAATATAGAGTGATCCGAATCCCAAGAGAAGGCCAGTACTTGACCTAATCGTAAAATAAAATAAGTAGAGAGAGATAGGCTCTACTATGTATTGTACATATTACCTATATCTGTACATATTATTTATCTATTTATTTTTGATAAAATAAAATTATTTTTTTCTCTTACACCCTTGTGTATATTTTAATAATATTATAAAAATAATATAAAAATAAAAAAAATAAAATAAGAATAAAAAAATCATTAAACCTTTGTATAGAATGCACATATACATTCCACATTCATTATTCATTTTATACCCTTAAATAACTTATAAAAATAAAATAAAAATTCCTTTATACTATTAAAATCATGTTTTAAATAAATAAAATATCAAATAAAATTTGTTTTTTGTAAAAATAATAAAATAAAATGCTTGTATATAATACATAGATATATTATGCATGTATATAATACTATAAACTACATATACATTATTTTATTTTTCATAAAAATAATTAAAAATCACAGGAAAAATAGTTTAAAAATAATAAACAATTTTATTTTATATACTTTTTATTTTAAATTCATTTACTATGTTTAACCATATTTTATTCGATTTTTGTAAATCATGGATTCTTATTGATCCATGTTCGTTCATTGACCTCGGTCAGCGTCGCCTCCCCAGTCAGGTCAACCCGTCTTCGCTCACAGGAGTGGTTTCTCAGATTTATCCTAGTCGAATCCAACCACCTTTGGTCTCGATTCCACCGCCTGATTCCTCTCCTAGGATTCATGATTCTCGCGGATCCCTAGGGAGGATGGGATATTTATAGGGTTTCACTCCATCCATAGATTCTTATAGACCATGAGGCATCCTATATAATGCTTCCTTCTACCTCCTACACCTATCAGCTCATGACTGGCCTCTTTTTTCCACCATAGCCACCTCCATCCGAGTGCAGTAGCTCGGAGGAGCTCTTGGAGCGAAGGTTGGTGGCTAAACGACCGTAACTCTCCAATGTGGCCGGAGACGACCACCGTTTATAGCCTCTCTTGCCCGTCGTAGTAGATCGAGGCCAAGACCCCACCTTCACCTTTTCCTGGAGCTTAGGGAACCATCCGGATATCCATGTATCTATCCTTTCTTCCGTATTTCCTTGTTCGATTGACCTTCTCTACTTCGCTCAGCTATCATCACCTCTGTTCCAAAGATATGGTTGGAGCCCCGTTACACCTCTTTACCCGTTCAGATTGATGCCCCACATAACCTTTGCTTCACTTATTTGCAAGCTCAAATAACCCTCGTCGGTGCTTCGACTCCGAGCATAAGACCTTTTACATGTACTTTCATGCGTTTGAAGCGCCATCTGACTTCCAACGACTCAGGTGGAGCAGCTCCACGTGAGCAGCCACAGCCCCACTCATCCGACCATGGTCGCCTCCATTGGAGCCCTTTATTCAACGCGGACAACTTCCACGATCCTGTCGGAGCCCTCAGATCTATCATCGGAACATAGGATCCCCTTCGATGCTCGGTTGAAAGTAGCCGAAGACAAGTTGTTGCAAACCTTCTCTTACCCGTTGGATGAGACCCACCTCTGCCAGATAACATCACAATCGCTTAACTGTGCAACCTTTTAGCTATTGGATTAGATCATCTGACGCATCTGCCCCGCAGTGGGCATAATTCTCTTTCAACCTTGCATGTCAGTGTTTTAATATTTAGTCCATAAATTAAAAATTGTAGTTAAGTACATTTACAGTTTGGACCTTGTTGTTTATGTTATTTGCATTTTAGTCCCTAAGAACCTAAAGCATGTGTGTGCTGGCATGATTTTTTAGCTTAATTGCTTGTTCTATCCTGAACTCTGATTCCTTTAGTTAATAAATGTTGTGTTTTTAGAATTTTCATTTAGACCCCTTTGCATACGGTATTGAGCATGTGGCGGAATTAAGTGGACTTTTTGCATATTAAACCTTAAGCTTTTATATTTTATAATCGATTCGGTCCAGAAACTTAATAGAATTGCAAATAGGTCCTTATGAACTGTGCTTGATAACATGTTGTGATCTGGAACGATTAAATATTAAATTAATTCAAAGAAAACACCAAAAAATCACTATTATCTCCTACAAGGGTGTAGTTTTTACTATGATTTCATTGTATTAATTTGAGTGCATTTTCTATTTTTAAACATCCAAAACCCTAAAAAAGTTCTAATTTTCTTAATAAAAATCATAAAAATTCGAAAAATGTTTTAAAAATTCCATAAAAATTACTGTGTGTGCCTTTTATTATGCTTTAATTACTTTATTAATTTTTTAAAACTCATCATTAAAAACCCTAAAAATTATAAAACTTGAAAAACTTATAAAAATCATATAAACTCATTTCATAGTGGAATCCACTTCCTTCATCTTCCTACCTAGAGTCAGATCCCTCATGCACTTCGAGCAACTAGTTATAAGTGTCTGCATCAGCTGCGTAGAAGATAGCAGCACAGAACAGACATGTATGTTCGTTCGTCTTAATCACCAGTGCGGTTGTCCTCTACTTCTCCGAAACGGGTTGGAATTGATAGTTCGCTTAGAAGCCCGAGAACCCCACTCTCAGGTTACCGCGAGTAAGGAAGAGCAACTTGTATGTTCGAGCCCATATATATATAATAGGCCTTTAGGAGGTGAGGTAGAAGCCACTAAAAAGAAAGCGTAAGTGAGTTATTCGTACCGAGGGTTGGAATCCCTCTCTCTCTCCGTTCCTTTGATCGCTTGAGACTTTCTATTATATTCTAATTCGAAAAAATGCAGTTCTCTTTATTTGTTATATATAAATGTATATATGGAATAGATAAAAAAAAGCGAGCAAAAACAAAAAATATCTCTTTTTTTATTCTTCACGCCCAGGATTACTTCCTGGATCATTAGATAAGAATCCGAAAATGAACAGAGAAACAAAGAATATCACTACTAATGGAAAAGGCTAGATTAAAGGCCTCTCTTACTCAAAACTACTAATGGAAAGCAACCCCTTAGTGAGTAGAAAGATGTTCAGAAAATTCCAAAATTTCCATTTCCAGTTCCTTTTGTAGTTTTTTCTATTTTAGCATAAAATTATTGATCAGTACCTGAGGGCATTTTAGGTATTTTTAATTTGCAACTAGGCCTAGTTGTGCACTATTTTGACTTGTGAGCACTTGTTGATTTTTATGAAATCAGAAAAACATTAGAAAGACCAAGAAAAAAATACCAAAAACACTTTAGAACCCATAAAAACCAAACATATTTTTAGTTTTATTTTCAGAATATTTTTTAGAAATTTAATATTACAAAAAGAGTGTTTGGTGAGTGTTGTAAGTGTTTGTGCTTATTTGTCTTTATTCAAAAAATTAAAAATTTGAAAAATAAAAAACCACTAAAAAATATTTTATCTGTGAAATTTGACTAATTAAATATTTAATAGTGCTCCTTCCGTTCGACCCTAGTGGCTATACCAGGTAATAAAAATGGCGAACTGCTTACATGCTTTAATTGTTTGATTTCTCTTTGAGTGGTTTTATTTTCATGTTGAGTGGTCGGATTGATTGAGGACAACGACACTTCACATATTTTTCTCCCTTAGTTGATCTCAATTTTACGCCCATCACTCACCTACAATTCTACATGCTTCTACAGGGTTATCATTCGATCCTACACCTTTTCTAGGACTCATAACCTTCAAAGCCTCCTCTACTTCCTTTCTTTGTATTCATCTATAGCTTGCACGATTCAAGTAACTTTCACTACTAGCAAGATCACCCACAGTGATCTCTCTATTTCCTTCCAAAATGAATAGTTTATGGAAATATTGCTTCCATCTAGTCTCTATATCCTTTTGAGTAATAAGCACATGACCTTCTTCATCCTTAATACATCTCATTTGAGAATGGGTTTTGGTGTTTCTTTATCTAGCTTTGTCCAACCTGAATATATCCTTCTGGCCCTCTTTAGAGTCATGATTTTTATATAAAGCTTCATAAGATTTTACTTAGCTTTGCTTATAGACTTCTCTGCTTCCTTCTTCACTATTTGTAGTTTGTGATTGTTTCCTATCTTCCATCCTTATACATAGCTTTAAAGCATGCTCTTTTCATTTTGAGCTTCTCTTAATGCCCTCCACTCCACCACCACGCCTCCTTTTGGCCTGGAGCTCCTCCCTTTGACTCGCTTAGAATCTCTTTGGCCACCTTTCGAATACAAGATGATGCTATCTCCTGCATCTTGTTTGTACTTCCGTTACAATCCCAAGAAGTCTTCAAAACCTTCTCTTGAAGCTTGATTGCTTTAGTTGAAGATTCCACCATCCAGTTCTAGTGTTCTTGGGAATCCTCCTTTCCTTTACTAGCCCTTTTATTTGCATATCCATGACAAGAAGTGATGTTGGGTTGTCAAACTTTCTCTTGGGATTACTTTGCAATCTTTGTAACACAACTGATCTCTTCTCCTTAACACAAAGCAATCTATTTGTGTTCTAGTCAAGACACTCTTATAAGTAATTAAATGCTCCTCCCTCTTCTTGAAGAGAGTGTTTGATATGAAAAGATCACATGCCATTACAAAATCCATAACGATTTTTCCCTCTTCATTTCTATCCCTGAACCCTGGACATTAGCATATCCTGAACCATCTTTTCCACATGTCCATTAAGGTCTCCTCCCATGCAAATCATCTCTCTTTGTGGGATTCCTTACAAAATCTTATCCAGATCCTCATAAAAAGTTCGTTTAGTCCTTTCATATAAACCGATTTGTGGTGCATAAATTGAGATGATATTCAGAATTTCTTCTTCAAGTATGAATTTTAGCAAAATAATCCCATCCCCGAAACTTTTCACCTCCACCGTACAATCATTCAAACCCTTATGGACAACCACTCCAACACCGTTTCTCCCCTTATCTTTACCTGAATACTAAAGTTTAAATCTTGTCTTCTGATCTCCCTTGCTTTATCTCCAATCCATTTAGTCTCTTGCAGACATAGTATTTGAAGCGTCCTTCTTTCCATCGTATCCACTATCTCAATCAATTTTCCAGCTAAAGTGCCAATATTCCAACTACATATCCGTAACTTCCTTTGCAACCTCTTTGGGACTAACTTCTATATTCGCATCCATCCATCATGCGAGAAGCCTTACACATTTTGGACTTCATCCGTGGTATATGATTCATAATAATTAATTAAATTAAAATGAGATATGGAGGATCATATAATTAACGTCCATGGTCTCCTGTCAAGGTGAAGGGTTTATCACCATGGATTGTATGAAGAGAAGTATAACTCTAGTGATAGCTCCTACATACAGGCGTACATGTATCAAGCTCTTTGCTTCTCGAAAGAGTAAGTTCGTATGCATAATGACCCTAGTATTGCTCCTCATATAATTGAGGCAGTATTGGACTGTGCATAGCAAGTTCTATTCCTTTTAACGATTGATTCAATTAACAATAGATCAAGATCACCATAGGGGTGGTGAGCCTAGGTGTTAAAGATCGAATAGGAAAAATGCAAGTTGGACTTGCAAGACAGAATGAGTTCCCTCTTATTTTTATTTGAATGTAGTTTCTCATATTATTGGGATGTAACAAAGGTATAAAGTATATCCCAGATCTTTCTAGAGATATAGCGATAAGTATATCTCTCGCTTTCAAAGTTTTATAAGGGAATGGACTTTCAGAATTGAAAAGATAAGACTAATTTTATTAAAAATCCTTAATCAAAGAGTTTAAATTTAAATATATAACTATTATATGATCTAATGTAAGTGCATTCTTAATCTCAAATATAAATCCATAAACCCACTAAATAGATTTTCTGGCGGTCAACCACCTAACCTGACCAAATTATTCGGATTGGATTCAAAATATGGAGCTTGTTCTCTCTATGGAGCCCATCGATTATGTGCTCACTGAGAATAAGCATACAAACCTTATGTTAATGGAAGAACTAAAATTTAATGAAAATGGAGTAAGGACTACTCGTTGCTTCGATGTTATATTTTGGGTTCTCTATTTAATGTGCTTTAGAAGCAACATATGGACATAGAGAATTCCCATAATATAATGTTGAATCTAAAAGAGATTTTTGGTGATGTGAACTGCATTGAGCGTGGTTTGAAGCATGGGTTCCGAAAGAGTTCTATGACAACCTCAAAATTACCCTCGTTAATAATGTCAAATTGTTATAGTAGGGAAACTAGAGGTCAAAACAACAACACACGCATAAATAAATAAGTTAGTCAAGGTGTGATTCAATGTTTATTGAACCTAGTCAAGCCCCAGGGTCAACTCTAGGACACGAGCTATCTATGATTAATCAAGTTGTATAATCTATAGTAGGCGATCAATTATGTCATTCTAAGTCATCAAACTTACACAATGCACAAAATGATGCTAGACATTATGCAAGACAATGATGCTTGCCAAAGAACGCTATTTTGGTTAATTTAAATGAACATTAAACACAATAAAATGCCACGGAATGCAGTGTAATGTAAACATATATACATGCGCAAATATGCCCTAGAATAATTAAGTAATTGAACAATACAAAACATATCAATTTCATAGTGAATTAATGTTTTTACCAATTGATAGGAAATTATCACGGAAGATCAATAAAAAGGGACCAATAATCACTAATTTTTATTATAATATTTTAGGTGTCAAATTAGCAAATTAACCATGCCATTATGTATAGCATCAAATTAGCATAAAAATGAAATTGAAATCAACCAAAATAGAGTATACATGCTCAAGATATTAAACAACGCGTTCAAGGGCATAATTGGAATAAAATATGGTAAATAACAAAGGAAATATCACAAAGAGTCCCTTAGATGGGGCACTATTGTAATTTTCAATTCCCAACGATGCAAAATACCTAAGCCCTCACATCTTACGCACGTGCAGCGATGCTTGGGTATCAGCTCGGGTCGAACATAGGTGAGGAGGTTTCATGGATGAACATGCTTCGGACATGCCTTGGTCCCACCGAGGCTAGCAACCATGATTCATAGCTCAAAGGACACCTGGGCCATCTCATCATTCTGATTAGTTGGTACCTGCTCTTCTTCATCAGATGAACTCAGTCGCATGCGTCAACATGGAACTAACCTCCAGTGAAGCCCCATATGCCTCCTCCTTGCTCTGTTTCCCTCAAAGAAGGTCTTGGGACCTTCCTAGAGAGCTCATGAAAGTCGTGGAGGAGTGTCGAATGGATGAGTCACTCTGAATCTTCAACTCGACAGATGCTTGTCGATGATAAGACTCAAGAACAGAGCACATCGCAAGAATCCATCCTTTGAAGTGTTTCTGTTACCTATAAGTGTTAGCAGCAACCAAAACGATTGTGTGTACGTTTGGGAGTAATGGAGGGCAGCCGAGCAGAGAGGGTGGAGCCCTAGGTGAATTCTTTTCGATATAGCCAGAGAAGGTCTGGAGTGTAAGGAGCTATGGAGGATAGTAGCAGATGAACGGGGGTTGGCGTGGATGATTGAGGGCTAACGAAGGTATGAGGATGATCAATCAAAGATGAGAGTGCTTGTAGATAACCAACTAATTCGAAGAACATGCAGAGAAAGTTAAAACCTACGTACTTGAAGCTTGAAGATGATCACAAATATGGTTGAAAAATCATGGGTGGAGTTCTAAGAGAAGGTCGGGTCTTCCCTTTACCCTACTGACCAAGTAGGAAGCTCGAACAATCAGGCTAAGGATGTGAACTTGGCTTCTAGCCATGGGTCGACACCAGGAGTTCTTCTCTATCAATATCCATCCAACCTCCCTCCTCTATCACAGGTGGGAGGAGACAGACTAGGAGCGCCTTTATATAAAGGTGGACTGATCAATTGGAGCTGGAGGAGAAGTCTAATAAGGGCTGAGGTAGTGCTCCCGGTGGTGGGTGACTGATGAATCTGCGATTCATCACTCCAAAAGTTGAAAATAGAGCTTTGTTCCCGAGTAATTAGAGGCATATTTCTACTTATATTGCATAATTAGCATTCATGCATGCAATGATAATATCTTCATTTTAGCATTCATATCTGCATTAAATGAGAAGCCAAATTCACTTGTAAATATTCACCTGTATATTAGATAAAATACCTTATTTGTATATTTTATACTGACTCCGAATCCAATAAAACCAACTCCATAGTGTATATATGACTAACATTAATAAAGAAAAAATATCAAAAAAATATTAACTTGTAAAATCGACCAATAAAACCCCAATCCAAGTTTGAAACCATGAACCTCAAAATGCACATATCTCTCTCATACAATGTCTGATTGAGGTCTACTCACTTTTAAAGTAATATACATTGAAAGACCTTCGAAACAAGACCAATTTCATTAAAATTGGAGCTCGTATGCAAAACTTGGGTTTTGGGCCCCTTTTGTATATTGTACAAAATGACCGTTTTACCCCTGTATTTTATCATTTTATTTTCTTCACTATTAAAATTCCAAAAAAATGTTATTAAATTGTAAATATTCTCCTCATATTTTCTCTATTTTTATTTTGATTTTCTCTTTTTTAAAAATAAAAAATATATAAAAGACAAAAATGTGGTATTTTATACATATAAGGTGCCACCCAAAAATACATTTTGTACAGATGACTTCATTTGATTTTCGGCCCTTCACGAAAGTTGTAGATCTCCTCGAGACGAGCAACTTTCGTGTTGACCACTTTTTGATTTAATCCCTTTTGTTATTTTTTTTTTATTTTGTTTACATTTAATATTTGAATTTTCTGGGACCGACATGTGGCCGCTCCAGGAGCCGCCACATGTAACCCCATTTTCTTTATTTTTCGAATTTATTTTATTATTTTCGGATTTATTATTATTATTATTTTATTATTATTATTATTTTAATTATTTTTAGTAGCTTACTATATTAATTATTTATTTAATCTCCCTTTTACCACTTCTCCCCATTCTTTTCTTCCACTCCAAGCCAATAACCCCCCACTACCCACTCTCTCCATCCTTCAACCTCCTCCTCCTCCTCTTTATATTCTCTTCCACTTCTCCCTTCATCTTCATCCACCGTTCTACAAGTGAGATAGGTTCTAGCTCCGTCAAAGCCGTGAGGTGACAGCTCCTTCTTCGACGTCGAGCGACGACAAGCCAAAGGTGAGATCCGACGTGGAGAGATCGACCTCGTCGCAGCCGCATCCAAGCTGCATAGCTTCTCCGAATTTTTTCCGAGTCGGATCGAGGCCACCACTACGCAAGCCGCACGACGCGGATCCACTTTCGACAATTCACAGGTAAACTCTCTATCTCTGCTTTGTCATTTTTTTATCTAACATTGTTTGCTCCTTGTTGTTCATCATAAAAAATACATCATCACCCACACACAAATTTTCATACAAAAACCACCATCACCCAAACATCATCATTGCCATCACCATAACCATTCCATTCACCACCATCATCTTCATCGCAGAAACATCAACACAATCACAATCACCAACACACACCACTTCATTTCATTTATTTCACTTTTTATCTACTGTTCAAACAAAGAAAATAAAAAAAATTTGCAAAAAAAATACAAAAAAAAGAAACAGGGAGGAAGCAGCCGTGCGTCGCCGCCCCCCTGCCTCCACGCTGCCGCCCCACCTCGCTGCCTTAGCCGCAGCACGCCGCCCGACCCTTCTCCCTCGCGCGCCGCCCGCGCGCGCCCGCGCCTCCTTCCCCGACCCGTCAACGCGCATCCGCGCGTCCGCCCACGCGTCAACAGCCCCCCCCGCACCGTTCTCCGCCGTGCGTGCCCCTCTTCCGCTCGCAGCTGCCGCCTCCTGGCTGTACGCGGCCATCGGCCGCCTCCTCGTCCAGCAAGCAGCCTGCGTGCCACCGCGTCCTCCACCGACCGCAGCAGCCAACATCCAGCGGCCGACCCGGTCCAAGCGTGGCCGCCCCTCGTCAGCCATCCTCCGCGCTTCCTCCATCACGCGCGGTGCAGCCCCAGCCACGCCACTCGCTAGCCCCCATACCCCTGTAGCTCGACGCAGACCACCCCTCGTGCGTCGCTTCCCGCACGCAGCCCACGTCCTCGCCGACGCGCGCGCGCCTCCACGCGCGTCCCGCGTGCCGCCCGCGAAGCCCTCCAGCCGCACCACAGCCGCCCTCGACGCCATCGTCGTCTCCACGCGCCCTCGCGTCGGTCGCGCCACCACCGTTCCCATGCGGTTGCCGCCATCCACCGAAGCCCACGAGCGCCGCTCGACGCCACGCCGCGTGGCCGCCGCCCAATCTCCTCCGTTGCCTTGTGCCCTAGCGGCTAAAGAGAGGTTCATTTCCATTTTCATTATATTTGTAAAAATTGCATTCTCGATCCACCATATTTGTTCATTTCCAAAAGTGACTTTAGGCACAACTCAGTTGTTGTTTTTTTCAGTTCTATTTTGCATTGACACCCCTGGATTTGATCATTAATTTGGACAATAATTTTGCATTATTTTTTTATCAAAAAATAGCATTGTGTAGAGCAACTAATTCTTTATCTTGTGGCTATTTATTTATATTTTTTGAGCAACATTTAATTTATTAAAATTCAGAGATTGAAATTGAGCAATCTTTTGCCCATTTACGCTCTAAAATTCGCACAGGCTGATTTATTGATTCAAAAATTGCGAAAAAATTGAAAATGATGCATCTAATTATGCTTTAATTACTTTCCAAATTCGTCCAATTAGGAGTTGTCGTTTGCACAAAATAAATTGTCGGGTGATTTCTGTAAATGATTTTTAATTAATTCCACGAATAATATTTTTGAGAAATTTTAGCTCTCCTGGATTATTCATTGAAATATCTATTTGAAATGAATCAATCTTTAAATAATTTAACTTTGTGGATTTATTAGAAATTAAACACCCCTAGTCGCCCTATTTTCAGAAAAATATCATAAAAAAATCAGAAAGTGTCAGAAAATTCTAAAAACATTAGTGTAGCTTCATTTCATAATATTTAACTTCCAATGAATTTTTCATAATTTTGCGTATCATTTGCACGAGAAATTGTACGAAAACTCTAAAAAATTTGCATTATTCATTTATGTATTTTAATCCAAAAAATTCCAAAAAAATCCATTTTGCATTAATCATTGAATTAGATTTATAGAAAAAAATACAATTTGGTCATTTTGGATTAATTTCATATTAAAATTATATTTGGCTAAGTTGTTGATTTTCTTAATAACCTAGTTCATTCACATTCTGCATTTGGCATTTTTTATTGCATAAAAAATCACGAGAAACCCCACATGGAAAATCGCAATCTAATACATCTAACTTGATCCCGAGTTGTTCCTTTGCCTCCTTGAGTCAACCCTGGGGCTTGCCCAGGCTAAATAAACATAAAACCGCATATTAATTTAATTCGACGATTCATCGAGTTGTGCGGTTATTTTTGATCGACGCGGATCTATCCGACTGCAACGCACTCGTCTATTAGACAACATTAAAGGGTAGGTCATCCGCAGCTCGTCAAATGGCGTCGTTGCCGGGGAGGCAAAAGGCTTAGGATCGCTTTAGCAAATTAGATTCACGTTTTTCCATTCACTCGGGTAGTCTGACCCCCGAGCCTCATTGTAATTATCCATTTTTATTTTATTGCTTTTCTAACCATTTCTGTATATATCTCTTCTGACATAATTTCTATCTTTTTGTGCGAGGGCCCGGTGGACTTGGAGCGACTTTATTGCAGTCGACACATCTCGAAGTGCATCAGAGGCTGACGATTCTTGGATCAAGTCGGTTGTTGGACGTCAAAAAGATTTTTGTAACTTAAAAACAAAAAAAAAGTGTGTCTACATTTACAGCGGTTCCCGTTTGGGTTCTCGCGCGTGTAAATATAGTGGAACCGTGTCCCGTCTGCTATGTGGTTTGAATTGTAAAGTAGGCTTGCACTAGAGGCTCCTCGAGCCACTCTAGGGTTTGCTTGTGCTCGTAATTTTCTAAGACCACACATCACTTAAAAGACGCACTTAGACCGCAGATCTAGTCAAATCAACCTGTGCTTCACTCGCTAATAGAACTGCCTGTCTAGGAGCGACTTTTTCATCGATTGCATTCATTTAGTATAAAAATTTCAATTCAGTACTGCATCCGGCATTGTAGAGAGCTGGAGGCACTGTAAGTCTTCTTACTCAAGCATTCATCATCGTTTTCTCGATTGCATTGGCTTTTTCCGATTCTCTCTCTTAGTTTTCTAACCTAGGATAAAGGAATTGGGACTGGACGGTAGACGTGATTGCTTGTGTGGATTAATATCAGTGACAACTAATCTTTAAAATCGAGACTGCTAATTGAATTGGACCAAAAAAATTGACTAAAATTACCCTTGTTTGCGGGAGATTAACCTCGATCTTGTTTTCAGGCTGAGTGAGGGTACTTGAGTGTGTGTGAACACCTTAAGGCAGAGCCCAAATCCCAGCCTTCCATATCACGGGCCAACTGATCCTAGCAAATATCACGAGTTGGATATTTTTAGATTCACTGACCAGTACCAAGTAGCCTCCTCCTGTTCGCGGGTAGATAGGGGTGAACCAGCGGTACTTCGCGACAAGGCCTAGCTTTGTCAGCCTCCGCCTGCTTGTAGGTAGATAGGAGCACGGTCTTTGAGTCCCCTGCTCCGGATAGGAGCAAAGAAAGGGAGGACCGGCGGTATCTTAGGCGACAGGTTAAACAGGGAAGACGCATCCGGCTCTGAGCCGACTTCCCTATAGGCCGCATAACTCCTTGCTATCTTGCTTGAAAAATCACACTTAAAATTGACAAGATTAATTGGACTCAGTTTTGGGGTCCTTCACCGTGTTGAGTGTGAATTCAGGGTTTGCTTTTGCATTTGTCTTTGTGTCTGTCCGTGTGTGTTATCCTGCGTAATTGCGCATTTATATCTCATTCTGCTTACATCCTTTCCTCCTCATGATGTCGGGATATTGGTCCTCATACCCTGAGACCTCTGGTCATTCCTCCTCGACCATATACCGTTCATCTTCGCCTTCTCCTTCTTCCATGTATCCTCTGCCATTCACGGGAGACCCGTACCCGTGGTCGGTTCCACCTCAACCCGATTACGAAGTCAGAACTTTGACTGACTTCTCCACTTCTTCGCATTTCTCACCTACTCCATATTCTAATACTCTGGATCCACTTCCATTTTGGGCTGACTGTCCTTACTCTCGAGAGCTTGCAGGAATCAAAGAACTGAATGAAGAGCAAGCCGATGTTGAGACAGATGATTGGCAAAATATATGCCCCAACACACTTCATTCTCACCTAAAGTAGGGACCATACAACAATCAGCATATGCACATCCCGACTTGACCTTAGAGCATAACTTGGTCGATCGAACAAGCCGAATGGAGAGGCCTGAATATAATGATTTCCCAGACTTGATTGACATCAGTGATCAAGCTTCCATTAACCAGCCGTCATTCAAAGAGCCTATACATTCACAAGATTGGACTCATGAGCTAGACTTATCGGTCTTCGTTTCATCATATGAGGCTCCGACCAATATTTGCCATCTAGATGGTCCATACTCGACCCAGCATTACATGCCAGAGTCTAGGTATGTTGAGTATGAGACCTCAATATCTCAGCAGTACCCTCCACTTGAGCAGAACTCTCCCATGATTTGTCATGAGAATTTTGTGGAGGATGACATCTCTAGACTTATTAAGAAAAATGAATCATTTGGTAACGAGTTAAGAGATGTCATGAACATATTGCACTCAATTTCGGCCAGCCTAGGTATGAAAGTTTAGAAGGAAGTAAGTAGATCTGATGTTGAAAACCGAGCAAGCATTAGGGAACCCACACCGTCTGTACAGCTGGAGTCCATTCTATCTCCCTCTTCTACTAACCACTTGCCCTCCAATCCAGAGTCTGATCATTCATCCATCAAAAACACCAAAAAAATTGAAAAACCAAAATTCACATAAAAATTGAAAATGAAAATGATTTTAAAAAATTAGATTCGACCCTAAGGGAAGCACTTGATGAGGAATTGATCTTTAAACTTCCCTTGATAAAGGCCATAGATCACTCCCCGACCTCAAGAGATTTGTAAAGGAGTAAATTGATGCCCAAGAGGTCGGGTAAGAAGAGAACAAGGACAGAGAGACACATAGTGTCTATGGCTACCTCCTTGGTGATGGGGAGAAAGACCAAGAGCCGCAGAGTGAAGCGGTTGCCCCGAGTGGGATGTGAAATAAAGACACCACCTTTACCCATGCAAGAATCGATGATGACTCTCCGATAAATATCCTCCCGACCTCTGTGTTTGACAAACTCAAACTCAGGCCAACCAGAAAGTCGAGAGAGATCGTTCAGCTGGCTGATCGATCCATCAAACGGTCTAGAGGAAATATTTCAGTCATCGTTACTTTCCAAGGTGCTCTACTCCAGGTGGACTTCACGATCATTGACATCGAGCACCAAGGAGAGTTTACCCAGTCTCTGATTATTCTCGGGAAGCCGTTCTTAGCCTTAGCTAAAACGTCTATAGATTGCGAGACTCGGGAGATCGATTTCTCAGCATTGGGAGCACTCCGACCTCACCCACTCTTTGATACACTACTCTAAGGTAACCCGCACATCCACTGACAGTCGTGACCATCGAGAGGTAGATGAGTCCCACCTCTCTACTACACCTGAGAGACCGACTGCCCGGATGACCGTTGGTTCTGAGACTCCCCACACCTCCACTTCATCAACTGCTTGCACCGCCGCCATGACAGCTTCTAAGGAGGACTCACGACCAAAGGCTACCATTAAGTCGGACACGACCTTTGTTGATTGCTTTGACCATTTTGATTATCAGACACAAGAGGCCAATAATGCCATGCCAACTGAGACCACTATGACCTTCCCGAGACATGTGCTGACCCTTCGAGAATATTATGATCTATACGGTGACTCGTCTGATGAGGAACCCATGGTCAGCACCACACCACGTCCCGGACCTTCAAAGGAAGCAACCAAGATTAAATTGACTCCACATAAAAACACGGTTGCTCCCTCTTCTAGTCGGCTATTTAGTGAGAGGAAGTCGAGAATTGATTCCTCGAGATGTTCCCCCGAACCTCTCAAGGCGCGTCACTCTCATCTCCCTCTCAATGATTCAGGATCTAGAAAACCGACTAAGAAAGTTTTCTTCAACACACCGGAGAAGGAATTTTCTGAGGAGTCCTCATCTGGTCCGGAGAAAGTGATTTATATGAGTGAGCTCAGTTCGGTTGTTCTTAAGCCGTATCTAAGCAAGCAGCCGTGTGTCGATCCGCGTTGGACGATCCCTACACCTCACTATTATTCATCTGAGGACGATTCTGACAGCGACACATATGTATATTATCCACCTCCTCGCGTCCGCAAGAAGGTTCGTCACAAACCTTCGTGATCCTTGTATATTCTCACTCTTTCTTGTATATGCTTTCTCTCCCTCTGTCCCCAGTAATTCGAATCACTCGACCTAGTTTCATATCATTTCATTTTATAACTATACTTAGGATAACCAGATCCTATGTATAGGGGGGAGAGTGACCCGCATCTATTGACTGTACATCCTCCAGATCACATCGGTTCTCATACTCACTCTTGTCCTATACTTAGGCTGACCAGAGCCTAAGTATAGGGGGGATGGATGCCCGCCATGTATATACTCATCCATTTCCTCTCTTGTCCTCGCTCGCCCCATTTTTGATCTTCTTCTACACTTAGGCTGCCAGAGCCGAAGTATAGGGGGGTGGAGCGACTTCTATATGATTTTTGTAATTTTAGCTCTCCTACGCATAGCCCGAGCTATGTCTTTTTAGTCGCTTTTCGTGCTCTGAGGACATAGCACACGCTAAGTATATGGGGGCTTGTATATATTACATATATACCTTACCCATAGCTCGTACTTTCGCGTATTTTCGCGTATTTTTGTATATATTATGCAATAATTATGAGGTGGGTAAAAAATTGAAAAAAAAATTTGTATACTTGTATAATATGTATAAAACAAAATGTAAATAGTACTCTTGTAATATTTATTGTAAAATAGGATGTATACCAAAAAAATATATATATGTTGAAAATAAGTCTTCTTATTTACTTTTGCACATCATCCTTGCATTTCAAAAAAAAAGAGTCTTGCATTTCATTCAAAGCATGTCATCTACACAACATCTGCATATCATGCATATGCAAAGTGAAAAGAGAGTGGGTTCTGAACCGAGTTATGAGTAGAGATTGAGGATGGACTTGATTTGACCTTAATCCACCTAATTTTAGAGGAACCTTATAGGAACTGGAGTTAAGATTTCTTAGGTTAAGTGACTTAATTCTTTGAGTCCGCAAGTCTATGTTCACATGTCATCTTCATTAGTCTAAGTAGAATATCACGTGCACAATGCACAATGCACGTAGCTCTTCATTGATGAGGTAGTGAGGAGGTAGAATCCTTTAGCTTGGAGTAGCACACGGGTGGAAACAGCCGTCCTCCTCTAGGGAGGGTAGTGCATCTCAACCTAGTCTGGTGGTGTTGAAGTCTAAGGATAGGATGTTGTGGGTTGCAATAATGCTTCAAAAGAGGATAGTCTACTGGCTCAAGAGGAAAAACTCCTGATGTATATGCTGCACCTTGTATATCGTTAAAAAAAAGAAGAAAAAAAAGAAAAAATATGCAAGAACTGCAAAAAAAATATAGACAGGCCAAAAAAAATTTGCCTGTCGGAGAATGTATATTAGCAAGAAGTTTGCAGCTGGATGACTTGGCTACACTGGTCAGGCATCCCGGGATAGGTAGCTACACTGGCTACCGTCCATTCTTTCTCCACCCCCTCCTCTTGAGCTGGTCGCACATGAACTTAGAAGGGAATACCCCGCTCCTCGAGGAAAGAGTTGTTGGACCAGGTTATTGAGTTACCTTGTTAGAGGAGGCTGGTTTTGAGCCATTTCTGATGTGGGGAGTTACATTTCACTTACACAGTACAAGTAAGAATCATAGTCATCAGAAATTTGCGTTTGAGGATTTGTTCTGACCTGACTGTTGAGACATCTTGAATAGAAGACTTGTGGAACTTGAAGTCTGTTAGGTCTTAAGTTCAGATCCCAATAAGGTTCCGCCACACAATTAATCCAAAGGTTGAGTTAAGCTCCATTTTCAACTTTTGTTCATGACCTTGGTATGGAACCCAATCTCATTTCACTCTTGCATTTCATTTTAGTTGCTCGGGGACGAGCAAGGTTTAAGTACAAGGGGTTGATGAATCTGCGATTCATCACTCTAAAAGTTGAAAATAGAGCTTTGTTCTCGAGTAATTAGAGGCATATTTCTACTTATATTGCATAATTAGCATTCATGCATGCATTGATAATATCTGCATTTTAGCATTCATATCTGCATTAAATGAGAAGCCAAATTCACTTGTAAATATTCACCTGTATATTAGATAAAATACCTTATTTGTATATATTTTATACTGACTCTGAATCCAATAAAACCAACTCCATAGTGTATATATGACTAACATTAATAAAGAAAAATATCAAAAAAATATTAACTTGTAAAATCGACCAATAAAACCCCAATCCAAGTTTGAAACCACGAACCTTAAAATGCACACATCTCTCTCATACAGTGTCTGATTGAGGTCTACTCACTTTTAAAGTAATATACATTCAAACATCTTCGAAACAAGACTAATTTCATTAAAGTCGGAGCTCGTATGCAAAACTTGGGTTTTGGGACCCTTTTGTATATTGTACATAATGACCGTTTTACCCCTGTATTTTATCATTTTATTTTCTTCACTATTAAAAATCCAAAAAAATTAGATTAAATTGTAAATATTCTCCTCATATTTTCTCTATTTTTATGTTGATTTTTATCTTTTTTAAAAATAAAAAATATATAAAAGACAAAAATGTGGTATTTTATAAATATAAGGTGCCACCCAAAAATACATTTTGTACAGATGATTTCATTTGATTTTTGGCCCTTCACGAAAGTTGTAGATCTCGTCGAGACGAGCAACTTTTGTGTTGACCACTTTTTGATTTAATCCATTTTGTTATTTCTTTTTGATTTTGTTTACATTTAATATTTGAATTTTATAGGAGCGACATGTGGCCGCTCCTGGAGCCGCCACATGTCACCCCATTTTCTTTATTTTTCAAATTTATTTTATTATTTTCGGATTTATTATTATTAGTATTTTATTATTACTATTTTAATTATTTTTAGTAGATTACTTTATTATTTATTTATTTAATCTCCCTTTTACCACTTCTCCCCATTCTTTTCTTCCACTCCAAGCCAATAACCCCCCACTACCCACTCTCTCCATCCTTCAACCTCCTCCTCCTCCTCTTTATATTCTCTTCCACTTCTCCCTTCATCTTCATCCACCGTTCTACAAGTGAGATAGGTTCTAGCTCCGTCAAAGCCGTGAGGTGACAGCTCCTTCTTCGACATCGAGCGACGACAAGCCAAAGGTGAGATCCGACGTGGAGAGATCGACCTCGTCGCAGCTGCATCCAAGCTGCATAGCTTCTCCGAATTTTTTCCGAGTCGGATAGAGGCCACCACTACGGAAGCCGCACGACGCGGATCAACTTTCGGCAATTCACAGGTAAACTCTCTATCTCTGCTTTGTCAATTTTTTTATCTAACATTGTTTGCTCCTTGTTGTTCATCATAAAAAAATACATCATCACCCACACACAAATTTTCATACGAAAACCACCATCACCCGGACATCATTGCCATCACCATCACCATTCCATTCACCACCATCATCTTCATCGCAGAAACATCAACACAATCACAATCACCAACACACACCACTTCATTTCATTTATTTCACTTTTTATCTACTGTTCAAGCAAAGAAAATAAAAAAAATTGCAAAAAAATACAAAAAAAACAGGGAGGAAGCAGTCGTGCGCCGCCGCCCCCCTGCCTCCACGCCGCCGCCCCACCTCGCTGCCTCAGCCCCACCTCGCTGCCTCAGCCGCGGCGCGCCGCCCAACCCTTCTCCCTCGCGCGCCGCCTGCGCGCGCCCGCGCCTCCTTCCCCGACCCGTCAACGCGTAGCCGCGTGTCTGCCCACGCGTCAACAGCCGTCCCGTGCCGTTCTCCGCCGTGCGCGCCCCTCTTCCGCTCGCAGCTGCCGCCTCCTGGCTGTGCGTGGCCAGCGGGCCGCCTCCTCGTCCTGCAAGCAGCCCGCGCGCCACCGCACCCTCCACCGACCACAGCGGCCACCCTCCAGCGCTCGGCACGCTCCAAGCGTAGCCGCCCCTCGTCAGCCGTCCTCCACGCTTCCTCCTTCACGCGCGGCGCAGCCCCAACCACGCCACCCGCCAGCCCCCATACCCCTGTAGCTCGACGCCGACCGCCCCTCGTGCGTTGCTTCCCCGCACGCAGCCCACGACCTCTCCGGCGCGCGCGCCTCCACGCGCCATCCCGCGTACCGCCTGCGAAGCCCTCCAACCGCACCGCAGCCGCCCTCGACGCCATCGCCGTCTCCACGCGCCCTCGCGTCGGCCGCGCCGCCGCCGCTCCCGTGCAGTTGGCCGCCCTCCACCGAAGCCCACGAGCGCCACTCCACATCGCGCCGCGTGGCTGCCGCCCAATCTCCTCCGTTACCTTGTGCCCTAGCGACTAAATAGAGGTTTCATTTCCTTTTTCATTATATTTGTAAAAATTGCATTCTCGATCTACTATATTTGTTCATTACCAAAAGTGCCTTTAGGCACAACCTAGTTGTTGTTTTTTTTCAGTTCTATTTTGCATTGACACCCCTGGATAAGATCATTAATTTGGACACTAGTTTGCATTATTTTTTTATCAAAAAATAGCATTGTATAGAGCAACTAATTCTTTATCTTGTGGCTATTTATTTGTATTTTTGTGAGCAACATATAATTTATTAAAATTCAGATATTGAAATTGAGCAATCTTTTACCCATTTACGCTCTGAAATTCGCACAGGCTAATTTATTGATTCAAAAATTGCGAAAAAAATGAAGATAATGCATATAATTATGCTTTAATTACTAACCAAATTTCGTCCAATTAGGAGTTGTCGTTTGCATAAAATAAATTGTAGGGTGATTTCAGTAAATGATTTTTAATT
Source organism: Ottelia alismoides (assembly GCA_037367405.1). Classification (NCBI taxonomy): domain Eukaryota; kingdom Viridiplantae; phylum Streptophyta; class Magnoliopsida; order Alismatales; family Hydrocharitaceae; genus Ottelia; species Ottelia alismoides. The sequence goes on along the minus strand of JAZKJV010002299.1, from coordinate 1,241,995 downwards.
AATTCCACGAATAATATTTTTGAGAAATTTCAGCTCTCCTGGATTATTTATTGAAACCTCATTTTGAAATAAATCAATCTTTGAATAATTTAACTTCGTGGATTTATTAGAAATTAAACCAACCCTAGTCGCTCTATTTTCAGAAAAATATTAATAAAAAATCAAAAAGTGTCAGCAAATTCTAAAAAAAATTAGTGTAGCTTCATTTCATCATATTTAACTTCCAGTGATTTTTTCACAATTTTTGCGTATCATTTGCACGAAAAAGTATGAAAACTGTAAAAAAGTTTGCATTTTTCATTTATGTATTTTAATCCAAAAATTCCAAAAAATTCCATTTTGCATTAATCATTGAATTAGATTTATAGAAAAAAATATAATTTGGTCATTTTGGATTAATTTCATATTAAAATTAACTTTGGCTTAAGTTTTTGATTTTCTTAATAACCTAGTTCATTCACATTCTGCATTTGGCATTTTGTTATTGCATAAAGAATCACAAAAAACCCCACTTGGAAAATCGCAATCTAATACATCTAACTTGATCCCGAGTTGTTCCTTTGCCTCCTTGAGTCGACCCTGGGGCTTGCCCAGGCTAAATAAACATAAAACCACATATTAATTTAATTCGACGATTCATCGAGTTGTGCGGTTATTTTTGATCGACGCGGATCTATCCGACTTCAACGCACTCGTCTATTAGACAACATTAAAGGGTAGGTCATCCGCGGCTCGTCAGTGACGTTATTTCAACTGCCCTTCCATGATCGATGGTGGGAGGGGGGACAATGCTAGGTATCACCTGAGGATGAGGGAGGGTAGGGTTAAGTAAGAGATTGCTCGGTTGGGTTAGAGGTGGTGGAGATCGGTTGGGAGAAATGGGAGGAGGTGGGGGTAGGAGAAGAGTGTCGGCGGTGATAGAACTAAGGAGAAGGAAGGAATGTGCCCTTACGATGAGATCAAATTATCTGATCTTGTGGTAGAGAGCATATAGGAGGTGGACACTGGAGATATGAATCATCAGAGGAAGTCGAATGACAGAAAGGGTTAGCGGGTGGCAGAAGGAGAGAGGGCCACGCGGACTAATATGATTATTAGAAAACAAAGAAAAATAAAAAAAATACGTATAGACCAAATTACAAAAAAAATCAAAACATGAAAGTTGAAGATCTTAGTGAGATCTACAAGTTTCATGTTGGACAAAAAGTCAAAAGAGGACAAATACATCAATAAGAATTTATGTAAAAAAGTTTGCATTTTTCATTTATGTATTTTAATCCAAAAAATTCCAAAAAATTCCATTTTGCATTAATCATTGAATTAGATTTATAGAAAAAATATAATTTGGTCATTTTGGATTAATTTCATATTAAAATTAACTTTGGCTAAGTTTTTGATTTTCTTAATAACCTAGTTCACTCACATTCTGCATTTGGCATTTTGTTATTGCATAAAAAATCACAAAAAACCCAACTTGGAAAATCACAATCTAATACATCTAACTTGATCCCGAGTTGTTCCTTTGCCTCCTTGAGTCGACCCTGGGGCTTGCCCAGGCTAAATAAACATAAAACCACATATTAATTTAATTCGACGATTCATCGAGTTGTGCGGTTATTTTTGATCGACGCGGATCTATCCGACTGCAACGCACTCGTCTATTAGACAACATTAAAGGGTAGGTCATCCGCGGCTCGTCAGTGACGTTATTTCAACTGCCCTTCCATGATCGATGGTGGGAGGGGGGACAATGCTAGGTATCACCTGAGGATGAGGGAGGTTAGGGTTAAGTAAGAGATTGCTCGGTTGGGTTAGAGGTGGTGGCGATCGGTTGGGAGAAATAGGAGGAGGTGGGGGTAGGAGAAGAGTGTCGGCGGTGATAGAGAACGACTAAGGAGAAGGAAGGAATGTGCCCTTACGATGAGATCAAATTATCTGATCTTGTGGTAGAGAGCATATAGGAGGTGGACACTGGAGATGTGAATCATCAGAGGAAGTCGAATGACGGAAATGGTTAGCGGGTGGCAGAAGGAGAGAGGGCCACGCGGACTAATATGATTATTATAAAACAAAGAAAAATAAAAAAATACTTATAGACCAAATTACAAAAAAAATCAAAACATGAAAGCTGAAGATCTTAGTGAGATCTACAAGTTTCATGTTGGACAAAAAGTCAAAAGAGGACAAATACATCAATAAGAATTTATGGAGGTATTTTTAATAAATAAAAACAGCTCTTTTTACTTTTTTGTGATTTTTTATTTTTAATTTATAATAAAAGCAAAATTATATATATATACACAATAATTATCTATTTTTTGGGATTTTAAATAAGAAGAAAATAAGGGAAAATAAAGCAAAAAAGATGTTAGTTATGTACAATAATTGGGGTTATTTATTGACAAGGGGTTAGTTAAGGTTAATTAAAGATACATTTTATTAAAAAGATCAAGGTAGAGAGATAATAGATGAAGATTGTGATGACAAATCAGAGATTCATCACCCCCCCCCCCCCCCCCGCCCTCATTAAACCAAGCTTATCCTTGAGCAATTAAAGAGTTAAAGAGTTGGATTAATTCCTGATAGTGTATGTGAGGTTTCAAGACTTAATTCCTCAAAGAACCCTTGATTGTGTGATCCTAAAATTTTGGATGCAACCAATCTCTAGTCAAAAGGAAGACGATTTCTCTAATTATCAGACTATCTATATGTACATTTAGTGTAGAGATATGACATTTAGTGTGTACTGCAATCATGCGAGTCGAGTCGAGGTCCTAGTCCAAGATACTCTTCTCAAGGTCAAATCCTCAACACTAGGAATAAGTCAGTTCTTGCATTCAATCCACCGTTTCAGTAGCTTGTCAGACTTGAAAAATATAGACGGAAGTTGAGAGCATGTGATTATGTCATTTCTTCTCTCCCTCACATTGGAACAAGGGCCCTCTCAAGCACCTTATTACTCAACACAATCATTTTTGGTTGTTGATCTATGTGTCCATCAAGATATCTTGGAGGCATCCTACACTTGTTTCCTAAGAGTGAATTGATATGTGTCCTTTTTAGTATCTAAGATACCTTCAAGACCTAGACTTGTATCACTATACGATGTAGTGCCCTTTTTGGGTGCAAGATCAACTCTCGGTCCTAATAGCTTTAGTCCAAATGGACACATTAAAATGATTGGGAGCATTCACCATTGAAGTAAGCTCTTGTATTTGACATGTATTGAGAGAGCTTTTCTTTCAATATTTCTTTTCTTTTTCTTTTGGTTATATCCACTGCTTTTACCAAGTTGATGCATAATACTCAACAATTTATTAAATTTCATCACACCTTGGCACATAGGTCAATATCAAAAGATAACATAAGAACTTTTTCTCCTATTGGCTAGGGTTTGTTGACATTTAGGTTTCCTGAGTCTTTCATTGACTTTATCCCATCCTCAAGCATCATCAAATCTGGTCTAGACTCGAATATCAAATCCCAATCCCTCAAGTGAAACCTCAACTCAACTCATTACTCATGCAGTTGTGCTGGTAATGTGCTAATCATATTCCGTTAAAGTAGATATAAAGATTGCAACATAGCACCCATATCTTTCAAACTAGGGTATTGATATTATTAATTCTCAAACCAATGACTAAGGTTGGTTAACTTAGATTATTAAGAACTCATAAATCAAATATTCTCAAATTCTCAAGCCTTGAGTAATAGTGATGATACACCAACATATATGTTATTTTTTTTTGTGATTTTTAAATTTTGCAATTTTTATGGATTTTTTTACTTCTTTAGAGAAATAATGACTGGTTTAAACTCATATAACTAGTTGCATCTACTTCCATCCAATATGGGTGTAAGTACGGACCCTCAAAAGGATACCCATGTTACTGATGAATCTACATCCATCATCTTTCTTCATTGATTTTAGTTTAAAATCCCCTCTTGAACACCTATAAATATAAATAAATCTTGTTTTTATAAATATCTATCTTTTGTATATATTGTATAATTATCATTATTTTTAATCTAAAAATAAATAAAGAAATAAAGGAAAAATAAAGAAAATGAAGGCTATATATATGTAATAAATACTGACTGACTCTGACCCCGAGAGAAGGTCAAGACATGACCTGATCGACAAGGAATAGAGTAGGGGAGATAAGGCCTCTTGCACAAAAATAAAGAAAATCAATCATCATTAATCATCACCATCATTGCACACACACACATATCATAAAAATTAAAAATAATTTTAAGAAGATTCATTGTACATAGATAAAATAACAACACTTTGAAAAAAACCACAAGGTCTAACTTCTCAGATCCATATTTTCTCCATAAAAACTAAAAATAAAGAAACTAACTTATATTGTATAATAAAATAAGCTTCAAAATGAAAGTGGTTTCATTAAACTAGAGTTAAGTTGTAAAAAGTGGCCTTTTGGAGTGTATTGTATATTGTGCAAGTACTATAGATTGTGTGAAATTATTCTTCTATTTATTTTATGTATACTTTTGTACTTGTTTTATTTTCATATATTTGTAAATATTGTATTTATTTCATATAAAATACAAACAATAACTATAAAAATAAAAATCACAAAAAATGAATTTATTGTATATATTATACAAGTACCACTATATATTTTTAATATCTATATTAATTTAACATAATAAATTATTTCATAAAATAAAATAAAAATATATTTTAATTCCTTGTATAATATTGTAAATAAACAAATTATTAAATTATATACTTATGTGTAAAAATAAATTATTAAAACATCAGTGTTCTGTATATATGTATAAATAACTATGAATAATGGTTAATATATAATTAAGCTATTAATCTTATTTATTAATATTAAAAATCATCATAAATATGCTTAATTATATATTTACTTTGAATTTTTTTATGATATTTAATCCATTTTCATATTTATTTTTAATTGATTTTTTATTTTGTTGTTGTTTTGTTGTTTGATGATTCTGTCTTGTAGCTAGACAGTTTCCCATTAGCCCACCCAAGTTTGTTGACCCATCAGGTCATCCCCCTCTTCCTTTGCTCCACCTGAATAATGTCCCGCTTAAACCTCTTTCGTAGATTTTGCCCTTTCGATCATTCAATCTACCATCTGCCTCCTTCATGGATCTTGTATCCTTAATAATACTTACACTCGTCTCATTATTAGTTTTAATAAACCCACCTTGGTGTGCTTTTCTTGATTTCAATTTCATCCAATTCGATGCTTATAAGTACCTCGTCCAGATTCCATTTGCAGTTTGATCCAATTTTCCCTGCAATTTCTCACCCAAGGGTGATTCTTCTTGATAGAGGTTGTGACATGACTTCAGCCCTTTATCCAAGATCGCGAGGGAGTGTAGGAGATCGCTATCCCATATACTCGTCGAAGATCCGTCACGAGTTGATGCTTCTCTGTTTCTTGCCGTAGATTCAAGACTGTAACACGTGTTCTCCCACCTGTAGGTAATCTAAGGTAATTTAGTTTCAATTTCATCTTTAATTTTGTGTTTAATTCCAGTCAGTAGTTAGATCCAATCATCTCCTCACCTGAGCTCTGATCAGCTCGATCAGAGCTCCTCGATCATTCATTTTTGTTTCCGACCACGTAATCACCTCACCCACACCGTTCTTCATCTTCTTCCATAGATTGACCAACCCATATCTCTTTAGATCTGGGATTCAACGTCCTTCCCGACTTCCTTCCGTTGGAGATCCCCATTCCCTCCGTTTCATTGTGTTTTTTAGCTAATAACCTTGCCGAAATTCATCTCCAAGAAGCACAAATCACTTGCATGGATTTTGATGTGAACTGGAGCTGAAGATCGAGATCTAAAGGGCACATCTCATATCTAGACCTTCCAACCTCCAAATCTTCCGTCATTAGTCATTAATCCTTATTAAGATATCTAGTCGACGAAGGACCACCATAGGAACATGTACCGATCATCAAGAGGAAGATCTAGTGGATATCTCCCTTCGGCTGATCTCGTTGCTATCCACCTTCAGACATGTTCTTCCAAGTGATCCGAGAGGCATCGAATCAGGAACACCCGCACCATATTGAATCGGCACCATTGATGAAGCCCCAAATTTCAGACGTCGATCTAGATCATATCTGTGCTTTAGGAGCCGTCCATCCAACATGCATCTTGTCACGTGCATAGGTGAACAATTGCAGTTTAAATCTGAACAAAAAAGATCTTCGAGGTTTGAAATCTGACTTGTTTGTTTTTTTGTAAATAAGTCCCTTAGGTGCATGTGCCAAGTTGTGAATGCTTGGTTAATTACATTTGAGACCCTGGATGTTTTTACTGTTTGCATGGAGGTACTCTTTGAATTGCAGAATGCGCAACATACATGCATTTTCTGGCTAATTGCAATATCTCTGTAGTCATTCCCCCTGAGTTTTAAATGATTACCAATTAGTTTGTTCCAACGCAATTTAGGTGCATTAGCATCCAACTTTTAGGTGAAAATTTCACCAGTACCACTGCATTTCTCTATTTGGTTATTTATTTAGTCCTTCAAATAACATTATTTGCAAAATAGTCCATTTCAAGCAAACTTTTAATTATTTGTTAAACATAGTTAATACTTAGCTAATCATAATTTAAAACTCTCTAATAATTATCATAAGTTATTGCTAATCACTTTATTTTATCTATTTTTTTTAAATTTTATTTAGTTTTAATATTTTTAATAAATCAGAAACAATCTTTATTTTCCCTATTTGCATATTTTAATCAGTAATAATTACAAAAATATCTTGAAAATTTTAAATAAATCTCTATTTCTTTGTTTATATTATTTTGTTTTTATTTCCGTATAAATTTCACTTTTAAATTCTTTATAAAAAATATCAAAACACTAAAAACAATAATAAATAAATAAATAATCAATGAAAATCCCAAAAATAGTATAAAACGCCTTTTATGGAAATTTGGTAAATAATATTTTTGATTGTATACATTTCCTATGTTTTTTTAATGTTATTTCCTATTTTAAAAGACCAAAAATATTTGCATTGTTTTATGTTTTCTATTTTTCCTATTTTTAATTGTTTGAAAATCTTAAAAAATCTAAATAGAGGGAACATATATTAAACCCTTGGCTCCTACAACAGACCTATGCATTTTCCTTAATAAAAAATTAGACACAGAAGGATAACCTGAGTTACAAGTAAAATGATAATCAGATAACTGAATATCCTCAAGAAAAGGTATAGGTTCCTCTACATCTAACTCTTCTAACAAAATATTATCTTCCTAAAGCGACATCACTCTTTTCTAAGAACTCTTTATCAACCTGATATTTCGAAAGATTGAGGTTAAATCCTAGCTCTCTTCCATTCTAAACTCTACAAAAAGGACTTAAGATTAGACAACCTTACATACACTAAAAATCTGGCACCCTTTTAGAAACTGAAGACACTGGTTAGAAACTAAAGAGACATAAAGTTAGTCTTTATTTACAGGTTAGTTCTACTTATATACTTAATGTTTGAAAATAATTTTGAAAACCTTTTGGAATCATGTCAAATAAGTATATTCCAAAATATTTTACAAAGATTTTCAAAATAAGTTAAACCGTATTTTCACAAACCCATGTAAAATACTTTGAAAACCATGTTAAATAAGTATATAAAGTTTTCAAATACTTTCAAAACAATTTTTACAAAAACCACTTTAAAAGAAATGTGATACCCTTAGCACCGAAAGTTTAAAAAAATTAAACAATGAGTAAAGTATATATGAAATATATAAGGTACACCCCCCTATACTTAGCTTTTGTTATGTCCTCATAGCAGAAAGGGATATGAAGCCATGGCTCATCTTAGTATAAAGAAATGTACAAGAGATGAATCAAAAACCAAGGTGTAAATATGAGTAAAATGATTAGTCAACAAAAATAGAATGAACTGGTTCTCCCTATGCATTGGCTGAAAATAGCCTAAGTATGAAGAAGAAAGGGAAAATAAAATAAAGAGACCATAAATCAATGAAACTGAAGGAATATACAAGATACAGTCAGATCCCCCCTATACTTAGGATGAAAATAGCCTAAGTTAGTAGTTAGTGTCTATAGATAGGAGAAAATAAACCTTGAAAGAGTATAACAAAAATGATTCAGAATCTGACTGATCTGAATATTCAAGCTACAACTTCATGCTTTACCTAAAATGCATGTAAAGGACTCTAATGGCATGCAGTCAATGACCTTAACCAGAGTCAGTCATTCTTTGTATTTGATGAAGCGCTTCAACAACTGCCCACTAACCAAGAAGGAAGCTGCGCATTCTGAAAGATCTGCAATCTACATTACCATTTCCATGCACTTCCTTAACTGTGTAAGGACTCGTCCATTTGGATTTCAATTTCTCGTGAAAAAAATTGTAACCTCGCATTAAACTACCATACTTTTTGTCTCTTCTTGCTTCTAATATGTGAATGATGCCACTTTTTAACTTTGTCCTTATATATCAAGCTGTTGTCACATGCTTTGTTACAAATTTCCACCAGCTCATTGAAGTTTAGTTCTCTACAAAGTTTTTCAATGTGACAACTCCAATTAATTGTTATTATTGCCTACTTAGACTTATGAATTAATTCAGCAGGAAAATAGCATGGCTTGCCATAAATCATTCTAAAAGGTGAAGTACCAAGAGGGGTATTATATGCCATCTTGTAAGCCCGCATAACTTCATCCAACAATTGAGACCATTTTTTCTATCAGGACGAACCAACTTTTGAAGAATGCACTTCACCTCCCCATTTGAAACCTCTACCCCGTTAGATTGTGGGTGGTAAGGACTAGCAACTCTAAGTTCAAACAAGTAGTCCTTTGCTAATGATTTCATCTCCCTTTTCACATAGTGGCTACCCTCATTAGAAATCAAATTCTTGAGAACTTCGAACCTTCAAATGATATACTCCTTTATGAACTTACAGATATTCCTACTATCTATGGATTGGGTAGGATAAGACTCCACCTACCTAGAAAGATAGTCAATCTCTAATAAGATGTCCTAAAATCCATGGCTATTGGGGCGAGTTTTGATCTGATGGAACACACGTCTCTGACTTCCTCCGGCACTCTGATGGTCTTGTTCTGTTCCTACAACTACAGTAAAGCTTCCTGATGGCTCAAAGGGTTCCGGGGGTTACTGAACGAGCCCTTGGAGCTCGAGATTCTTCCGCCTACCTAGAAGGTGTTCTTCAACTAAATTCGGGGCTCAGGTGTCCCCTTCAGGTCATGCAAATGGTAGAAAGTATGACGACGCAAAGGGGGCAAAAATCTGACTGTTTTTTATGGGAATTGAAGGCAAAGTGATGAATGGGCAGCGAGGTCCGATGACAGATGGTGGAGATGAACCTCGAGGTCCTGATATGGTGAGTTTCTGGATGACTGGAAGTAGGAGAATAATGTAGAAACGAAGAGTCAAGAAGATGGGATGGTTGCAGTGGTCAAGACTCGGTTCACCTTGAGATAGAGGTCACCAGATATCGAGAGATCTGACGAGGGTAAACATAATTTTATGCTACAATAGTAATTAAAACAATAAATTAAGATGCATACTTGAATCCTAGCAGCTTAAGCTAGAAGGTGATATCTCAACAGCGAAGCTCCTAGGAGATGGCTAGGAAACCACCCTCACTATGCCTCTACTTGCTGCAGAAGGGATGGGAGAGATGATGTCACCATGCTCGAGCCCAGGAACATGCTTCGTGGAGATAACAGAATGAAGGAAACTCAATTCAAAAATGGAGGAAGGTGGTTATATGTACACGTTGGTGAACATGTGACAAAGATCGAGGCCAATCACTCGGCACACCCTTGCTCTGATCGAAGAATCATGCAACGTGATTGAGCTAGGATCGCGGACGAAAAGCTAAAGAGGAACCAACTCGAATTGATTAGTACATCGATTGGGGAAAAAGCAAAAAGGAGGGTCAAATGCTAGGTCTGACTGGGTACATGTTGTTGGACAAGCGAGCCCATGGCAAGCCATTATGAAATAAATATCATTGCCAATATCATTCCCTAATCTGAAATGTAGAATAACTAATTTGCATAATAGGTCCCTTAGTACAATTAGGATTATGTACCATGGCCATCTTAGTAATCATACAACTTTTGATTCAATTATTGAATCATAGAGGTTGGTGCCTGGATGAATATCTAAAGAGTTAGATTGATGACTCATCAAGCATCGTCAAATGATTATTAAGAGATGATCTCCAACCTGAGGAGGAGATGGCAATCCTCTCTCTGAAGTTTGATTTCTAACTAACCTCTTGATGTAGGTCCTCTACATAGGAATAGAGATTCGGAGGTGTTAGATAAGTTAGGTCAAAGCGTTGACTTAACGAGATCGAGATAACCAAAGTCCTATGTCGTATGCTGTCATGATATAGGCATGTATCCTCTGACCGAAGACAGATGTGTTACTATATATCTATGTATGTACATTTGGTAGACCAATAGGTTGATGACCTAATCAAGGTCTATACACCGGCACCCTAGTGTGCATACAAGGGCATATGAGTGATACGATCTCTCAAAGGGATTATACAGGTTCATTTACTGAACTGGAAGACATGAGCTCACTCATGATATATTGGGAAGAATCAAATTCTGTGCACGGTCGTCTCACTTTGGAAGCTTGACTGAATTTGTAGGTTTCATATATGCTTTTGGAAAGTATATGATCAAGACCTAGGTATGATATATGCTTTTGGAAAGTATATGATCGATACCAACTCCCAATGATCAAATGAGAAACTTACTGATAAACCCTCAAGTAGACAATGTAAAACTGATCTAGTACTTAGGTTTTATTCAGAGTCTTCCAGTATGCAGGATGTACATGTATTGGGAATATCTGAGGGTGATGTGATCATAAACGATTGTGTAACCATGATGCTTCCATTCCTAGGGAGTGATGAAACAGGTCTGGATTTATTGACTCCTATCAGTAGAGACCGACCTTAGTAAGGGAAAAAGAATAAGATGATATGATCTTGGTCCAAATGTTGAACATTGATCTGAATGTGATTCAGATGCAATGAGAAGATCAGATTTGCGATCTTGATTTAATCAAGCATCTATGGGAGGCACGAGATCTGGATTTGAGATGTGATCTCAATATCCAAGTCACTATATGTGGAACAACACAATCGCCTTGTCCTTATCTCCAAGTATTCGCGGAGCGAGCGCATTATCCTTGAAAGAGTTCAGGATAATTTCATTATTGATATTATATATCCGAGCATTGAGAAAATTGATAATTAAATGTGATTTTATTATCATGAACAATATGAATTTGATTCATAATATAAAGAGAGTTATCATAGATAATTAAATGTGATTTAATTATTAGAGATGTAAATAATGTGGATGTGATTTATATTATTTGGGCACATGAGAATAGAGATCCAAGATGATTAGATGTGATTTAATTATCATGGATATGAATAATGTGGATGGCAATATCTAATTATTCATAATATATTATAATTGTGATTTATAATGTATTAGAGAGAGCTTCTTATGATTTATATTTGTTGACTAATTATTGGTGTGAATTGGATTCACATTGGATAATCAGTTGAAAATGTATATCACATTTTATTTTGAGTGGTGAATGTGATTCACAAATTTCAAATGACAAGATTATAATATTCACAAGATAATTATGAATTATTTTTGTAGAATAATCTACAACAATTGTTGGTGTAAAATTGGAGATACATGGAATAATGTAATCTAAGAAGATTGCATTAGAGATGCCCCTTCCATATTGGAAGGAAGGGACGACCACCAATTCCTATTAGGAAAGGGTGACCATCCACTCCATATACATGGAAGGGACACTCTCCTTTCCATTATCTTCATATGTTGTTGATTTATTTTTGGGATTGATTTATATTGATTTATCAATATGTATTTATTCTAAATTAAATTACTTGTTGTTGTGATTTTACCAACAACATCTTGGCCTTTAAAAGAAACACAAATCAATGTAAGCCATTGGATTTGTGTTGTCCATGGATTGAGATACAAGGATCCCAAAATATTATAAATAAAAGGTAACCCCTTGCTCTTCAAAAAGTTAGACAACATATGGTCTCTCTCTCTTTTCTCTCCACACACACTCTCTCTCTCTCATATGGTCGTCCACCATGGAAGCCCTATAGAGAGTCTCCATCGCCGCAGCGCCGTCGTTATGTTGTCCGATCATTTGCTTGTGGATCTTTATCTCCTTCGACGTTCCTTGCTCATGAAGAATATGTCGTATCTTTTTTGACTATATCAGGATATTCGTCGCTTGGATCATCAACATGGATTGCAAGGAGCACATGTTTCATCAACACGCTCGCAAGTGTCTCCTCTGTCGGATCAGACTTGGGATATGAGGGATTTTCATTTAGAGACTCGATGGAAACCATGCTTCAAGAGGTAATCATATTACTTATTTGTGTTCTAGAGGAAACGATTCGAGAAGTGTTCTTGGATCATGTGGATTCTTCAGATGAAAATTTTTTTATTTCCACTACCCGGAACAATTAGTGCAACTAGTCGCTCCCGATCGTAAACGCTGCGAACCTCACGCTTTTGTGATGTGCTTAAGGATCTCCACATATCTTTAAAGTGGTATCAAAGCCTTAGGTCGAAGGTTTTGGATGCAATCCATAAACCTAGGATGACTTGGGTTCGTTAGGGTTTGTGAAAGTTTTCTCGCATTTCATTTTCACATCTCTATTTTGTGATTATTTTCGGCCCGTTTAAATTGTTTAAACACGAAAATAAAAAATGGATTTTGTTCCCCATTAAATAAGGAAACCGTATGATCTGAATTTGCATGATTTTGAATCTGTTTTCTCAAGTTATGATCATTTTAGTGAACATGTATCCACTGTTTCAGGGGATGCGAATCTTGACGTAATTAAGGAGTTAATTGTGGTTTTGAAACGACTGTAAATGCGTGCAAACCATACATATTTTTTTAAAATAAAATTAGCAAAATTTGGGAACTTATTTTGCTTAATTTGCTTTTAAATTTATTGAGATATGGTATTTTTAGTAAGTGAGGGTCACCGCTGAAAATTACTTTCCTAATAAAAAACCTTGTGATTGTCATTTAAACAATTAGTGGAATTAAATGGTTTAATTTCCTGTAATAATTATGGATAAATATTTGTGAAATATTTGATTATAATAATTTCCTTAAATGACATTTCCTTAACCAATAATTGATTAAATGTGATCTAGATCACAAATTGGTTACATGATCTACATTTCAACAAATAAAGTTGCTTGAATAGGATTGGGGTCTTGTTTAAAAAATCTCCTTAAAATGTTAATCAAAATTGTTATTATTATTATATCGTATAACTTCGGTTGAAAAATCAATTATGATCTCAAGTACAAAGTGATTGACTTGGCACTATTTTTCCCGAGGCGGATATGGTGTCTAGTCGGGGAGCGTTCGGGAGCAGATTACACCGTATGCGGTCTGTCCCACTCCCGTCGGTAGTGACAATGACAACGGGTAGGGAATGGATAATGCTTGAGAGATCGCGATGTATTTTTCTAATTATTAAAATTCTAAATAATACGCATTTGAGATAACACCAAAATTTTCAAGTAATAATTAAAAAATATTTATTGGATATTGATTGGATCATTAATTTAATAATTAGATTAGTTGGAATCCAATTAAAAATTAAACACTTTATTTTAATAGAGATGTTATTTCCCTTAGAAGATTTAATTATGTGAATATGATTCATAATAGTTAAGTAGAATTTGAACGCGATATGGAGAATCACATAAGTAACATCCATGGTCTCCCGTCGAGGCGAACGTTCCATCGTCCGGGATTGTATGTAGGAGACACCTATCCAAATTGACAGCTCCTGTACGCAAGCGCATCTGGATCGAGCTCTTTGCTTCTCGAAAGAGTAAGGACGTATGCATAGTGACCCAATATCAGGTCCTCATATTATTGAGGAGATATTGGATTGCGAATAGCGAGTTGTATTCCTGTTGATGGTTGGTTCAATTAATAATGGGTCAACATCGTCTTAGGGGTTGTGGGCCTGGGTGTTAAAGACCAGATTGGGAAATACAAGTTGGACTTGCAAGGCAGAATGAATTCCCGCTTCTTTTTATCCGAGTTACATGTTCGCATATTATTGGGATGTAACAAAGATAAAAAAGGAGATCCATATCTTGCTTGAGATATAATGGTAAGTATATCTCTTACATTGAAAGTTAAGGGAATGAACTTCCAATTTTGACAAGGCCAGACAAGTTTGATTAAAAACTCCTAAATCAAAGTAAAATATGTATATATAATATATATATACACACTAATGAAAATTTCTTATTTCATATAATCCTTCATTAAATCTATTCAATTTTATACTCAATAATAACTAGTAGAATATCATGAATTGGATTCGTGATTAAGATATTGTACTTGCAGTTGGGCACATAATGCATGTGGTTGCAATGTGCATGTTTCCTCATAATAATGAGGAATGACAAATAAATAGACAATAGATCTACAACCCTAAAATTTGTATGTCTTTATGGTCTTGATATTAAAAAATATGAGTATAAGTTATGTAGTTCAATTTAGTCTATAAATTAAAGTTTTTGATTTAAATAAAATAGTAACTAATGCCAAGAAATTCTGAAATAAATCATGGATAAAATACAAGATCACAAAAATAATTAAAAATTATAAAATTAATAAAATTATAAATAATGTGTTCTAACTAAAATAAATAGCCCAGAAACCCTGTTGTGGTTAGGTCCCAAAACTGTCTTTTTTGCTAACGGACTCCGATTTTAGTGAAATCACCTTTATTAATTAGAGAATATTATGTTATGACTTTAAAGGTGAGTAGAGTGAAATTGGAGTTCGTATGGGCATGTTGTGATGTTTAGAAATTTAGATTTTGAGAATTTACAAGTAGGATTCCTTAGCATATATACAAGGTAATATTGTTAGCTTATTTTTATATTTTACTATAAATTTTTAGAAATAATTAAGAAAGAGTTTTGTGAAAAAATATGTTCATATGAATTAATTAAAATATTTAAAGTTTTGGAATTTATTGGATAATTAATGAAGAATGCTTGATATGTACAATTAATTATTTTTATTTTTTTCTTCCTTATCCCCCACCTACTTATTTATTGGTTGAACTATCCATGTTAACTTGGTCTCAAGCATTAGGATATAAATATATCTTTCAGCTATATTTATTTTACAAGTTACATTGTACACATATACATATCTACAATTTGCCTTTATTTTTATTCTTTTATTTTTTTACATGATTTTAATGCATAATAGTGCATTTTTATTCATGACTAAGGTTTTGTTAAAGAGTGAATTTTAGTGGATATTTACATGAATTTATCAAGGGTTTTATGATAAAATGCAGATAGAATGTTAATGAATCGTGGATTCATCAACCACCTATACTTAAACATTGCTAGTCCCTTAGCAAACACTTATTTGAAAAATAAGAAATAAAGTTAGAATGAATGTGTTTTCCTAAACCAATTCATGAGAACAGACAAAGGACAGAGCTCGATCGGCTTGAAACAAGAATTTTGTCGGAGCCTTAACTAGTATTAGGATTTTATCCTCAACAGTCTTCAAGTTCCACAAATCCTTGTTTAAGTTCACCTCAACAACCAGTTCATATCCACTTATTCATATCACAAACTCTATCAACCTTTTATTTAATTTGTATAGTGTGTGAACTGTTTTAGCTCTTCCTACTTATGGAAGCGAAGAAATCGCCCATCCCAGTCATACACTCTTATTAGTTCCTCATCCATCTACTCTTTCCTTGGGGAGGGAGATATTCCCTTGTGAGGTCAGTTCGTGCTATGTCCACTATCAAATATAGAGAGAAAGTAGAAGAATGAGAAGATAACTAGAGTACAACCAGTGTAGACGCATCTCCTTGTGAAGCCCAACCGGTATAGCTAAGTCTCCACTAAGATGTGCATGCTTTTTTTCTGGTAGAAGCTTGGACCATTGTGGTCGTACTTTTATTTGGTGACTTCTTCTTTGAATTGGCTTTCTAATTTTATTGCACTACATTCATCTCTTATTGCATAGACGGATATAGCATCTTTTTATTATGTCCATTTTTTAGGTCTTGGAAAAATTGTGTCAGCGGATCCTTCCCTCATCCGAAGCAACTACCACAACCCAAAATCTCTCCCGTCTTTAGACGTCAATGACGAAAAGGCAAGAATAGAAATGCACTACCAAGATGGATTTCCCAACACAACCCCATGCTAGTTGAGCTAAGTGCAAATTGCATGTGTCCAAAATAAGTTCATTGATGAAGAGTTGTACAGATGACACCAAGTGTTCTACTTAGGCACTTTTCGAGTTGACTTCCCAAACATGGTCTCTTGGAACCCAAAGATTTAAGTCAAAGAGCTAAAGGGTCCAAATTCCATTTCCTAACTAGGCTCCTTACAATTAAAGTTAAAAGCCGTAATGAAGCTCCATCCTTCAGACTCTCCCAATATTTAGTTTTAGAAATGAAACTTATTCTAAAAAATGCTAATGCAAATGCAACCATGTTTTTTTGTGAAGTAAATTTTCTGGATTTTACTCAGTTTTAAGGATTTTAAGAGTTTTGAATTTTTTGTGGATTTTAGACTTTACACTTTTTTAAAAGGATTTTGTGATTTTTATAAATAATTTTATGTACAAGAATTTGACCAGATAATTTACCCATATTTTATTTGGAGTAAAGAACTAATGAATATACAAAAGATTTTACAAAAATTACATGAATTTTACACATATTTTAAAATATAGGATTTTAAATAAGTGTTATACATATTTTAATTACACACTTTAAATTAAGGATTTTAAATAAGGATTTTAAACATATTTTACTAATTTATAAAGATTTTATAAATAATTGAATAAAGAGGTGGATTTTAAGTTAACCCTTCACCCGTTTTTATGGATTTTATAGATATAGAAAATACATAGAAGTACGAGTTATGGATAAAAGTATATATAAAATATATATGCACCTCCTATACTTATCTTGTGCTATGTCCTCATAGCATCAAAAGAGAAAAGGAGGGCATAACTCCTGCTAAGTAATAGTGGGTGAAAAAGAATAAAAAAATATAAGTCAGTCGACGCCCCTATACTTATGATCTGGTCATCGTATGTATAATGGAAAACAAAATGAGGTGACTGAGGAAAAGCGTATACAACCGAAGGAACAAAAGGAATAAAGAAGACGAAATTATCAAAATCACTCGGTCCCCCTATACATTGGAAAAGGAATCCTACATTTAGAAAAGAGTGTGGTCAAAATTAGGGACAAATGATTAAAGTGAATGAAAGGATATACAAGAGAAAAGTAAAAATATCAAAAATCTACTAGCAAGAATCAACAGGAAATCCGTCCCCCGTTATACTTAGGATCTGGTATCATAAGCATATAAGACGAGTAAAAATGGGGACGATTGTGGTCTACGAAGAATATACAAGTGTGTACTCTAGAAAAATCGAATGGCTTTGCAAGTCTCTGCACAGGATGAGATGAAGTGGAAGAGTAGTCATGCATCCTATATAAATTAGATCACTTCAACTCGGGCTAAATGATCAGTATTCTCCAGGAAGTGTTTCAGCATCCGCCCATTCACTGTAAACGGTTATGCACCAGGTGAAACATCTAATATAGCAATACTACCATTATTGTGAACTGTTATGACTATATACGATCCTTTCCACTTGCTTTTCAATTTGCCAGGAAAAATTCTCAACCGTGCATTGAACAACCAAACTTTCTACAAAAATCTTGTGTTATGCCCGATTTCCAATCTCTACCTGCTCATTCAGATCTAACTTTCTCTTTGCTCCTTCTTTATGTATCTCTAATGAAATTTCTCGGATAGCCCATTCAGATTTGTGCATGATCTCTACGAGCAAATGACATGGCTTTCCGTAAACTAGTCTGAATGGTGAAGTACCTAAGGGAGTTTTATAAGCAATACGATATGACCAAATTATAAATGACATAACTCTTTACTAGCTTTCTCACCTCCTTATTAATGAAATGGCTACCCCCGTCTGAAAGGAGAATACGTCGAATATCGAATCGTGAAATATTGTGTTCCGTCAGGAACTTGCATCTTGCTGTCAGCGGTTCTTGCGGGTATAGCCTCCATCCATCTGCTAACATAATCTACAACAAGAAGCATGCACTCAAAGACGTTGATGGTGGGAAACGGTCCCATAAAATCTATACCCCATGCGTCAAAGATCTCATAAATTATAACAGGTCACATAGGCATAGCACCTCGAGCACCAATTGTCCCTACGGCTCTCTGACATTCTGGAAAACACTTCTCGAACGTGCAAGCATATCTAGTAAGAGTCGGCCACCAAAATCCACTTTGAAGTACCTTATGCGCTGTCCTCTTCAATGAATGATGTCCTCCTGCCTCTAAAGAAAGGAATAGAGTGAGGACACCATTATATTCCTCCAGAGAAATACATCGCGTGTAGATACAATCCGGTCCTTTTGAAAAAGAATCATATACCCCCAATGGTAATATCGTGCCTCGGACACTAGTCTGTCGACTCAGTCTTTAGGCCAACCTTGCATACTTTTCTGCATGACCAGAAAGTTAACTATGTCTGCATATTAGGGGTGTTCTGTAACTGCAAAGATACTCTCATATGGAAATCTCTCTATAATCTCTAGCGTGTAAACATCTGAAGGCTACTCTAACTGTAGACGGGAGAGGTGATCAGCTATCACATTCTTTATCTCAGGCTTGTCTCTAATATCAAAATCAAATATCTAGAGTAAGAGAATCCATCTAAGAAGGCGTATCTTAGCATCCTTCTTTACCATTAAAAATCGGATAGTTGAATGATCAGTATAAATAGTGATTCTAGAGCCAAGAATATAAGATCTGAATTTATCTAAAGAAAACACTGCTGCCAATATCTCTTTCTCTATTACTGTATAATTTCATTGTGCATCGTCTAGAGTGTGACTAGCATAGCGAATGGCAACCAGATGTCTGTTCCTCCATTGTCATAATACAACCCCAACCGTAAAATCTAAAGCATCTATCATGATCTCAAAGGGCAGAGACCAATTGGGCAGCTGTAGGACAGGAGCACTGATAATCATCTCTTTTAGAGTGATGAAGGCATGAAGACATTTATCATCCAACAAGAACTCGATGTCTTCTCCTAAAAGTCCAGTTAACGGTCGAGCAATCTTGGAGAAGTCCTTAATAAGTCGTCGGTAAAAGCCGACGTGCCCCAGAAAAGATCATAACTTCTTTACATTGGATGGTGGATCGAGTTGTTTGATGACATCTACCTTCGCATAGTCAACCTCCATGCCTTGCCTGGAGATCCTATTTGTAACCATAAATGGCTCTTTTCCCAAGACAGAACGAGAATGACCTCGCAACATTTTTGAAGAACCAGGTCTAGGTACACTAAAAATTTGTTAAAGGATCACTATAAACCAAAAAGTCATCCATAAAGACCTCTAGAAAATCACCGACCATGTCAACAAAAATGACAAGCATGCACCTCCAGATTTGTAGGGGGGGGGGATTACACAATCCAAAGGGCATCAGTCTAAAGGCATATGTGCCGAAAGGACATATGAAGGTGGTTTTCTCTTGATTTTCAAGGGTAATAGTATCCCGATTGTATTTGGAGTAACCGTCTAAGAAGTAGAAGTACTCCTTCCCTGCCAACCATTCTTCTTCTCTGTCACGGCGTTCAACTATCTGTAACCCACACATACCTGCCTTGATGTGGTTGCTCTCTTTGGAATCTCCTGTCCACACTCATTCTTAACCATCTGAATGTCCAACTTCTTTGGGACAACATGTAATGGGATAAACCATTCAGAGTTGGAGATAGGATAAATAAAATCGACGTCACACCATTTTGTGATCTCCTTCTGGACAACATTGCATAAGACGGGATTCAGCCTACGTTGAAACTCTCTATAAGGTTTGCTATCATGATCAAGATAGATATGATGGGAACACAAAGCAGGATTTATCCCGTGGAGATCAGACACACTACACCCAATGGCCTTGTGGTCTATTTCAAGAATTTCCATCAGACAAGATTATTGTTCTTCAGTCAAATATACGTTGATAATGACTAGAAACTGTCGGTGTGGACCTGCAAGGAAAGCATATTTCAAGTCTAGTGGAAGGGTCTTTAAATCAGGTAAGGTCAGATCTGGCTCTGTGATATCATCTTCTAATTGAGTAATGGGATCTGTGCTGTTGATGGATGTTTCTGCTCTAAGGTTTTTCACCATATCAATGTTCTCTAGAGTCGGACTATAGAAGATGTCTAAAACATCATCTGACTCGCTATTGTGCTCATACTCAGAATAATTGGACGAAAATAATTCAGCTAAGTAAAAATCAATCTCTGAATCATCTGAGGTGGAAGGATTCTGTGAATGTTATGAATCTAAAATATCTGTACTAAAGTCCTCAGATTTCTGCTCCATGTGATCTTCACCATCCATGCTGAAATAAAGAGTTCCGTCAGAAGAGCTACCAGCTGAAGTCTCAGACCCATCCTCTTCTAGGATATCTTGGTTCTTAATTTGATACCTCTCGAGGTCGTCAAGGCGAACCTCATCAATGTAACCACAGGTGGCTAAGGAACCAAAAGCATCAGAACTAGTTGTAGACGTGGTACTAGATGATTCTCTCACCATCTCTATATGTACTTTCTCGACCTCGACGTGAAAAGATACTTCCCTATATCATAATCGAAAAGGGCCTTTGAGGTCTCCAAGAAAGGCCTCCCAAGAATGATAGGGGTAAGGTGTAACCATTTAGGGCATTCCATGTCTAGGACAATAAAGTCCACTGGGAATTGTATACCTTGCACGGTTATGATAACGTTCATCAAAATTCCCCTAGGTCTCTTTACGGATCTATCAACAAACTGAAGGATTTTATGGGATTCGTAAAGAGGACCTAACTCGAGTTTGTCAAGTAAACAAGATGGTAAAATATTGATAAAGGAACCATTATCTTGGAGAGTGCAATCAAATGTGGCTTCTGAAATCTCGCATCTGACATAGTGTGCGCATGAGTCATTCTTCTTCTTCGGAAGTTTGTTTTGAATCATGCAGGAGGTGGCCTTGGTCAAAATATGCCTCTCTGTTCGGGACTTCATCTTCCTACGCATTGTACATCTATTTTTCAGATGTTACTTAAGCGTACAGAAGCGATCAAGGCATCATGAAGCGAGATTTTAAAAAAGATGTGATATTTCAGTAGCTTCTCAGTCTCCGGAGTAACATCATCCTTTTTTGGATTTTTTTGTACCTTTTCCATACAAAGCATCGAGAAGAAAGAACAATTTCGGGAACACAATTCTCTTTTTTATTGCAATCGAGATCTACTTGCACATCAAGAGTATCAAAACTCTCTAAAACAGGAAAGGAAACATTAGCTTCGGGCTTGTCTTCATGACCTGACGTGGTGTCATCGTATGATTCTACTAAGTCCATATCGATCATTTCAACGTCGCTCCTTTCTCCCTAATCATCGAGTGGTTGTTCCTTTTCATCGTGGTTCTCCTCCTCAGCCTATGTATCATGGTCTGGCTTTTGCTCCGCTTCTTGTGCCATCTCCTCCCCCTGATCAGGTGCTTGTGGCGATTCAACCGCTCCTAAAACGAATGAAGTTAGATAAAAAATTCAGGAAAGGATATCGTACTTGTTGAGTCGTCAACCTGATCTGGGTGCCTCCTTTTATTGTTCGGGTTCATCTGAGGCTGTGCGGGAATAGTGGTCTTGGGTACAATTTACTCATCCAGACAATGGTTAACCTTCTCCATCTCAGTCTTGTGTACGACCTGGAGCATGCTTTTCATGTCCATGATTTGATTCAGTGCCAGAGCATGTGAAGATGTTTCTGGTTTGGCACGGTAAGCCTGGATCTTGGTTCTCTCTTACCGATGCATCTACTATTGCAGAGCATACTCTGAGGAGATCGTTGTGATGTATATGGAGACTGTTGTTGTTGCTGGTGATAATTGGGATGTGATTGTGGAGTAGGATGATGAACAGAATGTGGTCTCTGATAGATGTTCTGGTGAGACTGTTGCTGCGTGTAGTACTATCGGTGCTGATAGTGCTGATGTATATGTTGCGGATAGTGCTGCAACTGCTGCTGGTGATGTACGCTCGGAGAAGTAAACTGTGAGACTGGCTGAATCAGAGTGTACCATATTCCAGCTTCCGGAAGGCCAAAACAAAAAAAAGTAGTGAGGGGTGCACCCTATCCCTCTCCAGAGACTTCAGTGATCTCAAGGGTGGCTTGAGACTCAACATCAATGTCTCCCAAATTGGTGATCTGGTTGGGATTGGCATGAGACTGTACCTTAGGCCAATCAATCTACAGAGTCTTAGGCTCACTCTGGACAAAATGGATATGTCGGGTAGGCGGAGGGGGTAAATATATTTGAGTAGGTTCTGCAGTCGAAGAATCTTGAGCTTTCTCATACTGAAGATGTAGTTCTGTCACCTTCTTCGTTAGATCACTCAGCTGCTGAGGCAGAGATGATGGCTTGTACAACTCTCGCAGCGGTTACAAGTCCTAAACTTTCTTCTGAATCGCGTTTATTAGCATTAACTTCTCGATGATATAACCCATGTTGGTATTGGATTCAAAGTTTGAATGTTCAACATCTTATGATGCTCTCAGTGATGTGGTGGTTGTGGGGCCTTCTGGAATGCCCGAGTAGAGTCGATGACTCTCGAATTCTCTACCATTCCCTCAAAGATGGACCTGACAGACTCAACATCTCGATTCAGATAGGTGCCGCCACATACAATACTTACAAGCCCCTGTATATCCGGCTGGAGTCCTCCAAAATAGTTCTGAACAAGCACCTTCAATGGAATATCATGATGAGGACATCTCTCTGTAAGATCCTTGAATCGATCCCATGCCTCGTGAAATGATTTATTTGATGATGCGGATCAGATTCGATTATGGTTTAAGTGTTTGGGTCATCGGTGTAGAAAACCATAAAGAGATCCGAGTTTACATCAAAAAATATTGGTTTTAAAAAAACCTTACACTATTTATTTAGCTAGGTAAATGTGCCTGATCGAACTGAAGGAGGCAGAATAGGATACTTTGATTTTTGAGTGAAAATATATTTTGGGATTTTTACCCGGCAGACCCTATAATCTTTTGCAATTACCGCTATGACCTCTGAAACATCGTAATTCCTCCCCCGACCCTGTAAAGTTGCTAACTCTTACCCTACAGACCCTGCGGTTAAGGCCCATTAATTGACCCGTTAAAATTAACCAGATTACGTTATATTCATTTATATTATACAGATTTTATTTATTAAATTTACATGGACTGCCACTCCACCATAGGAGGACCCCCGGTCGCTCCACCATCCCTTATCGTGTTCTCCGATGGTGGGGCGGGAGCCTGGTGTTCACGTACGGGACGCTGAAGCAGAGCTTCTCCAACAATACCCTCCTGCAGAACCTTATCTTCACCGGAGATGCCTCGTACGTCGGCCCTTCCGTACCTCCCTCCCCTTCCCGCTGGTCTGCGGCCCCTTCCGCGTCCCTTTCTCCCTCAACCTCCCTCATCGCGGCCACAGCGTCTTCGACGAGCTCTACTCCGTCTCTCCACAGGCCCTCGCCCGCCTCGACGACTTCGAGGGCACCTCACACGGACACTACCAGTGCCTCCCCATCGCCCTCATCCGCACCGACGCCAACGCCGACGAGCCGAAGGGGGTCGTCGAGGTCGAAGCCTACTACGCCCACAGCAGCTACGCCGAGGAGCTCTGGAAGAGAAACGGGGAGAGGGGGTACCGCGTCTACGTCGAGGAGCTCTGGAAGAGCAGGGGATCGCAGAGAAAGAGGGATCACCATCGCCTCCGCCCTTATCTTGAACCCTTGCCCCCATCCCGAGCCATGTCGCACCCGCCTCCGCCCCTATCCCCCGCTCTCCCACCATCCCGAGCCCTGCCGCCCCCGCCTCCGCCCCTATCCCCAGCCCTCCCACCATCCCGAGCCCTGCCGCCCCCGCCTCCGCCCCAACCCCGACCCTCCCACCATCCCGAGCCCACCACTGCAGGCTTTGGAGGGAGAACACTCGAGGAGGAAGGTCTCCACGGCGCCAGAGGCGAGGGATTCAGTGGCGGAGGAGCCGGCTGGGCCAACGTCATCGGGCGGGGGAGGATGCGGTTACGGGAGGAGGAGGTGATGTGGCTACACATGAGGGGACATGGTGGAGGGGGTCCCTACACAGGGAGATTGAAGATCCACACCGTTGATCTTCTTGGGTTTGATTAACTCAAGTTTAACTCAAGTAATTGACTTCAATAAAGTTAAATTTAATGGCAGGGTTTGTGGGGTAAGACATAGCAAGTTTACAGGGCCGAGGGAGGAATTACGATGTTTCAGAGGTCGTAGCGGTAATTGCAAAAGATTACAGGGTCTGCCGGGTAACAATCCCATATATTTTTGTGATTATTTTATCTCTTCTTAAAGCGATAGAGGATACACGATGTTTTAGTATGGACTTTTTATTTTTTAAATTTTGATTTGATTTTATATTTTGGATTTTTAATCGGCAGACCCTGTATTCTTTTGCAATTATCGCTACGACCTTCGAAATATCGATATTCCTCTCAGGACCCCGTAAACTTGTTAACCTTTACTCAATAGACCCTGTCGTTAACCTCCACCCATTTGACCGTTAAAACTAATCAGATTCTGTTATCTTTCTTTACATTGTACCAGCTTTATTAATCAAATTTACTATAGATGCCACTGAGGAGGCCGTACATCCCCCCAAGCCCTCCCAGTCTGCTGCTGAGGAGCCCCGTCCCCGGCATCGTCGGCCTGGAGCCCAGCTGCCCCTCGTCGTTGAAGCCACTCTCCTGACCCGGCCGCCGCCTCTCGTCGAGGCCCTCCGCCCCACCTCGAGCCCCCCTGGGTCGAAGCAGCTCCTCTCCCCCCTCCCCCCAGGTCCCGCTCGAAGCACACCCCCCCTGCCCCTGCTTCCCCGGGCTCACTGCTTCCCCTGCCCGAGTCCCACGTCGCCGCCAATCGAAGCCCCGAGCACCTTCCCAGTCCCGTCGCCTTCCCTGCACACCCCTTCCCCGGACCTGCCCCGCGCCTCCCGAGGTCAATCCCCCTTCGGCACCTCCCTCCCCTGTTCTCCCCCCACCCTGCCCACCACCGCTTGAAGTCTTCCCCAGCCCCGCCGCCTTCCCTGGCCCGCCCCTCCCCCCGACCCACCCCGCGCCTCCCTAGGTCGACCCCCTCCATCCCCTTCTCACCTCGCACCTTCGACGCCTCCCTCCCCTGGTTGCCCCCCCCGGCCCGGCCGTCCTCTTCTCACCCCTTCACGCCCCCTGCTCATCGCTGCTTGAATCCTCCCTAGCCCTGCCGCCTTCGCTAGCCCGCCCCTACCCCGACCAGCCCCCCGCCTCCCCAAACGATCCCCCGACCAGCCCCGTTGATATGGACCTCCCCCTCCCTCCGTTGATGGATCCGCCCCGTCCCCAGTCGATGGATTCCCTCCCCCCGATAGACCCCCCCCCCACGTCGTCCCGGTCGATGGAGCCCCGTTGGAGCCGCCCCTCTACCCTCGGTCGATGGAGCCCTCCTGCCTTCCAAGCTCCTGAACCTTCAGGATTTTTTTTCTATTCATTTTTTATTATTTTGGCTAATCCTAACCATTCAATGAAAGATTGGTTAGGTTAACTCAAGACTAACCCACGTAACTTACTCGAATATAGTTAAAATTGACGGCAGGGTTTGTTGGGTAAGACGGAGCAACTTTACGGGGTCCTTAGAGGAATATCGATATTTCGAAGGTCATAGCGGTAATTGCAAAAGATTATAGGGTCTGCCGGGTAAAAATCCCTTTATATTTTCCCAATTTTTATTTATTTTTCAAAGTGATATTTTTCAAAAAGTTTACCTACAATATAATATGTGATGAATAGGTGAAATATATGTGATATTACATAGTAGGTAGATCGATCGAGCAACGAGCTCGATGAACACTCAAAATCAAATCAAAACAGAGTCAACATTTGACAAATCAAAACACGATGAAAAAGCGACGAAAACATACAAAAATTACTGAAAAACCTTGCTGGGGTAGTTGTGTAACTACCCCCAAAAAAATCTTGGAGAAATAGTGAAGAAAATGCATCCAAAGTCAGTTTACAGTTCAGGGGTAGAAATGCAATAAAAACTAACAAAAATTCTACAGTTATGTCCACATCCACGGACTGAATTGTAAGAAAAAATATGGAATATTACATTTAGGTCCCCGCATAGGGACCTAAATGTAATTTCTCAAAAGCTTTGCGGCAGTCTGAAAATCTTGAGATCTTCTAGGCTGAGTATGCAATTGTCACACCGTTTCAGATTAAATGGCCAGGATTAGATCGTGCGGGTTGAACTAGGCCGTCCACGCCTGCCACGTGTCGAAAGACTGTAGCTTTTGGCTGTTCTTGAGGTTCTTCATGTTAGACATGTGAGCCCAGGGCGAACTATTCTTACAATAAATGTTATTGTAATATATATGTTTATCAATAAAAGTTATTGATGTTTTACTCCCTTTCTAAAATTAAATGAATGAGTGCATTATAAGGTCCCTCTGTACAATTAGGGTTATGTACCACGACCATCTTGATGATCATATAGTTGTTGATAAATAAAATGAATCATAGAGGCTGGTATTTGGATGAATATCTAAGGAGTTAGATACAGGACTCATCAAGCACCGTCAAATGATTATTAAGAAATGATCTCCAGCCTGAGTAGGAGATGGCAATCTTTACTCACATAGGCTGATATCTGTCCGACCTCTTGATGCAGGTCCTCTGCATGGGAATAGTGATTCGGAGGTGTCAGATTAGTGAAGTCAAAGGGTTGACTTAGCGAGATCGCGATAACCTAAGTCCTATGTTGAATGCTCTCACAGCATAGGCACGCATCCTCTGACCAGGGACAGATGTATTATTATATGTCTGAGTATGTACATTTGGCTGACCAATAGGTTGATGGCCTAACCAAGGTCTACACACCAACGAGCTGGTGTTCATATAAAGGCATATTAGTAATACGATCTCTAAAAGGGATCATACATGTTCACTTATGAACCGAAGGACATGAGCTCACTCATGAGGTATTGGGACCGATCAAATTCCATGCATGGTCGTCGTGCTTTGGAAGCATGACATGAATTTGAAGGTATGGTATATGCTTTGGGAAAGCATAGGATCGATACCAACTCCCATTGACCAAGATTGAGAAACTTGGTGATCAAAACCTGAAGAAGACAGTGTAAAATTGATCTTAATCTTCAGGTTGATCATGGGTTTTCCAGTATGCAGGATGTACAGGTATTGGAAATACCTAAGGGTGATGTGGTCATAAACGATTGTATAACCATGACGCTTACATTACGAGGGATTGATGAAACATGTCTGGATTTTAGTGACTCTTCTCAGTAGAGAAGCAATCTGATCATGGTCCAAATGTTGGACATTGGTCTGATTGAGATTCAGATGTAATAAGAGGATTAGATTTGCGGTCTTGATTTAATCAAGCATCTGTGGGAGGTCCGTAAGATCTGGATTTGAGATGAGATCTCAACATCCAAGTCGTTATACGTAGAACAATACAATCTCTCTGTCCTTACGGAGAAAGCACATTACTCTTGAAGGGGTTCAAGAATAATTCATTTGATGAATTATGTATCTAAGCAGGAAGGACTAGATGATTTAGTGAGAATTATTTATCAAACATAATAATATGAATGAGATCCATATTGTGTGAATTTATCCAAAATAATTAAATGGGATTTAATTATCAAGGATTATAGAATATGGATAACACTATCCATAATATTTGTATATTATAAATATGATTTATAATATATATATATATATCAAAGAGAGAGAAACTTTGTAAAGAACATTTGTTAATTAATAATGTGAATTAGATTCATATTAATTAATTAATTGGAAATGTGATTTACAAATTAGTTTGGGTTTGAATATGATTCACATATTTTTCAATGGCATGATTGAAATATTCACAAATTAATTTGGAATTAATTTGGTGAATAATTTTGTGATAATGATTATCACAAATTCATTAAAAAATAATAGTATAAAATAAAGGGAAATAAAAACCACCGAATGAGGTGTCGTCATCAATGAAATAGTCAAAGGTGACACCCCCTCATTTTTAGGGGGTGATTTGTTATCTCCCCTTTTTATTATATTGTTATCTCTTAATAATTATTTATGTTAAATCAAATTATGTTGATGATAATAGAACAAAATTTTAATTTAATATAAATTAAAGTTGTTGGCTTTTAACCAACAACAATCATGGCCATTGATTAATACATAGATCAACTTGGCCGTTGGATCTATGTTTCCCATGGATTGAGATTCATTGGATCCCAAATTAATATATACGGAGGGCTAACCTAGACTTTCAAAGGGTCATATCAAGAGTTGTACATGTTAGCAATGTGAGCCCCAGGCGAACCATTTCTACAATAAATGTTATTATAATGAATAAATTATCAATGAAAATTATTGATTATTTTTCACTCACTTTCTGAGATTGAATGTATGAATGCACTATAGGGTCCCTCTGTACAATAAGGGTTATGTACCATGGCCAACTTGATGATTATACAGTTGTTGATTTATTGGATGAATCGTAGAGGCTGATGCTTGGATGAATATCTAAGGAGTTAGATAGAGGACTCACCAAGCATCATCAGATGATTATTAAGTGATGATCTCCAGCCTGAATAGGAGATGGCAATCCAATCTCAGATGGTTGATATCTGACTGACCTCTTGAAGCAGGTCCTCTGCATGGGAATAGTGATTCGGAGGTGTCAGGTTAGTTGAGTCAATGAGTTGACTTAACGAGATCGAGATAACCAAAGACCTACGTTGAATACTGTCACAAAATAGGCATGCATCCTCTGACCGGAGACAGATGTGTTGCTATATGTCTGAGTGTGTACATTTGGCAGACCAATAGGTTGATGACCTAACCAAGGTCTATACACCGGCGAGCTGGTGTGCATGTAAGGACATATGAGTAATATGATCTCTCAAAGGGATCATACAGGTTCACATGTGAACCGGGAGACATGAGCTCACTCATGAGGTATTGGGACTGAACAAATTCCATGCATGGTCGTCATGCTTTGGAAGCATGACATGAATTTGAAGGTAAGATATATGCTTTATGAAAGCATATGATCTATACCAAATCCCAATGACCAAGATTGAGAAACTTAATGATCTAATCCTGAAGATGACAGTATAAAAGTGATCTTTATCTTCAAAATAATCATAGGTCTTCTAGTGTACAGGATGTACAGGTATTGGGAATACCTGAGGGTGATTTGATCATATACGATTGTATAACCATGACGCTTCCATTCCGACGGAGTGATGAAACATGTTTGGATTTTAGTGACTCCTCTCATTAGAGAAGTGACCTAATCTTAGTCAATGAACTGGACATTGATCTGAATGAGATTCAGATGCAATGAGAAGATTAGGTCTACGGTCTTGATTTGATCAAGCATCAGTGGAAGGTCCATGGGATCTGGATTTGAGATATGATCTCAACATCCAAGTCACTATACGTGGAACAATACAATCGCCCTGTCCTTATCTCCAAGTATCTGCGGAGATATCGCATTATTCTTCAAGGGTTCGAGAATAATTCATTAAGATCTAAGCAATGAAGAAATAATGATTAAATGTGATTTAATCATCTTGATGTGTGAAGAAATTATCCAATATAATTAAATGTGATTTAATTATCATGGACAAGAATAATGTGGATAGAAATATCTAATTATTCATAATATATTATAAATGTGATTTATAATGTATTAGAGAGAGCTAATTATAATTTATATGTGTTGATTGATTATTATGTGTATTGGATACACATTGTGTAAATAATTGACAATGTAAATTATATGTTGTTTTGGGTTGTGAATATGATTCACAATTATCCCATGGCAATATTGCAATATTCTCAAATATAATTGTGAATAATTTTTGAAGAATAAAAACCAACAAAATTTGTTGCAAATAATTAAAGAGAGATTTCCATGGAGATATGCAATCTCATGAATTATCATGAGATTGCCCTCCATTAGGAAAGAGGTGGGCGGCAACCATGTCCTATTTGGAATGGGTGGTCGTCCACCATGTTATACATGGAGATGTAATCTCCATGTATATATTCTCTACTTATTTATTGGTTTAATTTAGGATTGATTTATATTTCACTTTGTCAAATATATTTTAATCCAGATTTGTTGTTTTTGACAACAACAATCTTGACCATTGGATTGACATAAATAAATCTCACCCATTGATTTTATATGTCCCATGGGTCCCAAAACTCTATAAATAGAGAGGTATACCATGCTTTCTATTTACATGCAATTTTGGAGCTCTCTCTCTCTTTCTTCATACACAACAGCCCTCTCTCCCTCTAATATTGGTGGCCGTCCACCATACCCTAGAGGAGAGATTTGTCGACACTCTCGCCACCGCGTCGTCGCTTCGACGTTCTTCGGTTCTCCATCTTCTTGGTGTGCTACGCTCACGAAGGAGACGTTCGATCTCGTGCGACGAGATCAGGAGCAACCACGCTTGGATCAACTTCTTGGATTGCGAGGACAACGCGGTTCATCCCCGCGCTCGCAAGCGGTCTCACCGACGATTGGACTTGAGACAGGAGGTCTACTTCTTTAGAGACTTGATCAACCATGCTTCAAGAGGTATTGCATTATAATTATTGTGGTTATAGATGAAATGATCCGAGAATCTTTCTTGGATCATGTGGTTTCATCACATGAAAAACATTTAAATTCCGCTGCTCAGAACAACTAGTACGACTAGTCGTTCTTCGTCGTATACGATACGATGATCATGCTTCCGTGATGCGCTTGAGGATAATTCCATATCCTTCTAGTGGTATCAGAACCTTAGGTCGACGATTTCGAATATGATTCGAAAACCGAGGAGGACCTGGGTTCGTTAAGGTCGCGAAAGTTTTTATCGCATTTGATTTCGCAGATCAGTTTAGTAAATATTTTCGGCAATGCTTAAAATGTTTAAGCACAAATTATTTCTTGGATTTTGTTCTCCATTTAATAAGGAAACCATAAGATCTTAGTTTACGTAAATCGGATTTTGTATGCTCTAGATATGGTTGTTTTAATGAACATGTATGCAATGTTGCGGGACAGTAGATTTTAACATGATTAAAGAGTTAATTACTGTTATCATATGCCTCGAATTGCATAAAACATCACTTGGCTTCTGTCCTAAATCAAATTAGCAATCTTTGAAAATTGAGTTTGTCTAATTTGGATTTAAATTGATTGAGATATGTTAATTTTGGTGAGTAGGGGTCACTACTAAAAATGCAGTCCTAATTTAGAATCAAGTAATTGTCAATTAGTGAAATTAATTGTTAATTTCGTGGAATAATCATGAAAAATATTTGTGAAATATTGGAAGATGATTATTTACCTAATTGACTTGGCCTCAATCAATTAATTGTTTGGATCTGATCTAAATCATAATTGGAAACACAATCTTCAAACTTGATGCTTGAATAGGATTGGGAATTTGTGTAGCAAATTTCCTTATAATAAAAAATGTTTTGATTATTATTATATGGTATAAATTCGGTTGAAAAACCGATGATCATCTCAAGTACAAATTGATATATCTGGAATTATGCTTTCCCGAGGTGCATATGGTGTCTAGTCGGAGAGCATTGGGGTTGCGGGTTGCAACGTATGTGGTCCGTCCCACTCTCGTTGGTACTGGCCATGACAGCGGGTAGGGACTGTATAATGCCGGAGAAAATCAAGGTGTATTTTATAATTATTAA
The DNA here is from genome assembly GCA_037367405.1 of Ottelia alismoides. Lineage (NCBI taxonomy): Eukaryota > Viridiplantae > Streptophyta > Magnoliopsida > Alismatales > Hydrocharitaceae > Ottelia > Ottelia alismoides. The sequence continues at coordinate 1,209,911 of JAZKJV010002299.1, read as the reverse complement.
AATTCGAATTAACAAGTATTTTGAGATATTACCATATATATATTCAAGTAAAATAATCATGTTTGATTGATTGAATTGGATTGATGATTAATTTAATATGATTAAATTGATTATGTCCAATTGAGACACTCTATTAAGAATAGAGTTGTCACTTCCCTTGGAAGAATTAATTATATTAATATGATTCATAATAATTGATTAAAAATTTGAATATGATATGGAGGATCACATGAGTGACATCCATGGTCTCCCATCAAGTCGAAGGGTTCCGTCGCCAGGGATTGCATGTGGGAGACGCCTGTCCGAAGTGACATCTCCTGTATGCAAGCGCATCTGGATCGGGCTCGTCGCTTCTCTAAAGAGTAAGGACGTATGTGTAGTGACCCCAATGTCGGATCCTCATATTATTGGGGTGATATTGGATTGCGCATAGCGAGTTGTATTCTTGTTGACGGTTGGTTCAATTAATAACGGGTCAACATCACCTTAGGGGTGGTGGGCCAAGGTATTAAAGACCAAATTGGGAGATGCAAGTTGGACTTGCAAGGCGGAATGTGTTCCTGCTTCTCTTTATTGGAGTCATAGGTTCTCATATTATTGGGATATGACAAAGATAAGGAGGAGATTCCAGTTCTTGCTTGAGATATATTGGTAAGTATATCTCTTACTTTGAAAGTGATTAAGGGAATAAACTTTCAAGGTTGACAGAGCAAGAACAATTTGATTTAAAATGCCTTAATCAAATATCATAAATAAGAATATATGATTATATGTTCTAATATAGTGCATTCTTAATTTCTGAAAATGAAGTCCTTGAACCCACTTAGTAGGCTTCTTGAGGTCAACAAATTGACTAGCCCAAATTACTCGGATTGGATCCGTAATTTGGAGCTTGTTCTCTCTGCTGAGCGCATAAGTTATGTGCTCTCCGAGGACAAGCATGAGAACCCTAAATCCAAGGAAGAAAAAGCATTCAATGACAAGTATGATGAAGATCATGTCTTGGCTAGATACTATATCCTGGGTTAACTCTCTAATGTTCTGCAGAAGCAACATGTGGAGATGAGTACTTGCCAGGACATAATGCAGAATCTTAAGGATATGTTTGGTGACATTAACCGCTCCCAACAGCACAATGTTATGAAAGACCTCATTCGCTGCAGGATGCAGGAAGGGACTTCGGTCCGTGAACATGTACTCAAAATGTTTGGGTACTTGTCGGAGCGGGAGACCCTTGGGGTAACCATGGATGCAGATATGCAAGCTGACTTCATTCTGTTGTCATTTCCCAAGTCTTTCAATAACTTTGTAGTGTCATTCCACATGAACAAGCTGTAATTGAAAAGCGATGCTCTCCTTGATGCATTAAAGTATGCAAAAGACGTAATGAAGAAGGATGGTCCCACTGGCAGTGCAATGGTTGCACAGGTCAGAGGGAAGCGCGGTCGGAAGCAAGGTTCTCGGAACGGCACAGCCCAGAAGAGAAAGAAGGGACAAAGTGTTGGCTCTTCTTCCAATGTATCCACTCTAATGGCGTCGAAGAAAACCGACGCCTGTCACCACTGCAAAAAGCCGGGGCACTGGAGGCGTAATTGCCCAGAATACCTGAAGTCCTCAGAAAAAGGTAAAGCCCCAGCAGGTATGAAATCTACTTTCATCATTGAAACTAGCTTTCTCGGTGGACGAGAAGGAAGTTGGGTTTTAGATTCTGGTGCTTCTGTTCATGTATGAATTTTGTTGCATTTGTTTCGGAAAACTAGAAGTCTTGAGGAAGGGGAGATAGTCATTCAGATGGGATCTGATGCAAGTGTTGGAGCAGTCACCGTCGAGACATGTCGACTATTATTATCTAGTGGTAGACTCCTAGTACTTAAAGAGTGTCTTTATATACCTGAAGTTAGAAGGAATTTGATATCTGTATCTAAGATAGTTGGAAGTAGATATTCATTCCTTTTCTGTAATAAATTAGTCATAAATCATTATGATAAATATATTGCAGAGGGTATTTTAACTTCTGGAGGACTTTTTGAATTGTGCATTAATCAGAATGTCATGAATGTTACAACCTCTAGTAAAAACACTAAGAGATCCAGGGAGAATAAAAATCATTCGAATATGATTTGGCATCAAAGGCTTGGTCATTTGTCTGTTGATAGGATCAACAGATTGATAAAGGATGGACCTTTAGATTTACTACAAGTTCAATCTTTGCCTACCTGTGAACATTGTATTCAAGGGAAAATGACTAGGATGCCTTTCTGTAACAAGGTTACAAGATGCAAAGGTATTATTGACCTAATACATACCGATGTATGCGGTTCCTTCAGTACCGCGATTCGAAATAGACTTCGATATTATTTGACGTTTATTGATGATCATTCGCGATATGGGTTTATCTTCCTACTACGTCATAAGTTTGAAACCTTTGAAAAGTTCAAAGAATTCAATGCTTTGGTTGAGAACCAAACCGATAGGAAGAATAAATGGATTCGTTCTAATCGAGGTGGCGAGTACCTATCAGATGAATTCAAGGAATACCTTAAGGAGAATGGAATTGTTTCCAATCTCACTCCTCCTGGAACTCCCCAACTTAATGGTGTTGCTTAAAGGTGCAACAGGACCATCATGGACATGGTCCGTTCAATGATGAGTAAAGCAGATTTACTTCTTAGTTTCTGGGGATATGCAATAGAGACTGCAATATATATCCTGAATAAGAATCCTAGCAAATCTGTACCTAAGACTCCTCATGAGCACTGGTATGGAACCAAACCTAGTGTCAATCACTTAAGGGTTTGGGGTGCTTGGTCAATGCGAAGAACGTGGATGCAAGTAAGCTAGAATCTCGCACTCGTGAGTATTACTTCATTGGGTATGTTAAAAATGGTTTTGGATACCAGCTCTATGACCCTGAGACCCAAAAGGTTTTTGTCTCTAGAGATGTGAAGTTTCTGGAGGATGATTTCCTTAATGGTCAAGATAAAAATGAAGTAGAGGAACTCATTGAATCCCAAGAGGATTCTGAGCTTCGCAGACCAGAAACTGAAGAAGTAAATAAAGATGAAACACACATACCTCTTTGAAGGAGTTCGAGGGTGGTTGCACCACCTGAAAGGTATGGATTCCATGTGTCAAGTGAGACAGACATTGATCCTACTTCATTCGATGAAGCACTCGCAGATTAAGACATGGATAAATGGATGCTAGCAATGAAGTCAGAAATTGACTCCATGCATAAGAATGGTGTATGTACCCTGGAGGATCCACCTAAAGGGGTAAAACCCATTGGGTGTAAATGGATCTTCAAGAGAAAGAGGGGACATTATGGGAAATTAGAGACTTTCAAGGCACGGCTCGTAGCCAAGGGCTACATACGGAGAGAAGGCATCGATTACGATGAGACATTCTCTCCCGTGATTATGCTTAAATCCATCAGGCTACTACTAGCTATACCTGTATATCTTGACTACGACATCTGGCAGATGGACGTCAAGACGGCTTTCCTCTATGGATACCTCGAGGAGGATATCTACATGGAGCAGCCCCAGGGCTTCATGACTGAGGATGGCAAAGTGTGCAAGCTGAAGAAATCCATCTATGGGCTCAAGCAAGCTTCTCGTAGCTGGAACATCAGATTTGACGAAACCATAAAGAGTTATGATTTTGTGCAAAATCCTGATGAACCTTGTGTATACAAGAAGACTAGTGGGAGCGCTATTGTGTTCATCATGCTTTACGTAGATGACATCCTTATAATTGGGAATGATACAAGGATGATGACTAGTGTAAAGATTTGGTTGTCCCGTACCTTTGAGATGAAAGATCTTGGAGAAGCCTCGTACATCTTAGGCCTGAAGTTGTTCAGAAACCAGAAAAGAGGATTTTGAGATTGTCACAACATGGATACATTAAGAAGATTCTTGAACGATTCCGTATGGATAGTTCCAAGAAAGGATTCCTACCCTTAAGACATGGTATCCACCTGTCTAAAGGAATAGCCCCTCAAACTGTTGAGGAAAAGAAGGCCATGGTTGGATGTCCTTATGCATCAGCCGTAGGAAGCTTAATGTATGCCATGATGTGTACTAGGCCAGATATCTGCCATGCAGTGGGAGTGGTAAGTTGTTACCAATCCTGCTATGGAGAACAACACTGGAATGCAGTAAAGAACATATTCAAATATCTAAGACGAACGCAAGATTACATCTTGGTCTATAGAGATGGTGATCACCAAGTCTTGGGATATACAGATTCGGACTTCCAATCGGATGTAGATGATCGAAAGTTGACATCAGGTTTCGTGTTCTTGTTGAATGGTGGTGTTGTGAGCTGGAGAAGCAAGAAGCAGGACACTACTATAGATTCAACAACAGAAGCCGAATACATTATCGCATCAGATGCTGCAAAGGATGCGGTGTGGTTGCGCAAGTTCATGCTGGAGCTTGGCGTAGTTTCCTCTGATACTCCCATCCCGTTACTCTACGATAACACGGGAGCCATTGCCTAGGCAAAGGAACACAGATGACATCAAAAGAGCAAGCATGTGGAAAGGAAATACCACATCATTCGGGAGATACAAAAGCGTGGTGACGTCATCATCTCCAAGGTGGCCTCTGCCGACAACGTTGCTGATCCTCTTACCAAACCGCTGACACAGAAGGTTTTTGACCAGCATGTAATGAGTATGGGTTTAAGGATTGTACCTGAATGGTTCTGAGGGCTAGTGGGAGATTGTTAGCAATGTGAGCCATGGGCGAACCATTTCTAAAATAAATGTTATTGTAATGAATAAATTATCAATGAAAATCATTGATTATTTTTCACTCCCTTTTTGAGATTGAATGTATGAATGCACTATAGGGTCCCTCTGTACAATAAGGGTTATGTACCATGGCTAACTTGATGATTATACAGTTATTGATTTATTGGATGAATCGTAGAGGCTGATGCTTGGATGAATATCGAAGGAGTTAGATAGAGGACTCATCATGCATCATCAGATGATTATTAAGTAATCTCCAGCCTGAACAGGAGATGGCAATCGTATCTCAGATGGTTGATATCTGACTGACCTCTTGATGCAGGTCCTCTGCATGGGAATAGTGCTTCGGAGGTGTCAGGTTAGTTTAGTCAATGAGTTGACTTTACGAGATCGAGATAACCAAAGAACTACGTTGAATACTGTCACAACATCCTCTGACCGGAGACAGATGTGTTGCGATATGTCTAAGTGTGTACATTTGGCAAACCAATAGGTTGATGACCTAACCAAGGTCTATACACCGACGAGCTGGTGTGCATGTAAGGACATATGAGTAATACGATCTCTCAAAGGGATCATACAGGTTCACTTGTGAACCGAGAGACATGAGCTCACTCATTAGGTATTGTGACTAAACAAATTCCATGCATGGTCGTCATGCTTTGGAAGCATGACATGAATTTGACGGTAAGATATATGCTTTGTGAAAGCATATGATCTATACCAAATCCCAATGACCAAGATTGAGAAACTTAATGATCTAATCCTCAAGATGACAGTATAAAAGTGATCTTCATATTCAGAATGATCATAGGTCTTTCAGTATGCAGGATGTACAGGTATTGGGAATACCTGAGGGCGATGTGATCATATACGATTGTATAACCATGACGCTTCCATTCCGAGGGAGTGATGAAACAAGTTTGGATTTTAGTGACTCCTCTCATTAGAGAAGTGACATAATCTTACTCTATGAACTAGACATTGATCTGAATGAGATTCAGATTCGATGAGAAGATTAGTTCTACGGTCTTGATTTGATCAAGCATCAGTGGGAGGTCCATGGGATCTGGATTTGAGATATGATCTCAACATCCAAGTCACTATACGTGGAACAATACAATCGCCCTGTCCTTATCCCCAAGTATCTGTGGAGAGATCGCATTATTCTTGAAGGGTTCGAGAATAATTCCATAAGATCTAAGCAATGAAGAAATAATGATTAAATGTGATTTAATCATCTTGATGTGTGAAGAAATTATAAAATATAAATAAATGTGATTTAATTATTATGGATAAGAATAATGCGGATAGAAATATCCAATTATTCATAATATATTATAAATGTGATTTATAATGTATTAGAGAGAGCTAATTATAATTTATATGTGTTGATTAATTATTGTGAGTATTGGATACACATTATGTAATTAATTGACAATGTAAATTATATGTTGTTTTGGGTTGTGAATATGATTAACAATTATCCCATGGCAAGATTGCAATATTCTCAAATATAATTGTGAATTATTTTTGAAGAATAAAACCCAACAAAATTTGTTGCAAATAAATAAAGAGAGATTTCCATGGAGATATGTAATCTCATGAATTATCATGAGATTGCCCTCCATTAGGAAAGAGGTGGGCGGCACCCTTGTCCTATTTGGAATGGGTGGCCCTCCACCATGTTATACATGGAGATGTAATCTCCATGTATATATTCTCTCCTTATTTATTAGTTTATTTTAGGATTGATTTATATTTGATTTTGTCAAATATATCTTAATCCAAATTTGTTGTTCTTGACAACAACAATCTTGACCATTGGATTGACATAAATCAATCTCACCCATTGATATTATATGTCCCATGGATTGAGATCCATGGATCCCAAAACCCTATAAATAGAGAGGCATACCATGCTCTCTATTTACATGCAATTTTGGAGCTCTCTCTTTCCCTCGTTCTTCATACACGACAGCCCTCTCCCCCTCTAATATTGGTGGTTGTCCACCATACCCTAGAGGAGAGATTCGTCGACGCTCTCGTCACCGCGTCGTCGCTTCGAAGTTCTTCGGTTCTCCATCTTCTTGGTGTGCTACGCTCACAAAGGAGACATTCGATCTCGTGCGATGAGATAAAGAGCAACCACGCTTGGATCAACTTCTTGGATTGCGAGGACAACGCGGTTCATCCCCGCGCTCGCAAGCGGTCTCATCGACGATCGGACTTGAGACAGGAGGTCTCTTTCTTTAGAGACTTGATCAACCATGCTTCAAGAGGTATTGCACTATACTTATTGTGGTTATTTATGAAACGATCCGAGAATCGTTCTTGGATCATGTGGCTTCATCACATGAAAACATTTTAAATTCTGCTGCTCAGAACAACTAGTACGACTAGTCGTTCTTCGTCGTATCCGATACGACGATCACGCTTCCGTGATGCGCTTGAGGATAATTCCATATCCTTCAGTACAAGGTTACTACTCTCTCTCTCTCTCTCATTCTCGCCTACTTTCTCTCTCTCTCTCTTCTTCAAGGTGGTCGACCATCTTGTATTGAGAAAGATAGTCTCTTGTCTTCGCCTTCGATGACTCGAGGATCTCCTTCTTCTTTGGGACTGCTTGCTATAAAAGAAGAAGACGGATTTAGTTGGAAGAAATCAGGGGATTCGTTGCTTGGATCTTCATCGAGTATTGCGGGAGGAACGCTCTCATCATCGCGCCCGCAAGTGCATTCTTCGTGGATCGGAATCAAGACAGGAGGATCTCTTGTTATATAGATCTCGTGATTACAACCACTCTTCATGAGGTATTTCTTATACTTTGTGGTTTGATGAAACGATCCGAGAAATGTTCTCATGATCATGTAGTTTGACCACTTGATTAAAAATTTTAATTTCAGCCACATCTAGCGACTAGTGCGACTAGTCGCCCCTATCGCGCATGATGCGATCGACATGCTTCCATGATGCGCTTGAGGATTCTGAACATCCTTCAAGTGGTATCAGAGCCTTAGGTCGAAAAAGGTTTTGGATATGATCCATAGACCTAGGACGACTTGGGTTTGAAAGGGTCGCGAAATTTTTGTCGCATTTCAATTTTCGGACATATGTCTAATTGGAATTTTTCGGTACTGTTTAAATTGTTTAAACACAATATTTGCAATTGGATTTTGTTCCCCATTAAATAAGGAAACCATAGGATCTGAGTTTTTGTAATTTGGATTTCATTTTCTCAAGATATAGCCCTTTGAATAAACATGTATTCACTGTTGCGAGAAAAGCGGATCTGAACGTGATTAATGAGTTAATTACTGTTTTGATGTGCCTCGAAATGCATGAAATATCACTTGTATTCTTTCATAAATCAAATAGCAATATATGAATATTGATTTTGCGTAATTTGAATTTAAATTGATCGAGATATGTTGATTTTTGTGATTGGGGGTCACTGCTGGAAATTGACATTTTTTTTTATCATGAACCTTGTGATAGTCATTCAAATATGATAATGTAAATTAATTGTTAATTTTCTGAAATAATTAGTGATAAATATTTGTGAAATATTTAAAGAGATAATTATTTCATTGAATGACATTTGCCTAAACCAAGATGATAAGATAGTTGATCTTGATCATTAATTGGTTGTCAAGAATCCATCAACAAACATTTTTTCATGAAGAACCTTAGTTTATCCTACAATAGTTGTAGGACAACTCTTACATGAAAACCCTCTTGCTTGAATAGGATTGGGGATTTGTTTAGCAAATCTCCTTATAATATTATCAAAATTATTTTGATGTATATTATATGGTATAATTTCGGTTGAAAAAACGATGAGCATCTCAAAGTACATGATGATCTATCTGGCATTATCCTTTCCTGAGGTGGATATGGTGCCTAATCAGAGAGCATTGGGGTTGCGGGTTGCAACGTATGTGGTCCGTCCCACTCGTTGGTACTAGCCATGACAACGGATAGGGACTCGATAATGCCGGAGAAGTCAAAGTGTATTTTTCTAAATATTAAAATTCGAATAATACGTACTTTGAGATTATACCTACTATCAAGAAATAATCAAGTTTGTTGATTGATAAATTGGATTGACGATTAGTTTAATGTGATTAAATTAATTATGTCCAATAAACACTCTATTTGTGAATAGATGTGTATTTCCCTTGGAAGAGTTAATTATGTGAATATGATTCACGATAATTAATTATTACAATTTGAATATGAGGTGGAGGATCACATAAGTGACATCCATGGTCTCTCGTCAAGGCAAAGGATTCCGTCACCAGATGTTGTATATAAGAGACGCCTGTCCGAAGTGACAGATCCTATATATGATTTATTTGGATCGGGTTCTTTGCTTCTCGAAAGAGTAAGGCCGTATATGTAGTGATCCCAATGTTGAGTCCTCATATTATTGGGGCGATATTAGACTGCGTATAGCGAGTATTAAGCCTGTTGACGGTTGGTTCACTTAACAACAGGTCAACATCATCTTAGTGGTGGTGGGTCCGGGTTTTAAAGACCGAATTGGGAAATGCAAGTTGGACTTGCAAGGCGGAATGAGTTCCCGCTTCTTTTTATCGGAGTAACAAGTTCTCATATTATTGTTATGTGACGAAGATAGGAAAGGAGATCCCAGTTCTTGCTTGAAATATAACGGTAAGTATATCTCTTACTTTGAAAGAAAATAAGGGAATAATCTTTCAAAGTTGACATAGCAAGACGAATTTGATTCAAAATGCCTTATTCAAATAATTCTTAAATTGAATATATAATTATTTATTTATTCTAATATAGTGATATAGTGCATTCTTAATTTCAGAAAATGAAGTCCATGAATCAACTTAGCAGGCTCCTGGAGGTCAACCAGTTGACCGGACCGAATTATTCGGATTGGGTCCGAAATTTGGATCTTGTTCTTTCTACAGAGCGCATCTCGTATGTGCTATCCAAGGACAAGATAGAAAACCCCAAGACTGCAGAAGATAGATCATATAATGAGAAATATGATGAAGACCATAATCTATCATGGTGTTATATCCTTGGGTCATTGTCCATTGTGCTTCAGAAGCAACATGTGGAAATGAAACATTTCTTAGAGATTATGATGAATCTGAAAGATATGTTCGGT